>JAJEKB010001329.1:44296-75329 GCA_022393335.1 Macrotrachela quadricornifera | reverse complement strand
TTTCTTAACATGTATAAGAGAATAACTTTTCCATATTTCAGTTATATAGATGAAACCAAACTGTTAGTTGCCATGCCTTATGTTAATAAATATCTTTTCCAAATGAATAACTCTTCATCGGTCAATGAAAGTTGCTATTGTTCTAGCTAATTATTTATCATTTTGTCTATGATCAAGAACATAGTTGTTTGTTTTTAACATATAAATTTGTAATAAGAAAAGATATTTTATTATATTATACATCGAATTATAATACAGAAGAAACAAAAAAAAAAACAATATTGAAATTAAACAGATGTTTCATTTTTTTTCTTTTTCTTCATCGCTTGAACTCATTTGTCTATGTCTTAAATGTTTTCGAATATCTGCTTTTTCATGTTGCTGTTGTTCTTCTTCTTCTTGTTGTTTTGGCGGTGTAGATTCTTTAATTGGCTGTTTATCTTCTATATTTGAGACTGGTATATCTGAAGTATTTGTTTCACTATCTTCGTCATTATCTGATGATGATGATGATGATGATGATGAAGTATTTTCATCTGTTGGTTTAGAATTTTGAGTATTTTTAGGTTTTTTATTTTTGAAATTTCCTTTACGTTTCAAGCTAAAAAGAATAATAAAATTTGTTTTTTTTTGAAATTTAATCAATAAAATATTAATATATAAACAAACCGTTTTTGTCGTTTTTTAGCTGTTTGATTATCAGCTTTTTTCTTACTATTTTCAACTTTAGCTAACCATTCAGCATTTGCTTCTTTCTAAATAAATATTTTATTCTTTTTCTAATGTATTTTTATTTTTCATTAACAAACTTCTTTAGCTTCACGATTTAAATATGCTTCTCGAATAATTTGACGTCGACGACATCCACGATAAATATCAAATTCACCTGATCCAGCACCAGCACTTGCGCCTAAATAAATAAAAAAAAAAATTCTTTGTATAAAATATTAAAAATTTCTTTACCCATAACATTGCGTACAAATTCATGTGGTTGAAAAGCTCGTGGTGGTTTAATTTCTTTTTTTTCTGGTATAAATACAGGTTTT
Source organism: Macrotrachela quadricornifera (assembly GCA_022393335.1). Classification (NCBI taxonomy): domain Eukaryota; kingdom Metazoa; phylum Rotifera; class Eurotatoria; order Philodinida; family Philodinidae; genus Macrotrachela; species Macrotrachela quadricornifera. The sequence goes on along the minus strand of JAJEKB010001329.1, from coordinate 74,283 downwards.
TCAACATTTTTCATTAAACGCTCTAATCGAGCTTTTTGTACTTCAACTGGATTTTTAAAAATTTGTTTTTTAAGTATACGTTCTTCTTCATCTGATGACATTGATTAATTTCTTTTTTTTTTTTATATCTAAAAAATTTTTTTGTTTTTATTTTCATGTGTTAAAATATTTCTTTTATTCTGATATTTTTATAATCAAAACAATACACATATACACATGAAAAAGAATTTTTTTTTTATCGTTCTTCTTATGTTGGAATAAATATTTTTTTTTAAGCATTTCGTTGATGTGCTGCTTCACGTGCTTTAAGACGTTCAAGTCGATTAATACGTGCTTGAGATTTATTACCTAAAACACCACCACCCCAATGACGACGTAATTCATCATAACGATCATTAAAATTAGTTTTAATTGCTTCAATAATTTTTGTTAAACCAGATTTATCATCAACATTAACATCAGTTAATGCTAATGATGAACAAGTTTTTAAATGAACAAGACGACCAAGACGTGCTTTGCCTTTTACAATACAATATGGAACACCCATTTTACGACATAATGTTGGTAAATGAAGTACAAGTTCAATTGGTTCAACATCATGAGCAATAATAACCTAAAATAATATTATATTTTGAAATAAATAATAGAGAAAAAAAAATTTACTAATTGTGCTTTCTTTTTTTCGACTAATGTAGTGACAGTATTCATTCCACTACGAAGACCATTTGGTCGTTTTGTTGGTCGATCAGGTTTACCAGTTTTAGCTTGTTCATCAGCACGATTTTTTAAACGAAGTTTTCTTTCAGCCTTAGTTTCTGGACGATATTTTTCAAGTAATTTAAATAATTGTGTTGATGATTGTTTATCAAGTGTTTGAGTAAATTGATTAATTGGTGGTGGAACTTTCAAACGTTTAAGTAAAATACTACGTTGACGTTGAACACGAATATATTGTGGCCATTTAACAAAACGTGTTAAATCACGTTTTGGTTGAATATCTAATTAACAAAAAAAAATGAATAATTTATAAAAAAGAAAAACAAAAAAAATTTTACCTTGTCCAATGCCAAAATTTTTTGCTCGTTTTTCATAAAGTGGATTAACAAGTTTTTTTGTTTCAACTTTAGCCTTAAGTGGTGCAGCAGCGATTTTCTTTTTTCCTTTTTTTAATCCTCCACTTGATGAAGCTGTTTTTGTTGTTGTTTTTTTTGTTGTAGTTGTACTACCTGTTACAGGTGACATACTTACGATTGATAATAATTAAGATTATTCAATCTAGAATAAAATATCTTATTTTTATACAATATTCTTATTTATATATTTATATGAAATTGTAACAAAAAAAAAGAAATTTATTTATCATCATCATCATCGTCATCCATATCATCATCATCATCTTCTTCTTCTTTTGATGCACTATAATGTCGAAATTGTGGTTTTAATTCATAAGTATGCCCCTAAAAAAAAAAAGAAAGAGTTTTTCTTTTTATTTAATATTTTTTTTTTCTTACCGAACTATTGTAATTACAATATCGTTTAACAAGTTCGTGTAAGAAATTTTTTGGTTGTTGTGTTATTGTTTCAAGTGATGACATTGAAATAAATTGATGTTTTGAAAAAGCATCAAACATTTTATTAAGTACATCATCTTCCGAACTTCGTATACGTTTACCCATAGCTTTTTTCTCTTTTTGACGTTGTTTATTTGCTTCATGATCACGTTTAGGTGCATAAATATTTGTTTTTTTCGATATTATTTGTGCTTTACGTGCTGGTTCTTGTGATATTTCAAATTGTTTTCGTTTCATTGACATATATTGTTCATTTTCAACTGGACGAACTTCAGCTCGTTGAATAACTTTTCCAACAAGAGATATTTGTTCACCTGATGGAGAATTTGAATTATTTAATGTACGAGTATAAACTGTACGAAGAACACCATCAGATATATTACTTAAACTAAAAAAACAGATATTTGATATGTTAAATTTTGTTTAAAATCTTATTATTACCAAAAACGATGTTCTCGTGGTGGAAGTTGATAATCTTTTGATGGATTTTTTTCTTTAAGTTTGTCCATAATATGATCATTAAGACAAAAAAAAACATCTTGTGATCGTCCGCCCGGTGCTGTTGGTGTTGTTCCTTTACCTGTTGGTAATGGTTTTTTTATTAAACGTCCAACTTCACCATTAACTGTTTCATCACCATATTCACTAAGAATTTGTGATAAATATTTTGGCATTTTTACAAGCCATACTCCACTTGTTGAACGTGTTAAATCAACATCAATTGGTACAGATGGATCGTTTGATGACATATCTAAAATGATTTCAAAATAAAAAAAATATATACATTATACATTCTATTCATAATCATAAAAATAAATAATGTATTTCCATTATTTACCAATAATGATTTCAAAACGAAATGCAATACAATAAAAAATAAGATATAATACTTCACCTCCTTTTATCATTCAATTCTTTACGAATAAAATCTTTTCATATTTTAACATATATATAATATAAAATTTGAACTAATAAAATAATAAAATATCTTAAAATAACATAAAAGATGTCGCTAGTATAAAATCTCATTTTTTTTTTGTCCTTCATAAACTAATTCACAAATATCATCTAAATATAATATTATGATTATTTATAAATATTTAATCTGAATATTAATTCTATTCAAACTTTATGTATACAAAAAAAAAAAAATCTTATTTTGGAATAAAAGATAAAATCAAAAAAAATTCTGGTAATTATTTTATCGTATATCTTTATAACAATCACGTAACTCAGGAGTGCAATTATCAAAATTATGACACTTCACTCAACATGGAAGCAAAATTATCTTTCATATTCAATCACACTAGGTCATCTCACCTATTGCAAAAAAAACCAATTAGATTAGTAAATTTTCTAATGACACGTATTTATAGAGAAAAAAAAAAGATGAACAAATAAATATTCGTGATATTAACATTAAAACAAGAATTATTTTTTTTTTATCATTTGAAACTTTTAAAATCTTCTCAATTTCATATTATTTTTAAAATGTAAATATAAAAAATAAATTTATTCATCTTTCTCCATAGGATTATTTATTCAAAGAGAATATATGATGATATGAACAAAATTTACTCAACCGAAAGGTTATTGTCATTAAATAGCCTAGAGGGAATAATTCGATATCGGCAAGAAGATCATAGAATCGAGTGATAAATTTGCTATTTATCTTAAATCATATAGGTATCATATGAGAGAGAGAAAGAGAAATTTATATTGCTCTAAGGCATATTCTCACTACTATGACCATAATTAAGCAATAGATTTGTCATCTAATTGTTTTAACATGAATAATAAATCGAAAACAAGAATTATTGATTTGCTTTGAGTATAAAAATGTATATCGACATAATTCTTCATTTGTTTCGCTATATGAACAAATAATTCATATTTAAGTTTTTTTATTTTAATCAATAGTGAAGTGTGATTTTGTATATAGATTAAATGAAGAATGACGATAAAATTCCATAAATATTTCGTAATTTTATAGAAACTTGAATAATCTATATGAATGAAATCTCATCATAATTATCATTCATTCTTAAACATGTCTTTTTCCATTTGTCAATTCTTTTTGTTTCCTGACAATCAACTAATTAATCGTTAGTCGATCGTATATATGAATGTTCACGAACAAAAAACAAAAAAATGTTTATTACTCTACTCAATATCAAATTTATTTTCAATATATACAAACAATAATTTCTATCTTAATCGTTTCATTGTTATATTCTCATGAGCAAACATTGAATATGACAATGACCTTTTTCTTCTTCTTCTTCGTTCTATATTATTTTCATTCCATCTAACATCTGTAAATTGTCATTGTTACTATAGTCGATTATTAATCCATATATTTAAGTATAGTTCAAGGTTAAATTCTTTTTACGATCGAATTCATCAGTATTGTATTTTTTTTATCATAATTATTCTTTTTTAGCTATTAGATTGCATGTCTATGTTTATTTCTATATAGTATAGGTAAAAGAGGAAAAAAAAAAGAAGAGAATGAGTTTTCGTTCATTTCCGTTTGCTTAGATTTTTTTTTTCTTTATCCGATTTTATGATGATTACATGCAATAAATGATAGGTAGGGATTATTAATTAATATAAAACTATCTTTATTCTCATCCCTTATTCATATATAATGATAAGAATAAAAATATGCTTTTATAAAAAAAAAAAAAGAAGCTAGACAGTCTCCGATCGATTTTCATAAATAAATATTCTGTCTATCAATCATTGCCGTTATTTGAGATTTGACATATTATAAAATGAATTTTTTTATCTATAAGACGCGCGCATAAATTGTCATTCACCTGATGAACAAAAAAAAAAATTTTTTTCTATTGATGATCAATTTTAAGAGAAACTACTATATCGATTATAATGATCACTTGACATTCTGTTCTCAACTAAGAGTTTATTTTAAATAAGATGCAAATTGTTTCTTCGATAAAGATAATATCATTGATATGCATATGTTTAAATCTTGAAATATCAGTCAAGCGAGACAGTTTCTTTTTTTTTTTTTTTTTGATTATGAAATCAGTTATATACATGTACATATGAAGCCATTTGTATAGGTTGAAAGAAAATTTAAATAAAGAACAGAAGTTCTATAATATACATGAAAAAAAAAACAGTAGAACTGATTTAGTGTGTTCTATGAAATGAAGAGAATTACGTCATTTTGATATTAAAAATTCTAATGTCATTTTGTTTCTTCTCATTTTTTTTTTAGTACTATATTATTTTATTGTATATGCCTAGTAAATTTTGATTTCAATGTATGTACTTCAAATGTTCAGAGAGATTTCTTTTTTTTTTTATTTAATATTCAATATATCATTGATGACATAATTATAATAGCCAATAGGTAAGATTCATTCATTCTTTGTTTTTTTTTAATGAAAAAAGTAGTGTTGGTCATTTAAGATAAAACAAAAAAAAATAAAAGGATGACAAGAGTCAAGTACGGAAGTATGCTATTTCGGACAACGATTTTCTTTTCTTTTTTTTTTTTTATGTATGTATTTCATCATCTATTTAAAAGAGTAAATCCTTGACAAGGTGTGTACAATGACTTATTTCTTTTATTGAAAAAAAAAAATAAAAGAAAGGATATCATTAAGATTGAAATTCCACTCGTTATTAAGATGATCAAGGAGCATAATAAACTACATTTTTCTTTGTGAGATTTTAACATATGGATACTTTTTTTTATATGAAATTTTAATAGTTCAATGATCTCTTTTACTTATCGACTAATAATACATTCATGTTTGTTTTTATTGTTATTATTATATTCTTTCTTTATTTTATGTTTTATTTTAGTCGTGCTATATTTCATTCATAAAGTAAATACTTTCAAGGATTTAATGAGAAAAAGAATAATCAAGGTAAGTATATTGAAATAAATAAAAAAACAATGTTAGTTAATTTCTCCTGTCTATATAGCTATTTAAATAATAAAAAAAAATCTGTTGTTTTAAGAATGACAATACAATCTGGCGAGCTTATGGAATGTATGTGTCCACTTGAAATAACCTTCACATAGACTAATTTCTTTCTTCTCTCTCTCTCTCTCTTTCTATGTCTAATTCTACATGTGTAAAATGATATCAAGTGTATACGAACAGAGGAATGAAGGAGGCGACAGCTTCCCATTGATCATTCTAATATGACAGCTGAACTTTTCCCGTCTTCATATGTATAGGGTTAATGGGACTTGAGAGCCATTGTGATTTACTTTACCGTTGATGTGGACAAAATGTAAACCACAGGGGGTGGAGACATCTATTATTGTTGTCTTATAATAATAACAAAACTAATGTATTCAACGTCATACATAGCTTTCTTTTTTTAATGAATATAAGGACATATTTTGTTTGTTTTATAAACCTTTTTCTCTCTCTCTCTCTTATAACGGATTAAACAATATCTATATCCTTTTTCTTTATTCTTACGTCATACATATTAATAGCATTCATCCGATTATCCATATGTATCTAAATGCGAAACGCCAGACATTTCCATTTTTTTTTTTGCTTATCGCTTCTTTTCAATTGACAACTTACATCATTCATTAACAACAAATACAATTTCTAATCGTTTAACATGTCAAATCATTCTTTAGTTACAAATAAGAACATAGCAGTTTAAGATAGATTATGCAATAAAATCTGTCAAAAAAAAAATTTTTTTTTTTTTAAAATTTATTCGAATAAAATCATTTTTCACACTTAATGAATATGTGTCAACAGAATATAAATATATATATATACACTTAAACCTTGATGCTAACAAAAGAAAGTGGTACCTACAGAGAGACTCTAATCGTGTTCAAGGAATTATGTAGAAATTGATTGTGATTTATTTAGTTAGATATAGAAGACAAGAAGAAAAAAATTACAATAAGATAAGCTCCTGTCGAACAATTGATCGATCTTTTGGCAGTATAGAGAAGAACATAATGTTTCTCTTTTTTTTTTTTTTGCTCTTCAATTCTTTTTCTATATGTCTGTACGGAAGCGACACTGATCGAGAGAACGAGTGAATGAACGATTTTTTTTTCTTCTTCTTTCTCCCTCTCTCTCTCTCTTTTTCAATGCGTCAAAACAGGTCAACGCACACACAAACACATATACACATTGAGTGAATAAGACGACAACGAAGGACTTGCTCACCATCATCTTTCTTTTATTATTCATATTACTACCTGCTTGTCGATTTCAATAAAAACTCATTTATTTTATCATCTTTATTAGTTAAAAGCATTAATCAATACTAACAATTACGATATATAAGTTTAACAAATCATACAATTTGTTCATTATTATATTAGAAAAAAAAAGCATATGTTCTTTTTTTCTAAAGATAAAAATTTTCGAACAACTATATGAAAAAGTAAGTATAACTACTTATAGATATTCAATTGATTAAAATTCTCTATCAAATCAATAATATAAGCATTATAAAAACAATTGATTGTATTGTTGATAATATAAAGGTCACTAACTATTATCTTTAACGAACGAATATGCATTTTTTTTAAACTTTACTGAAGAAAAGTAATGAGTATTTTATTTTGTAGCTTTTAAATTTAAATGATTTTAACAGATTTTAATGTTTGATTAATAGGGTGGAAAACGTTTGAAGTATTTTATTTTCATCTAAACCGCTAAATATTTTCTTTTTCTGATTGACTATATCGCACATTTGATTTCTTTTTTTTTCTTGTATTTTGTTTGAATATATCAACTGTTCAATTGCATGTTCTATTGAAGATTGATAGTTATCTCAGTATAGATTCAAACAATTCGTTACACGAAAAGTGATGATAGGCGGTAAATAAAAACTTCAAGAATAGTTAATTTCTTTTTTGTTCACATATATATGTACTTAAAAACAAATTGTACAAGAGAAAGAGAATGAACTATCTTTGAAGAAAATATAAGAAAAAGAAAAATGATGATGACTTATTGAATTCTATTCTATCTAGCTTAATGTTAAGAATAACCACCTTTCATATATATGTATGTTTCCATCATTGTCTGTTATAACTATCAACAATAACACCCTTCATCTCCTTTTACATACTGTCTGTGTCTTTTCTTACTCCATTGTATACATATACAAGACTGTATGAATGAATAAGCAACTGACGGTAGGCGGTCAGTATTCGTCTAACCTGATCTCATTAAACTTATGTATTAGGTTAGTAATGTTGTGATGATTATTATTATTCTTATTCATTTCTATGAACATATGATGCATTCATGTGCAATAATGAACCTTTTTGTTACTCTCTATTTTGCATTATTTTAGATGTCTTTTGTTTGTTTTGCTTTTGTATTTTAAGTTATTTATAATATAATATGCACAATGATATTAATCTATTTTCTCATTTTAATATATTTAAAAACAATTTGTAAGTAAAAAGAATTATTGTTTAAAAAAAAATATATATATATATAAAATTTTTCTTTTTAATTTAGATTGTTTACCAAATGTTTATGTACGTCCACAATCTGCTGTAGTACTTGCATCATCTGAAGTACGTTTAATATGTGAAAGTAATGATACAACATTTATATCTGTTGCTTATTGGACTCATATTGGTCAACGTATGGAATTAAAATCATCGATTATTGAAATGTATGAAAATGAATTACGAATATTTCAATTTGGTGATACTGCTTATACACAACCAGGTGCTTATTCTTGTGTTGTTTCAACTCGTTATGGTTTATTTGAAAGCGAACCATCTATGTTAAGTTTACCAAGTAAGTTATTATTTATCATATAAATAATATTCAATTAGTTTACTCTTATCGATTTTTGATATAATTTAAAATGGTTCATTAAGAAAGGTGTGAGACTTTTTTCTTTTTCGATTATTATTTCATTTAGTCTTTGTATTAGAATAATGACCGACGATAAGAGCACTAGCACCTTTCATGATTCATTAAAAAAAGTCTATCGTCCCTCCGGTCAATGTGATAGTAGTAGCAGTTACTTTAGTTAATTTGATTCTACTGCCATCGTCTATATACATATATTGTTGCCTGATTGTCTGCACACGATGAAATAAAAGAGAGAGAGAGAGACCTATTGATTATTAATCTATAAATGTGTATGCTTTGATGCTATGAAGCGTAAAATCGTCTTGTCGAAGATCGGATTTCAGATTTTTTATTATATATTTTTATTTTCATTGCCTTGAGCCATTTTGAATCTTGTCGAGATGTAATCAAGAATATGAGCAGTTGTTTAAATAGACTCTCATTTCTCTTAAATGAGAGTGAATGACTGAGAGATCTCAATATGATGTATGGATGTGTAAACAGTACAATGTTGAGAATATAGACACATGTCTTCTCTCTTGCAATTAGAACATTGCTAGCTTAATCACTTACGTAATGAAAGTTCATTTTTGACTTGCATCGTATATATACAATAGCTTATCATGTCTATGAATAATATATATATATATAAAACAGATAGATTATAGCAATAACGACGGTAGAATGTATCAACAATCTAGTAGCAAAATGTCACCATATATGACCAGAAAGAATTTCCCATGAGTAAAAAGTCTATCATCATTGTTTTGTCTTAATGGAATCATAGCAAAAAAAAAAAGGTCATGATCAGCCGTTGGCAATCTCGATCAAAATGATGGAACGGCATGAAGAAAAGATAAGTGACCAGTCGGGAGGATGGATGATCATTAATTTTAATGTATATATATATATACATAGCCTTGTGATTAAAAATAGGAGGAGATAGATGATGATTCTCTATAATTAATAGAAAGTAAAAAAAAACAAGATTTATGTTTTAATATAAATTTATATGTCGGTATAGGATCACAAAGCTAATGTCAGAATTGTTACGACATAACGATGATAAATATCGTTTATAATATAAATGAATAATGACTAAATATCAGTCATATATACATAATCTGAATATTATTTTCTTGATAATTCATTTAACACCAAAAAAGGAAAAAAAATGCGAATTTTTTTCGGAAATTAAGAACTATATATTCAATGATGATTGATGCTTTTCTCGTGAAAACATTATAGGCGTCATTCACTATAGGAAGCCAAAAAAAAAGAAGATGGGCGACGCCTTCTCATTATATTTGTTCAATAGCTAATCATGGTGTGAGACGATCGAACGATGAATACTTAGTCAAAAATGAACTAGTTAATTGAGTATATAGAAATGTTTTGAAAAGCAAGAAAAGAGTCAATTGAATTTTCTCAAATGATGGCATGTTGAGAATGAATAATCCATCTGTTCATTCATAGAAAAAAGTGTTGTTTATCTATTAATTAAAATATCCGTTTTTGTTTTAGCTTTAGATCCATTTAAAATACCAATAAATGAATATAATTTTTTGAATATAACTGAAGGAAATATTGCTGTTATACCATGTGAATTACCTAATGGAAATCCGAGGCCAATACCAATATTTACATTAGATAATAATCGTATAGAAATTCAATTAAACTCAAGTATACTGATATAAAATATTTTTCTGTAAAAACTTTTGTTTTTCTTAGATCGATATAAAATTTTACCTAGTGGAAATTTACATATTATTGATGTAAAACAATCTCATTCAGGAAAATATCAATGTTCAGCAAAAAATCCATTAACTGATCAAATTGTAAATAATAATCAAATAACAATTTTACGTGTTTTAAATAAACCATTAAATAATAAAGAATCTCAAACATTGTCAACTGTATTTAAACCACCAGTTGCATCAAGGTAATTTATTTTATATGAACAAAAACAATCTTCATTTTGTTTTTGTTTAGAGTTCTTATTGGAAATAATTTTTCTATTGAATGTGTTATTACCGGTTGGCCAAAACCAATTGTTGAATGGGAAAAATATGGTGATATATTACCAGAAAAACGACATGAAGTTTTATATGGTACACTTTATTTATATAATATACAATTGGATGATCGTGGTACATATATATGCCGAGCATCAAGTTCAAATGGACAATCTGATATAGCATATACAGCTTTAGTTGAAGTTTTAGGTAAGAAAAAAAAGCATTGAAATAATATCAAAAAAAAAATATATTTTTTTTATATAGAACCACCAAAAATTATTCAACGACCAGATTCATTAATTGAAATTAATAAAGATGAAAGTATGTCAATTAAATGTAATTTTCGTGGACGACCTGAACCAATGATTAGTTGGTTATATAATGGAGAAGAATATACAATGAATGGATTACCTGTTACAGGTATTTATACGAATAAAATTTTTCTCATTGATCATCTCTATTATTATTTCATTGATTATTTAGGTGGAATTTTATCATTAAATCAGCCTAAACAAGGTATTTATCAATGTATTGCTCGGAATCCTTATGGTATTGCTCAAGCAAGTACTGCTCTTATTTTTCCAAATAATGCAAAATCAGAATTTGAAATATCTTTAAAAAAATCTTTAATTATTTTTGGTCCAAATAATGCAACTGTTTATGAAGGTGAAACAGTTCAACTTCATTGTTTAACACAACCAGGTTCAACTGTACAATGGTTACATAATAATGAAATAATTAATTTAAATTTAATGCGTCGATATGAAATACTTTCATCTGGTGGTTTACGTATTGTTTCAGCACAAAAATCCGATAGTGGAATATATGAATGTATAGCAACAAAAATTAATTTTGGTACAAATACAGCTAAATGTTATGTACATGTTCAAGGTTTAAGTTTAAATACTCCAATAGTATCAACATTTGAAATTATTGATATTAATCAAATAGATAATAATACAATAAAATTATTTTGGAAAATACTTGAAAATTATTTATATTCTATACAAATACAATATCGTTTAATTCATTCAAAAACATCATGGATAACATTAGAAAAATTTTATAATTATTCAATAAATTCTACAATTATTAATAATTTACAAACAAATCAAACATATAAATTTCGTTTAATTGGTTATGATATTAATGGTAAACAATTAATTATTAGTGGAATAAAACGGTTTACATTAGAATTAATTAAAATTCAACAAAATTTTATTTTATTACAAATAACTGATGCATGGATAATTAATGATAAACAAATTAGTTTAAAATGGCAGGTAGGTTCGCTTAATTCAAGTTTTACCAATATGTCAATCATAAAGATGAGGAGGTTATATATCTAAAATAGAAAGAAGACAAGGTTTATCCTTCGCGGCATTTTCTGCTCTCTGACGGAGATACCCTGAACTAATTATACTTGAAGGACTTCCGAATATCAACGGAATATATCATAACTAATGCTAGCATAGTGTAGATTACAACAATCTATCGACCACATTAATAACTGAAAGCAATGAGATATATTCAATATTAATATTGGTTGTGTTTTTACTTTTCTAGCTATTAAACAATACGAATAGTGAAACAATTAAAGGTTTTATTATTTATTATCGACCAATACATTCAAAAAAAAATTTTACAATAATAACAGTACCAAATTTACATTATCCTTTGATAAATACATATACAATTTCAACAATTGAATCAGGAAAAAAATATGAATTATCTATGGCAATTTATACAAATAATGGTATAGGTCCAATGAGTAATTCAATTGAAATATTAGTTCCTTTACCTAATCTTGATGAAATTCTTGATAATATAACTAATATACACAAACCATCTCATATTAAACATGATTTAATAACACCATCTATACAAAAAAATTCTGATATACTTTATTTAATAATTGGTATTATATCTGGAATTCTATTAATTTTATTTCTTATACTTATTGCTATGTGTATATTAAGATTATTTCAACGAAAAAAATTTATCGGTTTGTTTTATAAAAATAAGACAAAACTTTTAAAAATTATTTTTTTATTTTTTTTTTAGCTCAAATGAAATCAGAATATTATTCGAATGGTTTACATAAAACTCCTAATTCAAATTATTCTACTACACCTTATTTACAACATGGTATTATATCTATTGATGGAAAATTAATTCCATTTACTTATCCAACAAATCCAAAATCATCAAAAATGATTTGTCATAATTCAACTATAAATCATAATGAGAATATATGTTTAAATATAAATCCAATAGAAAATGAAAATTTACAAGAAAATTTTTATCATACATTAACACCATTTAATGATGAATGTAAAAATATATTTGAACATTCAACAGTTACATCATCATGTCCAATACATACACTTCCTTTAAAAATATCTTCAAATAATAAAATAATTGATAATCATGATGAAATATCTTGTTCACATTTGCATTATCATCATAGTACATGTCAACGACAATATAAACCAAAAGGAATTATTACACCATTAATTAATAAAGGTTTGTTATTTAATTATATAAATATTTTATTTTTTCCTTATTTTTAATTGAATAGTTGATCAACAACAATTAAATGAAAATTTAAAACATTTAGCACCATTAAGTACAGGTTCATCATATTCATCAAGTGGTATTAGTTCATCAATGGAATCTCCTTATAATCATTGGAAATATTTAGTACCATTATCTGTAACAACAACGAATAATTCATCATCAGCAATTATTGAGCCAATACCATTAACTTCAACTTAATTTATAATTATAATTCTATATTTTTTTTTTGTTTTGAATGTCTTTCTTTTCTTATCCCTGTAATCTCATGACTGAACCTTGGCTTTTTTTTTCTCTTCCTTTTCCTTTGTTTATATTCGATGTATTTGATATTGATATGCATAGAATTCTTCCGTTGCATGTCCAACTGGAATAATTTGTTTTCTTTTTTCTTCTTTTGTTTTGCATAAAAGTATAATCAGGAACCTTTATATAGACAAAGAATGTTAAAAATATAGAATTATTTGACTTTCAAAAATTAATAAAGAATCAATTAGTTCTTTGATTATTTTTGATTAGAAAGAGAAATGCATTTTGAGGCTATAAAATAATAAATTGTTAACAACGTTCTTTAGAAATCACAATCATTTTACTTATGCAAGAACGATAGGAGTTTTCTAATTACAATATTTGATTTAGACACAAACTTTACTTGATCAACAACTGAAACAAGGTGAAAAGACTATTTTACATGATAACTACTTATATCAGTGAGCGAGTGAAATTCAGAACGATTTATTAATTTACTTGGGTTTGCCAGGGAGTGCCGCCTATAATTTCCAGTAAAAGAGATAGTGGATTTTATATCAAATGGAAGCTCGTCAAAAATGGGGTTTATTAATACTAAATAGTTCTTTTTTTGCAGTAGAAAAGTAAGGTGTCAGTATAAATTCAAAAATGGAAAAATGTGTTTTTCTTGGATATTTCCATAGAGTGCCTACAATTTTGTCGAATACAAAAAATGTCGATTGTTGTATTATCAACGTTCCTTTTGATGAATTTGAAATTCAATTATAATCATCTAAAATCTGATTTGGAATCATCTTGGAATTTACATGTTGATTCCAAGTTGATTACAACAAATCCACGAAAGATGCTTCCCGGACATTTGCTCCCGCAATACTTGCTCCTCAGCATCATTTGCTTTCGATGCCCAGATTTAATCCCAATCAAAACCAAAACTCACTCTATGTCTCACCGTCACCCTCAAAAAGTCTTATCGAAAATTTATTATTACGATATTAGTTGAAGCATGATCAAATAGGATAGAAAATTAGAGCATTCTTTTCTCTATTAGACCGTATAGAAAGAAAGTTTCTTAAAGCTCACTCTATGGTTAGGTAACGCCGTGATCCGAACTTTTGGTACGTCCTAAGTATTATTGAGAATTAGATTAAACAGATGATAAAAAAAACTGAATATGTAAGACGAAAACAGCAAACGTTGGGATTCCACTCTTGCCTGAAGGCATTGCTATTATAAAATCGGCTGCATTTCATTGTCGGTTATTGAAAACATAAAAAATATGACATCACAGAGGCAACACAAATCAGAATCGTAATCGGTAACGTTTTTTCCCTACCGGTATCGGTATGAGTCATTCTTCATATTTTTGACTGTAACAGTGACATGAACCCTTCGATGAGTCATATCAGACTTCTAAATAATGGAATAATTTATAATATCTTTTGATGTTTGCTTCCATAAGTTTTCGTTCCCTTAAGGAGGCCCCCCCCCCCCTCAAAAATCGATCTCAGTCCAGGCAAGTTCAAATGGGCTGAAATTTGGAGCATATGTTGGGGCTGTAGTGAGGAGGCTGTGGTAAAATTTTCAGCTCGATAGCTTGACGTTTGACAGATATATGAACCAAACAAGGGTCAAAAATAGCTCATTGTATTTACAAGATTTCTCTGTTGGCCTCCATTCAATATATAATTTTTTTTTTGTTTGAAAGAGTATCTCAAGATGCAGGTGCTCTGAGGCTCCTTTTTTTTAAAACTCTTATCTATCAAACGGAAAAAGGGTTCACAAGTTCATTCACTCGAAAAACTCTCAAAAAATGGCGCTCTAATTGTAAAAATGATCTTCAATATAATAATATCAAAGCTAAATTAAAAAACGGGGCCTCAAAGCATCTGCGGTTTTTCACGCTCTTTCAAACAAAAAAAAAATATTTGACATTATACAGAATTGTGTCGAGTTTTCTTGTAAATACGCTGTGAAACCTACATTCTGAGAAAAACGCGAAACAAGATTTGGAAATTTCAGGTATGTTGTATTTTGCAAATATCTCCGCACAGATAAATGATAAAGCCTTTGTTTTTTTCAGAACATTCATCGTGAAAAGCTTTACAAAACCTGTAGAAATAAATCCTTCTTTACTTGTTCTGTGAGTCTCGCCCATACCCATTTTTTAACGGAAAATAAACGTTTTTCTACAAAATCTTCTTTTTTTTAAAAATAGGTATGTGGCGACGAAAGCACACTTTTTTGCGAAATTTCATTTTTTGGAGAGTCCAAACTTCAAAATTCTGCAGATTCTTAATGTTCAGGCATCATAGTAATCAGCTATACATTTATCTCAAATTTCGTTTTTTTGACAAAATTTGACATTTTTTGAGGGGGGGGGGCCCTTAATGCTTATTAATGAACAGAAAACTTCTTAGCATCGCAAATTCTATAGTAACTTTTGGCATTTGTCAATTATTTGTTAGATATGGCCTTTATTACTCAATTGTACACTGAGCCTTTTTTATGTATCATATTGGCTTTGTTGTTTAATAGTTGTGTGAGACATTCTGTAGATAATAAAAGAGATAAAAGTATATCTTTGATAAACTACTTAGGGTAATTCAAAAGTAATGTCGTCAAGGATTTATTTCCTTATAGTAAGCTAAGAAAACGTTTCTTTGTCTACCAATATATACAGCATCTTTTGCTCTAGCTTTCTATACTATTTGATCATACTTCAACTAGTATCATAACGATAAACTTTTGATAAAATTTATTTTCTTAACACGTATTCTGGTGACAGAGACTAAATGAACATGTTTTCCATTACCATTTTCAATCGACTAATACATCATGTTCAGAAAAAAAAATGGGTCATCAGATGCAGCATGAAAAACTCTACAATTTGGATAGGAACGTCTGTTTTATTTTTGAACGAGAAAGAGCAAATGCACTACACTGTAAATTAGAAAATAAGTTATAGAGAACAATAAAGGATATTCTAGGAACTTCCATACACATTCATCGATGAATTTATACTTTCTTGGAAATAAAATATTGATATTCAAGTTTCGATTTTATGCAGGAGATCAATTCGAATTTCTATTATTTATAAAATGCTTGATTTTCTAAATAATAGAAATTCGACGAATGAATAATAAAAACTTGAAAATACTTTAGCTTATTTAAAGTCGATTTTCTACAAAATAGAATTTAAAAAGAATTTACAGTGTAGAATTTTTAAAAAATTCATAATAAAAATACCCGTATAGCGAAGCGTATGTTCAAATTTTTGAAAACTGTTTCGCCTATAATTTTTTACTGATGCAATCTGAGCATTTAATTATTTCACACCTGAGATAGGTATACCTGATTTACGAAACTCACATCATTTTCATTGAAATCCCGAGATACACCTGAGGACCTTTCCTTGTAAGGCGTTTTTATTGTATGATTTCCATTACTAGGGTTACAGTGGGTTCAAAAATTGTTGGCCCACCCGAAATTATCCTTATCTTCTCTCAAAATGAATTTTGGTCCAAGCGCGTATAAACCGCATGAAATTTTGGGGATATGTTAAGACTGTAGTGGAGAAGGTATGGTGAAATTTTCAGCCCTATACCATGGGGTATGATGGAGATATTAACCAAACAATGGTAAATAGTAGCTAGTTTTGCAATCCAGATTTCTCTGTCCCGACTCATCATATATATTAAAATTTTTTTTCGTTTGAAAGAGCATGTCAGGATGTAAGGCATGACAGAGTCCTTTTTTTGAGATCTTACTTTTTAAGCAAAAAAACGGATGACAAGTTCAATGATTCAAAAAACTACCAAAAATCTTGGAAAAAATGTTTATTTTTGAGTCATTGAACTTGTCATCCGTTTTTTTGCTTAAAAAGTAAGATCTCAAAAAAAGGACTCTGTCATGCCTTACATCCTGACATGCTCTTTCAAACGAAAAAAAAATTTAATATATATGATGAGTCGGGACAGAGAAATCTGGATTGCAAAACTAGCTACTATTTATCATTGTTTGGTTAATATCTCCATCATACCCCATGGTATAGGGCTGAAAATTTTACTATACCGTCTCCACTACAGTCTCAACATATCCTCAAAATTTCATGCGATTTGCACGTGCTTCGACCAAAATTCATTTTGAGAGAAGATAAGGATGATTTCGGGTGGGCCAACAATTTTTGAACTCACTGTATATAGACTGATAGAGTTCACTTGTTATAAGGAACCTATTCACGAAAATACATTCAGAGTCAAACCTAAGAAAATATCAATGTCTTTCATATGAATTCTGTCGTATTCAATTAAAAGTTTATTTCATCTGTTATATAATGTAAATTCATCAAGTATATATGCCAATTGCAGGAATATTCTCGATGACACAATAAACAAAATCATATTGATCATTGGATGGTACTGGAATCATGTTACGAGCGTAGAGATTATCTAAAATATCGGTGTAAGAACGAGGTCGCTCTTCCGCTAAGTTTTGCAACCTGAAAGAAAAACTACAATCGACAGTATCCACTCAAATAGAACTACTTACAAATGTAAGATAAGATGTCGCATCGCATCCGAGACAGTTTCGGGAACTGTGCGATTCCACTGTAGAATTTCGTAGACCAAGATTTCATCGTTTCGTGGCCAATCAGCAAATGGATGCCTACCAATGATAATTTCGAGCAAGCTAATACCCAAGGCCCACATATCATTTTGAGTAGCCCGTTCTATATTGTAGATAGGTGGTAAATAATACGTAGAACCTCTAAGTTTCCCTGGATCCGATAAACTGCAACAAATATTGAAATCACACAGTTTAACTATAGCATTTTCTTTCTTGATAAGCATATTTGCAGGTTTGACATCTCGATGAAGAAGTCCTTTTGTTTCCAAAAAATGAAGTCCACAAGTAATCTGTACAAAGAAATAAGAATGATTTCAAATCAACGAGTCGATGACGAAAATGAATTACAATTTGTTCAAAACACCAGGCATCTAACATGGAGAAAACTGAAGAAATCTATAGCGATAATGATACCCGCATAAGAAAAGATCCTTTAGATTTTATTTTTATACGAATGAATCATAAGAAGTTGAATTCTTTAAAAAATATGTCGTTGATGATATATGTTTGAGAGTGTGTATTTACGCTTCTGGTGTCTGACTCAATATTCTAAGGCTTGGAAGATCGTATCGAAGGTATTGACAAAGATTATCATAAAAAAATGGATAACAGTGCTCTTACATTATGAGCAACACGGCGGACCAAAAACTCGAGTTTATCAAGCGTAGCTTTATTTAGTGAATGCATAGTCAGATAGAAATCCTTCATTGATGCGTCCATCAATTCCATCCAGATGCACAGATGATCCATTGCCTTCATATCAAATACAATAAAATGTAAATATTAGATATGTGTAAGAAATCAGTACATACAGAATTAATCATAGCGCCGTAGTAATCGATAATATATGGATTGTTATCAGAGCTAATACTTACAAATGTATTCAATTCGGTATTTGCTGATGAATATCCGTCTTTCTCTCGTTCACGTTTTATGCACTAATAAGTATTAATATTTTATTAAATGATACGATGAAACAATTTATACTTCTCTTTCTCGAAAAATGTCGAATTTATATTAGAAATATCTCTAGTTTTTAATTTTACAATATTTTTGGCAATTATCTGTGTTTTTTGGACTTCAACAAATGCAAAAATATAATGAAGCCTTCGAAAATCAGATTCATTTATACTTCCAGGTAAAAGTTGCTGTGGGAACGGAGATATTTTCTGTGGAAGTTACGTACTTTAACTGCCATAGGGATGATCGTTGGTGTTTGGAGAATGACAGCATAAACAACGCCGAAGTTTCCACTGCCGAGTATCAAAGCATTATGCAAATTGCTGACATTGACTGAAACTGTTTGCTCGTAAAAATTAAGTTCAGTTGAGTTTATGCTTACTGCTGGCCTAAGAATAATACTGAAAAACATCGATTGGCTCAATTATGTTGTTTTACGAGTTTTCTATAGATTCATTGTTCACAATTATATGAAACTCTATTGGATGTTGTGATCCTACAAGAATCAGATACAATATTTGAGATTAAAGTCGAATACTGTCTACGATGAAAAGTTAGATGGAGACTTAAGTTTCTCTCCCCTGTCTTGAAAATATTATTAACTGGTCTTGCAGGATATAAGGTTAACTACAGAATGTATTGTATCATGTTCATTTCTGTCTGAGTTTAAGAACTAGAAAAAATTCTTATTCTCGGAAATGCTTGAATCAGGAGAATTCAGTTACATATCAATGATCATATCGCATATTATACAGCTCACCTTATAAAAAGTTTCTAATTTCAATAAGAGTTTATCTGATTTTTTATGCTTTTTTTATAAGTACAGGTAAATATCATCATTCTACAATTCTATCTCGATTCATGGTCATGGAGAATGATACCGTTGTGAGATACCATTCCGAATGCAAACATGCGATATCTGTTATCGATAGAAAGATTCCTTTAAATTCATCTGTAGTTATAAACTGAATTTAACTCTTTAGATGGTCACATCATTATTTTCAAACTTTAATCGAGAGAGAATCAATTAATAATATGATACAACTCTGCAAAATGGAAATCAAATGTATTAGCCTTGAAATCTTCATACTTCTTCTGGAGTTGGTTTTCTTTTTGTTCGTCGTAATCAATTCTGTTGCTACTAGAATTTGGTTTTCGATAGTGTTACCACCTTCCTGTTCATCTGTGGTCTGTCGAGGTCTATCCTCCGCAGTGTTAATACGCGATTGGACAACTTCGTCTAAATCAGACAAAATAATGACGTCATGATATTCATGCAAAGTTTTAATTTTAAACTCATCGAGCATACGCAATTCTACAATATCAAGATTGTGATCAGATTCGATCGTAATTAGCGATATAGGCGTGACTGTTTCGAATCCAGTATTATCAGTCGATGGTGCCACAGATGAATTTGATGTAGCTGAAAGTAGAATATAGACAAAAAATTTTATTTTCTGGCATATCGACGAACAAAATCTTTCTACAAGACTTACCAAAATCCTCCGTTTGCTGAGGTGATGATTCTGTGACTGAAATTTGAAATTCGTCATCAAGATCAAGACTTTGCTGTTGGATCGATTGGGCATGATTGTTAATTTCGCCAAATGAGTGCTGTTTCTGTGACGGATCCATTTGCTCACAATTGTATAACTATTCGTATTTGATCTAAAAAAGATCTTTAGAACAGTTCCGTGTAATAATAATTGATTTGACGTATGATTTAGACTTTTACGGCAGTTTGTTCCAACGCTGATTCATGAATGAGTAGATATATTTCTCTTGCAATATATAAAAATCTACGGGCAATGAAAAAACATTACAAGAACCGTCGAGATGTTAATAATAAAAAAATGAAATGAAGGAAGAAGTCCAAGCTATAAGATGTAATGTTGTTCTATTCGGAAAAATCGATAGATGCAAAGCAAATACGATGTCAATCGGCAACAAAAATTAAAACAAGGAATAGACAGCAATCATCATGTATGTATGGGGGTGAGGAATATTGTATTGTTTTTTATTACACCGAAAAATTTATTGTTAATAAAAGAGCAAGATACCACATATCTGTAGAATATTTAGAAGAAAAAAGAAAAAGAGAAAATCATTTATATACTTCAAAACCACAACGTTGTTTTTTTTTCTCTGTATAACATCATTTGCCAGTGAAAAAATGTGAAAGAAAAGAAAAACACGAAGAAAGAAAAAAAGAAATAAAACGAGGGTAGAGACAGAAAGAAGAATGCAAAAAATAACGGATGACAAAAAATTTATTGGCGAAATGTTAAAAGGTGAAACAAATATATATAAAAGCTATCAGAACAATTTTTTTACTGATTACATAGCTTGTCCTGTCCTCTATATGTCATATTAATTTGACGTTTTCGATCGGTCTGTTGTTGTCAAAATGATTGATCTTCGTAAACGTATTTTTTCTATGCTTGGACAAAAAAATAATTTAAAAAAAAATCGATGTTAGTGGGTGAAAAATTCCTTTCCGTTATTTCGAAAACGTTTACTATATATATGTCAGCACGCTAGAAAAATTCATGGATAGTGTTAGGAAGCATTCATGACACTTAATTTTCATTGCCTCTTCTTTACATTCATCTTCTATCTGTACGTGCACACATGTTCGCATAGTCTTCTCCATTATCCCATTGTTTCGTTATCACTCTTCTTACATTCTCTTCGTTGTTCTCTTATACATGATTCAGTTGTGATTCTTTTCATCCAGAATAAACAAGTTCCGTAGTCTGATATACCACTACGTAACAATAGTTAGGAAAGATTCATCGATAGCTAAAGAGAAAACAAACGATAGAAAAATACCAAGAGGAGACAGAAAGTAAAAAAGAATATATATATCGTATCATCATCTGCATGATATCCGATATTGCAAGAAAGAAAAGAAAGATGTGACTCATGCTATAACAATCGATATAGCAAAACATATTGTACCACTCTGAAAAAAAATTGGAGTTTTCCAGAACCTTTTTAGGGGTTCTTCTATCGGGTAAAATGCAGAGTCTCCAAACAATGGCTCCGCCCGAAAAATTTTCGATAGTAAATTAACGAAATCATGTATGATCTTTTTAAAGAATGGGTCTGTCTTACGTATAAGGATTTACATCATTTAAATGCGACATCTCTATTCTATATCCTTATGCTACATCTTTTTCCTATGCCTTTATTCTATGCTCTTATTCTGTATTCTTACAACTATACGCTTACTTGTATACACTTATGACTATACCCTCATTTTTATAACTTATTTCTATACGCTTACTCTGGAAGAATAGAAGGAGTTTTGCAGAACTACCCAAGAGTTCTGTATGACAGTAAAGAGACCCTAAAACGTTTTTCTGAGTAAAGTGGCCTGTCCACGTAACTGCGTACATTAGTGGGCGAAGTTGACCAACGCTGTTAAGTAAAATTAATATCACCATCGTGTAGAGCAAGGTCGAAACCACTCAGAAATATGTTCTTTTACTTCATAGGTCTACATTATCGTATGAAAATTTATCAGACAAAAAGTGTGAATCTCAGAAGTTTCGAATGAACAAAATTATGACAGATTCTAGTTTTTAAATCTTTTCTGTAAATAGATGTGCTTTTTTGGAACTCTTTATATGAAGTAGTACTCGTCCAACAGAGTATGTGTTTATGAAAAGAAAAGTTTGATTCGTTGTTTGTTCGTGAAGTTATCTAAGTTTGTAAACATGGTACATTGATGATGATGATTCCGTCACGATATTCATCCATAATTCATTTTTGGTAAAATACGAATGGTTTCGTTTCCTCAAAAATGGTATTCTAAAGATAATTTTTTATGCTCTATATGTTGCTTTAGTTGACGGATTTTCAAAACGATTTAAAAACTTACGAGTAATGTGACGGAATCACTTCAAAAGACCTAGTTTTTATAACAGATAATAATGAGATCATTTTTTTCATACAAATTTACTTTATACTAAAATTGAACTACAGGAAAGTATTTCTTAGAGCTGTTCTTTATTTTAAAAAGCAGTTTTCCCATATTTTTGCCTACTAAGAGAGACTGTTTTAAAACTATATATATGCATGGCAAATGCTAATGATATAGTCTATGTTATAACAATTATTTTACTTTTTTTAACTTTATGATTTTTTTTTATCATTCACATATCTTATTCTTTCAATAATTTTTCCTTCCTTTTAAGGAATAATATATGACACAATTACAGACACGTGATTTTCATCATTGTACATAACGTTCTAATTATAAATGTCCGTCAGCTAACGCAAATTATAATTATAATAGTTTGGACTAAAATTCCTCTTTTAAACAGTTCTTTTTTATGAAAAGACGTTAAAACAAATTAACGTCATTCGTATCTAAATTTGTTCTCATAATTCTAAAAATAATTTTTTACAAAAATGCCATTAACACCTGCAGAACGAGCAAAAAATTATCGTTATCGGTTAAAACAAAAACGAGACAAATATAATGATTTTAAACGAAAAGATCGAGAACGAAAAGCTAAGAAACGGGCTTCAATAACTATCAAAGAAAAAGAAGTTTTTCTTACGAATCATCGAATAGCACAGCGACGTTATCTGGAAAAATTAAAACAAAATAATTCGAATCAGTCAAAGTATTTTGAATAAAAATATTTTTTACCTTTTGATACGAGCAATTTTTGATATTTAGGCCATTGTATAATAAACAAACACTTGCTAAAACTGCGAAGAAAGTCTTACGTGTACTTCCTGCTGATCCAGATAGACAACACCAGATTTTAACACGAGTTGGACAAAATTTAGATTTATTTCAAAAGCCAACATCTCAACATTAACAAGCAGCCATACCTATGGATGTTATTCAAAACGTTCAGGACTTTTACACAAATGATAATATTTCATGGCAAGCGCTTCAAAAGCGAGATTATGTAACTGTTCGAGAAAATGGATCTCGTGTTAGATAGCAAAAACATTTTTTGTTATTCAATCTTCGAGAGGTCCACCAACTGTTCATTCACGACAATCCAGGTATGAATATACTTTTTGATCAGTAGAATTTGATAAGGATAAAACTACTTTGTAAACTCATATTGTGACAGAAAATAAAAGATTTGACAAAGAAACTGAATATACATTTTTATAAGACAACAATATCTTTCAAATTTTTATGTTATTCTAGGTTTATCTATTAGTCGAGCTTCATTTGCTAAACTCCGAGCTAAGTTTGTTTTACCAAAGAATTGCTTAGCACATCGAATATGTGTTTGTATTATTCACGAAAATGTAAGTCTTTTACCAGAAGCACTGTCGGGTTATGTACAAGGCTTGGCAAATAATTTGGACACATTTTTATCGAAACTTGTTTGAGATCAACACGAAAAATCCTGTATGATGTCATTATGCGATAAATGTGGAAATAAATTCAAACTGAACATATTGAACAAAATTACTTGATAAGAAAAAAACAATTAAGTGGTACCAATGGGTGAATACACATGGGAGAGCAACCAAGAAAGTTTTCTCTAGTAAGATATATCTAAGCTAATTTTTATAAAAAAAGACGTTATTTAATTCTGTTCTATTTTGTTATATAAGGTTCAGTATTGAAATACATCAAGTTACTAAGAGATAAGATACCACAATATCTTCGTCATGTATATATAAAACGAAAACAAAGTGATTACTTTGAATATATGAAAGTCAATGCAAATGATAACACTGTGATATGCCAAGTAGATTATCCTGAAAATTTTTCTATTGACAACTAAAACCAAATACAGTCTGCTCACTGGGGCAAAAAACTAAACTGTATCTTTACAGCTTATACTTGGATGGGTCGAAGTGATGGTGATGGTCAATCTTTCGGTTTAGTTTCGAATTCTATTAAACATAATTCCACCAAAGACAACTGGAGATATTCAACCATTGGATCGTTATTTCTTTCGTCAATGGAAATATTTGAAATAAAAACTTTATGATTGCGTCGCAATTGACCAAATGGACATTGATATCTGTTCCAGAAACTGCATTTTAAAAATGCATTCTTTGATATATAACCAGTTTGCAGCTAAAAGATTTTCACCTTTGATCAAATATGCCTGGTATTCAAGTGGTTATATGTCAAAAGATCCTGGTCATTTCGATACTGTACACGATGTATGTTTTTCTTTCGATGAAGACATCTGTTCTAGGCCAGCGTGCAATGACTTTTCTTTCATTTGCTGCAGTCATTGTCGTCATATTCTTTATTTTAACCATTTTTTTGTAGAGGATCATAAACATTAATAAAAATCTGTCATCTCTTATGAAGTAATGCGTTATCTCTGTTCGTATGGACACTAAAATAGATTTCAGAAAACAAGGTCATACTTGCGGATATATCTAAAATAGTCAGTAGATCTTTTTCTGTGAGCGCCACGCAAGAATAAACGACATAAGCTAATATGTAGACGTACTTTCTCCCTATAAAACGGTGTGTAACTTTTCAATCATCACGAGTAAGAAATCTTTGAAAAAAAATCATCTGAAGAAAAGTCTATGAGAAAAAAAACTTGTGTAACGAAATACATGTGTTAATATTATGAAAAGTTTTTTGCCTATAATTTTTTACTGAGGTAGTAAGAGCACCTAATTGTTTCACATCTGAGATAGGTATACTTAGGTCAACACATCCACGTGATTTCCATTAAAATCCCCGGGACACACTTGGGTATGTTCCCTTGTCAGTCAATCTCATTATTTGTCTGTTCTTAATTATAAATGTGATGATTATTTTTAAGTATTGAGTTTGGTTTTCGATTGAATAATTATCTACGAAATAGGCAGATTAAAAATTCTTAATTAATATGTACATTTGAGATTCAGTTTTTGATTTTAGCCCACAAAAATTGATAGATTATAATATGCCATTCATTGTCTATTGTACTATTTTTGAAAAAAAAATGTTATACTCAGTCTAAATGATGATTATTTCATCAAAGATGAAGAATAATATCTTACTTACGTACTTCAAGAGAACCCATTAATTTAAAAGTTTGTAATTCCAAAAATGACAAACTAGATGATGACAAAATTTTATATATTGCATAAACTCTCTTATTTTCATCCTTACACTTTGAAATATTGTACATTAATGGTAGTAATAAGACTGATAAAGAAGCTGTAGCTTCAAGTAGTGTATTAGCAGGCGATTTCTTAATGTCATTGTTTTCGTTTGATTGAAGGCGACGAAAATTAAAATGAGTAGAGTGAATGATTTGTTGATGTCTTTAAATCTTAACAGTCGCATAAAATTTTCATGCTGTATACAAAATTGACCTTTACAAAGTGCTATTTAGAAGAAGAATTTATCATTCAACGTTCGTTATTAATAATTGATTATTAAAAGGATTCGAAATAAAACTTTCTTTTTTAACTAGATAATAAAGATTTCAATCTATACTGTAAAAAAGAAAGAGTAGACTATTAAATTCGTGTCCTATGTGCAACTTTTCATAAACTCTTCATTGGTTTATGACAATATCCTAAATCTCTGAAGGGTTTACGGCAGCAAAAGTATATAAACATAAAAAAGGCTGAGTATCTTAAAACTCAAGGGAAAAAAGTTTTTGTTTTTACGAGCAAGGATTGATTATGTTACCCCTTCCATGAAAAACGTTTATTATTCTGAAATTTATAGAAAAGTGATAATGTTTGTTTATGAAAACATAGGCTATTGTAAGGTTTTATAGAAAGAGTAGATCATTTAACAAATAATCAAGTATTTTTCAAACGTTTTTTCTTAAATAGTGACTTAGGAAGTCTATGCTTCTCTTATCTGAGAATTATTTTTGTTGTCCATTGAATTAATTTATCAGAAGGAGATCAATGTTCATTTAGTTTTTTTTTCTAATGTTATTCATTAAAAAATATTGATGCTATCATTAGGATCAGTTTTTAATATCTAGTTTAAATTTCAAATTATGTATCTGTAGATTTCCATCTTAAGCATAGAATCGAATTAATGAAAGAAAAATCTCTAATCATTGTCTCAATGAGTATCTTACTAAAGTTGATCAACTTGTACTATCCTGTAACATATGGATGTATATTTGTGCAGATGTGTGGTTGTTAAATAATTTTGACGCACATGAATTAAAATTTAGAGTAATAGCATCTTTTTGTAGTCAATCCTGAAATATTCTTTCCTTCGTATCAGAAGAAGAAAAAAATATAAAATACCTTTTTTTGATAGTTCTATTAGGAACATCAATTCTTGATCTTTTATCCATTCTGTTAGAGATAATGATCTTTACATATGACTGACTGTGCATATGAGATCTTCGGTCTTATTAAATCAAACTCAAAAACTCATTCTCTTCTTTTTCTAATACTATGGCATAGATATTAAATTTTTATTTTGTATTCTGTCGAGGAGATGACCGTAGACTTCATGACTTTTAAAATTTCTCGAAAACTTCAAGATTGTTCCAAGGTCTTCCTAAGATTTTCCTAAACTTCTTGCGATTTTATGAAATATCGTGGGACTTTGAAAGATTTCAAAGACTGTAAAAGATCAAAGTTCGAAAGATAACAGAAAATTCGAAAAGATTTGCAAAACTACAAAAGTTCTGGCATGATTATTGACATTACACAAGACTTTCACCCACCCTCACCTTCACCCTCAAGATTCCTCAATTAACATTTTTCTTCTGTTTTTTTTCTTTTTATCATGTGATTACACTCATGTTTGTCTTATTTTTAACCATATACGCTATTCTTTTATCTCATTTTTTTCGGTGAATGTGTTTTCGTTTTTTTGTTCTTCTCTAATCTTTTTTGTCCTCTTTCAATTTTATTTCTGCTTCTTTTACTCATATCATTGAATGTATGTGGACATATATTTTTGGCTTGGTAGATAGGTATCTTACAGGTATGTTGTTCACATCATTTCAGCTGTTGTTGTCTGAATTCATTCTATTCATCTCTCGTGTTCTCGTCTTCTTGTCCTATCTCATTTTCTTTGTCTTTGTTACATTCTTTGGTTATTTCTCTCTTATCATTCGAAATGGAAACGAATCAAAAGAAGGAAGCAAAAAGGATCTCTGACACCCTACAATAATAAAACAAAAAATAAACATAATTCGAAAAAAGAGATAGAAAG
This sequence comes from Macrotrachela quadricornifera, assembly GCA_022393335.1. Lineage (NCBI taxonomy): Eukaryota > Metazoa > Rotifera > Eurotatoria > Philodinida > Philodinidae > Macrotrachela > Macrotrachela quadricornifera. The sequence continues at coordinate 46,286 of JAJEKB010001329.1, read as the reverse complement.
AAAGAAAGAAAAGAAAATCTAGAAAGGAAGTAAGTACCCTTTAAAAGATCACATTTTAGATCATACTTTCACTAGTATATTTTTCAATTATTTCAAATTTAAAAATATTCACACATTAAAATTATGAACAAGCAAAAAACGACTACTTACAAAACTAGTAATGTAAAAGAAACAGAACAAGTATCAACTGTACCAAGAGATGCAACTGAACGTCGCAGAATTAACATCAAAATGGTACAAAATGTTCTTCTCATTTGGTTAGATAAGAATATTGATGAAGAACATAACGCTGATTGTCAAAACACCATAGCACAATTACGCCGCGTAGTAAATAGCATCAATACGTTTACTGATGGACAAGAATGTATACAATTTCTGGAAACTAATAACAAGGAAAAGGTATGTATGATTATATCTGGTGCACTTGGTGAACATATTGTGCCTCGCATTCACAATATGTCCCAAGTAGATTCAATTTTTATCTTTTGTGGCAATAAAAAATACCACGAACAATGGGCTAAACAATGGTCAAAAATTCGGGGTGTATTCACTGAAATAACCCCAATTTGTGCTGCTCTTAAAGAAGCAGCTCAACAATGTGAACAAAATTCAATTTCCATTAGCATTATGAACACAAGTGGTAATGCATCGAATACAAAGTTGGATCAATTAGATCCAACTTTTATGTATACACAAATCTTCAAAGAAATCTTATTATCCATCAATTTTGAAAAAAAACATTTTAAAGAATTTATCAGTTACTGTAAAGATGCTTTCGTTGACAACGAACAAGAATTGATCAATGTTAAACAATTGGAACAAACTTATCGTACTAAAACTCCTATTTGGTGGTACACATATGAATCATTTCTATATCCAATGCTTAATCGTGGTCTTCGAGCCATGGATGGAGATATTATGATTAAAATGGGATTTTTCATCAATGATTTACATCGACAGATCGATCAATTACATAAAGCAGAATTTGGTCATCATAATGATACAACTTTCAATGTATATCGTGGCCAAGCTTTATCTAAAACAGATTTTGATCAATTGAAGAACAACAAAGGTGGTTTAATGTCCTTTAATAATTTTTTATCCACTAGCAAACATCGTAAGATTTCTCTACCTTTCGCTCACAATGCTCTTTCTAATTCCGACATGGTGGGTATCCTTTTCGTTATGACTATCAATCCTTCGATACCGGCAACTCCTTTCGCTTCCATCAAAGGTATTAGCTATTATCCAGATGAAGATGAAGTTCTCTTCTCCATGCATACAGTATTTCGTATTGCTGATATTAAGCAACTGGATGGTAATTCTCGTCTTTTTCAAGTGGACTTGTCTCTTACCAGTGATGATGATGAAGATCGTCGTATACTTACTGATCGTATACGAGAAGAAACTAAAGGATCAACAGGATGGGCTCAATTGGGTGAATTACTAGTTAAAATAGGTCAACCCAAAAAGGCTCAAGAAGTTTATGAACTTCTTCTTGAACAAACAACTGATGAAAGAGAAAAAGGAAATATTGATAAGGAACTTGTATGGATAAAATATATGCAAGGAGAATATCAAGAAGCAATTGCTTTCTACGAAAGATCACTTAAAATCTATAACAAAATTCTTCCTTCAAATCATTCTGATTTGGGTCAGCTCTATAACTACATTGGTGCGGTGTATGACTGCATGGGTGAATACTCGAACGCACTTTCGTATTATGAAAAAGCCCTTGAAATTCGACAACAATCACTTCCTGCAAATCATCCTGATTTGGCTTCGACCTATAATAACATCGGTTCGGTGTATTCAAAAATAGGTGAATACTCGAAAGCACTTTCGTCTCATGAAAAAGCCCTTGAAATTCGACAACAATCAATTCCTGCAAATCATCCTAGTTTGGCTATGTCTTACGGTAACATCGGTAATGTATATAACAGCATGGGTGAATACTCGAAAGCACTTTCGTATTATGAAAAAGCCCTTG
>JAJEKB010001329.1:0-44286 GCA_022393335.1 Macrotrachela quadricornifera | reverse complement strand
TGAATACTCGAAAGCACTTTCGTATTATGAAAAAGCCCTTGAAATTCGAAAACAATCACTTCCTGCAAATCATCCTGATTTGGCTATCTCCTACAACAACATCGGTAGTGTGTATGACGAAATGGGTGAATACTCGAAAGCACATTCGTATAATAAACGTGCAGTGAATATTGGAGAACTTTCATTACCATCAAATCATCCTCATCTTTAAGTGTATAGAAAAAACCTTGATGAAGTAAAAAAGAAATTGTAATGAAATAATGTATGTGTTTTTTTAAGAACAAGAAAATAAAATGATAAAAAAGTAAATGTATTTTTATATTGAATATGCGCGTGCGTACAGAGAAATTCTGTTCTTATTGAGAACATGAATGGAACAGTGTCCATCGTTAAGGTAATACGATACATGTTAAATAACATATATTGTATGAAAAAGACCTTCACGACAAGTACCATGTTTCAATAAGACAGAAATTTCTCTGTGTTAGGTTAAAAGATAATAGCCACCTAACAAGCTCATTATTAAGATAGATCAGTATAAAAAAGAAAAAGAAATTTATCAAGATAATAAATTATTCTTTTCTTTTCCAACAAAAGAATAATTTGTTATCTTGATAAATAAATAGGTAATAAAAGACTACAAAACTCATCCGTATGATTAAATGAATAATTTTTATTTATATTCAATGATTGTGGAACAGAATCAATCATTGAATATAGATAAAAATTATTCATTTTTCGATGCCCTATTTCTCATTGCTCAAAAGTTAATTTAAATATTTCTTTTATATCTTACCTTAATTGTTGTTGATAGATGAAACAAATGAAAAATAGAATGAGTTTATATAGTGTTCGTAACTTTCTTTAAAGCTAACGAGAAAAAGAAACTAAGCGGACGTATATGATTTTTTTTTATTTCTTTAGACGGAAAAGATAAATAGTTTTTTTTCATTTCAGACGTCTGTATAATAACAATTGTTATTATTATAGCGGTCGTATTAATCTTATTTTCGGTTGTTACAATATAATTTGTTATTAAATGTATTCCATATAAAAAGAAATTCATTTCGTTTATATCTAGTAGAAAATACCCATGAAAAAAGATTTTGAAGAAAATCGCGATTGTGATCGGTTTCACGCACCGCGGTGTACTCAATAATAACCGAGGATCTAAGCACATCTGTTATTTTGGGCTTATGGTGTGAATAAATCAGTGTTACGTCTGCATTTCTTTGTTTTCTTTTCTAAATCAGCAGCTATCTGCTTGATGTCACCAGCATAATGTTTAAGTTATTATGCCTCACTCGATGTATTTTATGTTGGTGTCATCGGCAATCGATAACAGAAAGAAAGGAAACAGAATAGTTGACATATATCATCTATATACATTTTCGCGCTGAGCCAATCGGCTAAATTGAGATGTCTATGACACGAATGGAAGAAGATGACTTTTTTTCGTGATAACGAAAATAATTTTGGAAGAAAATTGCAGTTAACGCGATATCATCTGAATAACCGCCGTTAACTGCAACTTTTTGTACCACGTTTTATTTTAGATCAATATCAACAACGTAATGAACAGTAAGTGTTTAAATACATAATTTTTTTATTATTTTAGAGCAATATCAAAATCAAACTGCAGTAAGTAATAATTTAAATAAATACTTTTATTTTGTTTTTAGACTATTACTAACTATAGATCCAGCAGTAAGTATTGATTAAAATAGATTTACAATTCAATCTAGTCGACGATTCCAGTTCTTTTCATTTTCTCAGTGTTTTCAAAATAAATGAAAGACATGATTGTTTTAAGAGTTACAGTACCGCGCAAGTGTTACTCGTAAAACAATAGTATATCTTTGATTTATCTTGAAAACACCATGAAAATGAAAAGAACTAAAAATTCTCGGAAAAAGAAATCTCATAAAAACTGCTACAAAATTCGATCTATTAAACCTCTGTTTTAGCCAATTTTGTTTGATTATAGGTGTCAGATCGTCAGTACAGTAAAGAAAATTGCGAAGAACCGCGTTCTTAGAAACCGTAGTTTTTGCCGTTTTTTTCGATTCGCAGGAGTCAGATCATTAATGTACCTTTGAAATACCGCTAAAAAACGCGTTCTTGAAAACCACGTTTTTTGACAGTGTTTGAAAGGTGCATTAATGATCTGACTCCTGCGATCCGAAAAAAACCGGCGAAAATCAATGTTTCTAAGAACGCGTTTTTTCGCGTTTTTTTGCAAAATTTTTTTCATGGGTATAAGAAAAATTTTTTTCACTCTTAATAATGAAAATCATTTTGTATTAAGAAAATAAATCTATATTGATAGATAGCAGAACATTTTTTAAATATATTCTTTTGATCTTTTGTAAACGTCACAGTTGACATTAAAATTCAGTTGCTTTTAAAAGACGACTAGTTCACTTTAAAATGTTATTGTCAACTAGTCGATATTAATACATTCACTACTATGTGAGCCACCGATGGTTCACGGCATATTTTTTTAAAAAAAATAGCAAGAAAACAGTTTCTTTTTCTCCTATGTAGTGGATGCTATATATTCCCTCATTCACTTCGTTTTATTCAGTATTCGAATCCTTTATTACATTGCGTAATACTTTTCATTGAAACAATTAAGACAAAAATATTTACCACAATCAGAATAGAAAGTTTTCACTCTCTTCACTGCTGTCACACTTGCTTCTCTTGATTATTAATACAAGTGATTTACACTATAATATGAAGTTTCATTTGTTTTTATAATCTCAAGAGAGAAGAATCAAAGATAACGCTGCAAAAAGAATACAAAAGAAACAGAATTGAAACTGTATTTCGTTTATCTCGTTTGTTCTGCGCAGTAGATAAGAGAGAAAAATAAATTTGAGTAGCTATTCTGTTTGGCATGAAAACGGATCGCCAATGTAATATTGTAAATAAAAAAAGCAACAGAAGTTGTAGCATAAACTAAAAAGACCAATAAGTACGTTTATCAAGAGGTGAATGCACACGAAAATGCATCTATGAAAGCTATTTTCAAAGAAAATTAAATCGTGGTGAATGTGTTAAAATTAAAGAGTCAACTGGATCGAACTAGTTTAGTTTAAGATTTTAGTGTTAGCTAGATGATAATAAAATTACAGAGAGAACTAGGATAGTATTTGTTAACTTTTAAATTTTAAAATCAATTAGTTCACTTTTAAATGTAGGTAATTGCAGTTATAATGTAATAATCGGTAATAACTAGTTGCAATTAGTCAGGGATAGGATCCGGTGGAACTGTCGCGATTCCTATCCCGCCAGGAGTGGGATCAAAAATCCCGACTTTTTTCCCGATGAGACGGGATCGGGACGGGTATTCTTGTTAAAAACGCGATCGGGGCTACAGAATCCCGAGGAAATACTTTAGTCGGTTTTAAGTCTGGATGAATTGTGTTCACAGAAAATGGTAACGGCATCGAAAATCTCGAAAAAATATTTTGGCTGGACCGGGATGAGTTTCTGTCAAGTGAGACACGATCGGAATCGGGAGGAAAAAATCCAGTCCCACCGGACTTTAGTCGGGGATGTCCATTGTGGCAGAGACTGTGCTACTGCCGCATCTCAAAACAAACGTGTTACTGTTACATTGGCATTTTTTGAAAATCTCCTGCACTGTGATGAGTGTAAAACAAGAATGAAGCTACTTTACCGCTCTCATCATATCGTATAGCTGCCATGGACATCTATGCAACTTCTGGAAGGTTATTAATGAAGATTGGACAAAAATTTCGTGATAGCTTATATACTATCATACCATTTAATAATTATGAAGGAAATATTATATTCCAACTTAGATGTCCATCTAAGTGTATTAACCATGAAACCAACAATCAAAGTATCTGATAACAACTCAAACGTTGAACAAAGTATGACAAGTACGTTTGAATAAAAAGACATATGGTTCAATATTTAGCTTTTGAGCAAACGGATGCATCAATGCTGCTATATTTAGAGATCAGCGAATCATTTGCTGTGACAATGAAATAATTACGTATTGTTATTCATGAAAATCTATTTAAAACAATTAATGAATATCGTAATGTTGTTAGTCAGCTATCCCATAAAAGTGCTACTTTTTTGTATATTACAACTTTAAATATCTAAGTTTAAGAGTGAACTAGTTGATTTTTAAATTTCAAAATTAACAAGTACTATCCTAGTTCTCTCTGCAATTTTATTATCATCTAGCTAACAATAAAATCTTAAACTAAACTAGTTCGATCCAGTTGACTCTTTAATTTTAATGTCGACTAGTTGACAATAAAATTTTAAAGTGAACTAGTTGACTTTTAAAGGCAACTGAATTTTAATATCAATTTCGATATTTACATCAATATTAAATCTAAAAGAAAACGTAACTACATAGCAATGTATGATAATTTTGTTTTTTCGCAATTATTTTTTTATTTATTGATCACATTTTGTATAGTACTAAGAAAATTCGGGAAACGATTATGTAACGGGTGGGGTAGAATAAATGGTGGTCTCTGTATTTTGCCAATATTTCACTTATTTCTCATTGTTTATAAGACAAACTTTTTCTTAAAAGATGCGTCCTTCAATTCTCTACGATCTGGCCTATTTCAATTGGTTCGATTGAGATTCGTTAGTTTATTACCAACAATGAAACAGATTAATTTAAAAACTACAACTTTCTAACAAGGAGTTTTCTGTCAGTATTTTTGATGAGAAGTCAACTGAAAAAGTCCAAAATTTTCAAAAAAATTCCCCTTCGTGTTAGCTCTTCTGTAGAGTTTTTTCTATTGATCATTTTGGTTAGAAAACGTTTTGAACGTCATTTCTCAATAACGATATTATAGTCAAAATGCTAAACAAGTTTGAAATGCAATTTATTCTGATAAATAAACATAAAAAGTTGATTAGCATATCTTAAGATGGCTATATTATGACGATATATGACATAGTAGCTTTGTAAAAAACAGTTTACTCTACAAAAGATAACAGTCAAGAATGTCCTTGACAAAATGTTCCTGATGTTTGGTCCCCAGATGAAATGTCCTTCATCAAAAAAAATGTCCTTTCAACTAATTTATTATTATCATGAATACTTAATGCGTTGAATATAGAGAATAGTAGTCGTGAACTTCATTTTGGCAACTTTATAATAGTTCCGAAACTATGGGAACTAGTTTTTTTCTTTGCTTTAACAGATTTTTCCATTAGATTTGAAAACATATACTTTTTAATTGAGAATGGAGAGTGATGGCGAGAGATTCAAGATGAGAATATTGGATTGACGATGAGAATGATGGAGCTGGATTGGGGATGTATTGATGATGATGAGGATGAAAGTGCTGTTGATTATTTTCTAATTAAGCTGGAGTATCTTTTCAGGGAAAAAATAGTTTCAATAATTCCAAAACTATAGTGAAAATACTAAAGCAGAGGTTCTAGGCCAGCCGTTGACATAGATGACATTATAGTCTAAGTATTGATGGAATTCATAAGGAAGTGAATACCATTCATAGTTTGATAAACCAAATAAATAGTGGAATATGTTTTTATACGAAATGATTGCTAACAAAAATTGCTCAAGATCGAAACAATGAATTATATAATCGATTTAACAACAGCACAATTACAGTGAAAAAATTATTAGAAGAACTTTCCTTTTTTTGTGCCAAATGATCAATGCAGTAAAATTGTAAATGTACTTTTAAATTAAATCTCACCATAAACGTCTTCATCAAATATTAATTATTTTCCATTGAAAGGACATTCTTCGTGGATCATTTCTACAGAATATATTTGTCATGAAGGATATTCTCTTCGGAGGACTATTTCTGAGGAATATTTTATATGGAGAACATTTTATACGAAGGACTTTTTTTCAAGAATCAAAAACTAAGGACATTTCGTCAAGAACATTCTTGATTGTATTCTATTTAACGCAAGAACAGAAGATGCTATATTTTTTTATATGAATACCCTATAAAAAGTTCTACCGACATTTATTCATAGTACTCAAGCGTATCTGAGAAACCAACTATAGGGTTTTGTAGAGCAAACTTTCCTCTACAAAACTTACTATGTCACATTTCTCTATAATAGAGCCATTCTCAGATGTGATAATCCTATCGAATATTTCTTGTTAGAAAGTTGTAGTTTTTAAACTAATTTGTCTTATTGTTGTCAATAAACTAACGAATCTCAATCGAACCGATTAAAATAGACCAGATTGTAAAGAATTGAAAGACACATCTTTTAAGAAAAAGTTTGTGTTATAAACAAAGGGAAATAAGCGAAATAGTGGCAAAATACAGAGATCGCTGTTTATTCTGCCTCACCCGTTAGATAAAGATATTCATTGTTTAAAATAGAAAAAAAAAGATTTTGTAATTAGCTGCTTTTCCTAAGATACAACGTTGTTACTTCTATGTATCGAAAAGTTTTTTCAAAGAAATAATACTCTACAGAAAATAGTGTTCTATAGTATTATAGTAGACAATGATTACTCATCTTCATAGCTTATCACTGCCAGTGACTGAATGATTACATAAAACATTACTCTTTCGCAATTCTTGAGCTCGAGGAAGCGAATTTGTCGATTTTGCTTTTTGGTTTTAATAATATATTGGAATACTTTCTGTAAAATCGTTTTAAAAAAATTTCTGCTATTCTCCCCACTATTTTGTGAGCATCTTTTCACTTTTTCGATCTGATAAGGTGGGAATCATGACAAAAAAAGCATAAATAATAAAAATCTGGTAGAGTATTTCACCTGTATTTCGATGAAAGTAGGGTTTAGTTCAAAAATTTTTACCAAAATGATCAGCTAAAAAAGTTCTATAAATCCTGAAAGTTTCATCAGAATTGAACAAGGTCACTTGATGAATATCAAAAAATCCTGTGGACACATGTATATTGCATATATATTCTTACTATTTGAAAAAAAAAATGAAGATGAATAATTCATTGATTAATATTCTTAATTTACCTGACGAAATTTTGCTTAATATTCTAAAAAAAACTTTCTAATTTGTATGTTTTACATTGATTAATTGTTAGTACTAGAAAATTCGATAAAACTGCATGTGATCAAACATTCATTCAATCAATCGATTTAACAAGTATATTATCGAATGAAAAGGATAATTCAAAAATGAATCAAATATTTGATCGATTTTGTTTTGAAATTTTACCACGAATCCATAATAATATTGAATATCTCACAATTGAAACATGTTTCTTGGACCATATTTTATATACTAATAAATTTATTAATTTATATCGAATTCGTTTAATCAATGTTGATGTTAATATGGGTTCGAAGACTTTTGATGGTAATATATCTGATTTGTTTATACTAAAATATAAAAAAAATTTCATTTATTGTTGATTTTCAATATAAAATATCTGAATTGATTTTAATGATTGATTATGAAGTTCCAAATTTATCAATGTTTACATTACTTATTGATATCTATAATCGTATATTTAATTTATTATCAAATTTAAAATATATAAATTTGGATGTGAATAATGATTTATTATCAACGATATGTTTTTCATTAAATATGACTCATTTATTTATTAAATTACATAATATTGATGATTGTTTTCATCTATTTGATGGTCGTCTTAATCAATTACATACATTTTTAGTTAAACTTGAATATGTTCACGATCCATCATTACTTCGACGTATTCCAATAGAAATTACACACAATTTTTTTAGATTATTAAATAATATGGTAAATATTGTGACAAAAAGAGTCCTTTTTTTAACCCTTTCAGGACCGCGGTACAAAGGTTGTACCATCTATCCCGAATGGTTTAAAAGCGACGTTATGACAATTTTAATTTTCTTTTCACTTGGTAAACTTTGTAGAGCGAAGCGAGATGAAGTTTTTCACAAACTTTTAATGGATACTAAGTTACCCTCGCAAAGATAATTAAACTACAAAGAGTCAAAAAATTGAACCTTAAGAAAATTCGCTTTTGTGAAATTTTGTGGTGCCCATGTTTTTTAAGGATATATGTGATAGATATGAATTGCTTTACTGGATTTCGTAGAGGAAAGACAGCTGCATCCAAACATAGGATTAACCATCACGACAAGTTAGAGTGCATCATATATTTCAGAAATATTATATAGTGACTCCGTCTTCTGTGAATTGGCATCGGGTCTTTTGAAAGTTTCCTATTTATACTAGGATAATTTCCATAAAATACTATACCAAGTGTGAAAAACGATGCAGAAAAACACGCCCTTTCACGCTGGCTGTACCAAACATGCTTTTGAAGTGATTAACAGATTTTTGACCTTATCGGATGGTGACCTTTCCTGCTTCAAACTTTTCGAAAAAATAATCTGGTCCCGAAAGGGTTAATTTCCATTTGTTGTCAAATCAATAAAGAATGTTTAAATATCAATTCATATCTTTCATGCTTAGAAAAATTTGGATAAACTAAATTATTTTTCATTGTATGTACAACTTTCAACAAGTGAATTTGATAGCTTAATTGTTCCATTTATTCGTCGAATATTATATTTGAAAAAACTTGAATTATCACTTCGTCTTAGTCAACGAACTTCATTTATTGATTGTATATATTTGGGAAATTCATCTCTCAACCAAATTTCCTACTGAGAAAAAATTATTTTAGATATTGTTATCAATCATGTTATTATGAATGAAGAAACAAAGCCATCTGTTGATCATATTCGACATACATTTATATTCAAAGAGGATATTATATTGATGATTACATCAGTTATATAATTATGAAACCAATGTCATTTTTATTCGATTCCTTGTTCAATGGAATATTTACAAGCTATTTCACATAGTTTTCCCGATGGTTTGTTTAATAATGTGTGCATTCTATGTATGCGAGACGAATATTCGTTTTTTTATGAAAATTTCATATTCATTTCCATTACTTCATCATTTGGCAATTTCAAATCGAATCGAACAAAAAGTGTTTTAAGTCTGATGAGAGGGTATACGAAGTTGATGGATGCATGTTCGAGAAGATTGGTTCTCAGATAAGCACTCCTCCTTGTTGATTACTACACGTCAGATCTTCCAGTAATATTTACACAAAAATATATATAAAAAAAAAGGTGAACTGGTCGCTTCAAGTCCTGGTGTTGAGTCTTAGTGGATATCAATCGTAAAGATAACATTCAAATAGAAGAAGATCCTTCATAAGCTGCAATATGATGTGCTCCGTTTGCAGTAATTTCTAAATAGTTTTTCTTTTCTAGTAATTGTATGAACAAATGTCCAGTAACTTTTCAAGAGGAATCCAAACGAAATGCATCAACTCGCTTTGAAACTGAACTAATAATGAATGATACAGTGAAATTAAATATAGAAATGACTAGACGTTGATTTCCCTCGTTTATCGTAAGTGCAATAAGTGAGACTTATGATTTTTGATAAATTATCAACTGATTCGATTCTTGAGCGAAAATAATTCTTTTTCAAATATTTGACGTAATAGAAACTATTCATATCCATTAAAGGACTTGTGAATGTTAATATGGTGTTATTTGCTTATAGTAGCTTAAGCAGAAATAGATATGTAGTTGTACCATTCTAAAAATTTTAAGAAGCTGCCTAAAATTATAAAGTCTGGAAAAATTGTTTTTTAAATAACAGCGGTTTTGGGAGATCTCAACTTTATCTTGACCTGGTTACCCTACTAAACTTGCTCATGGAAACCAAAACATTTGAACGACATCTAGTTCAGTTTTCTGAAAGAAACAGTCCTATATCTATAAATACTGCATTGTAAAAGTTATAAATGTTTATCTGTTCATCTTATTCACTCAAGTTAGAGTTCAAGATTAGAAAATATAACATCTCAGATAAGAGAATACGACAAGATATCTGTAATAAACTTGAACCGATTTTCTCGAGGATAAAGAACTCAAATTTAACGTCTGTTTTTCATGATGATACAACATTTATTGAGTAAATGTTTGGCGAGCCATCAAAGAGTGTACATTTTTGAAAGGCGATTAGTGTTTCTTTTTGCTGATTATTTTCAAAATGAAAGAATTCATGGAGACCTACATCACACATCTCTTAAAATCTTCAAATTCTATCAATTATTTTTTGAAAAATGAGTTGTATGATTGTGACTAATTGTATATCTGTCATATTAAAGATCATTCATGTTTAATTTGCATTTACTCTATGATATGTCTTGTTCAAATTTAATTTTTTGACACAAACAAATTCAAGTTTTGTGGATATACTCAATGTCTCGATTTGTTCCAAATATTTTTGAACTGATTTTTATTTTTATTTTTTCTTCAATACTTTCAGTGGTATGATTATTGGTTATTTTTCTAACCGATTTATTCTGTATATCATTGTTTACTCTTTGCTAATTTTTTCTATGCTTAAGACATATTAGTCATCCAAATCTAATCGATTCATTTATACAGGCATCACTTTGACGGAATCGAAAGTGTGTAGTGAGTTTAAGTGATTGTTTACTGTCGAGAGTTTTCTAGCGTAGATAACACGAAAAAACCGTTCATAGTTCATAATACAAAGATATTTGCATACAGAAGTTTTACTGTATATGTATGTCTGCTGATCCAGCTTCGTTAATATAACAGTAAAACACAATTCCAAATACTTAATGATCGTTCATGTAAAAAGCTATTGATTAATGTATTTTAGGACTGAACATGAGATCGGCTAGCCGTGAGTAGCAGATTAAAACAACACTGACGAACGAATATATACTTGTATGATAAATCTATTGAAAGTATGTTAAAGTACAGTGAAAATTTGTAACAAGATTACCCGTAATTAACCATACCATAATATTTTTCTCACTGATGAAAAAAAAAGATATTGCATGAAACATTATATTTGTGAATAACGCATAAAACTCTTAACTGAAGTAGAAAAAAAATGTTATGGATCGAAAGTTTCCTTGATTGATCACATTCTATACAGATATAATTTTCATTTTAAACTTTAGTTTATCGATATCTTTATTAATACTTCCATGAAATCCAATTAACTTTTACTCTAACTTAATTGCATTCTAAAACAATTTCAAATCAATAAGTTAAGATTCGACATTTTTCTCCATATAGACTAATTTTTTTCCTAATTAAATACGTTTTCTCAAGTCAATTTGTTAAGGCGTCCCCTCTTTAAGAAAAACGTCAGTTTTCATTAAAATTTCCGAAATTAAGATAAATGCATAGGAGGATAGCTCACCTTCTGCACTTTCAGAATTGATATTGAATTTCTTTGACACTTTTTTTTACCAAGATTTTCAATGATTTTCCTTGACTTCTTGAAAACTATGCTTATTTTTAAAAAAAATCGAAAAATGTTTAATTTTTTTGTTCGAAAGAGCATGTCAAGGTGCTCTTTCAAACAAAAAAAATATTTTGAATCTATTGTATGAGTACTGAGAGAGAAATTTTGGATCCCAAATCAGCTATTTTTGACCCTTGTTTGGTGAGTATCTCATTCATACACCATGGTATAGGGCTGACAATTGTATCAGTCTCTCCATGGCAGTCCCAGCATATCCTGAAAATTTCAGCCCGCTTCACTTATCTTAATGCCAAAAATAATTTTCGAGGGCGAGGTCTGAAGTAAAAAGAGAATTTACTTTTGATGTTGACATTGCCTTCTAGTTAAAAAATAAAGCAATGATCTTAGCAGTGCATCATGACATTTTAGACGCATGCTTGAGTAAAAGAATGATCAGTCAACAATGTTGCTTCGATTAGTGGCATTGATCGGCACAATAATCCTTTAATAAATTAACAGGTGCCCACGATAAATCGAATTTAATATTTTTCTTACATAATCGAGAAATATTGTTTTAAACAATATTATGTCCTATACTCCACACTTTATTTGAGTAGTGAAGGCAGCCAATATCTAATGATGAATCTCTAAGCTATCTACACGATCTCACAAGGTTACTTCTATCAAAAGAATGAGTGGTTGGAGAATCATATTTTGACATTTTGAGTGTGAGTTCAAATGATGATTGTCATTTATATATGAATCACTAATAGGGATATTTCTATAAGCCGACCACCATTAAAAGATGGATTTCTGTTTCCTAGCTTCTATACGATTAAGAAGATTATGAGATATAATATAATCAAAATCAAACTATGCTCAATGATAATCAGGGATGTGATTATTTGGATACACCGACAGTTGAGCTCCTGACATTAGAACCCCACCATTTAAGCCTCATTCCTTTCGCCGTGTCAGCACTCATCATCAGCTGCATCTATACACTCACCCTCATCCTCACCTTGATTCTAACTCTCATTCTTAATCAAACTTTATTCTCAGTCTGACAGACTACTGAAATTTATTTTTTTGGATTTATTTTCTATACAGGATTAATTTCCTAACTAAAGATTTATTGAGACTTATTAGCTGTATAAGTACTTCATCGCATCTTTATCCTTGCCCTTGCCCCACTTTCACTAAGTTCTCATTCTCAGGAATTATGCAGAGTTTATTTCGAGATGCATGAGAATTTATTAAAAAATCTCAAAAAAATAAATCCCGGCAACTGCTGCTCACTCTTTATCATACTGAGCGACGTGTATGGAGTTCATCACAGTTTTTCATCAAAGTTACATATAGAAGGGCTCAACTGTCTTGTCACCGACTATTTTGGATTTCGTAGAACGTAAAGCTTCCTACTTCTAGAATCTTCCTATGTTACCATTCCTGCTTTTGAAATTTTTCTCAAAAGATAGTAAAAATGTACATTACATCCATGTTATACCTCACTAGGCCTCTTGCTTTCATTGCTAAGTTATATCTTGATGAAAATCATGCTAAATTATCTTTCAGAAAAAGGTCAGCGAATCCATCAGATGAGCGCTACTTGTTTTACTCTCCAAGGCGATTATTACTTTAACAATATAAAAAAATTCTCCTAATAAGCGAAATACAAACATGTTCGTGAAGGCCTATTATACAAGTATCTATGTACATATATTGCCGTACCGATATGCTGTGTCTATTGTGTTTCAATTATTACAGAGTTTCTATGTACGCACGCGCGAGATAAAGTAAAAAAACAGGACGCGATTCAATTTAGTGAAAGCGATTTTTCTTTATTTATCAATTCATATTTCACAATTTCTTTCTTACAAACTCTATACTCTCTCGCACACTCTTAAGATTTGGATGATTTGGAGGTAATGAACTTTGCCAAATGTTAAGAGCACATTCATACAATAAGAGTGCTTTCGAGTAATTGTTCATACTTCTAATCACCCAAGCGATGTTATTGTAGGAAGTAGTCAAATCAGGATGATTTGCAGGAAGAGTTTTTTGTAGCATTTCAAGCCCTCTTTCATAGTACCAGATAGCTTTATCAGAATCACCTTGATTATTTTTTACACTTTCAAGATTAGTATAATAAACTGTTTTATCACTCTCATCAGATACCTGTTCGAGTAGTAATGTGTAGAGTTCTTTAGCTCTATCTAACTTTTTCAAATGAACTAACAAGCTGCCTATTCGTTCCCATGCTGTCCCAACTGCTGCGTCTTGTATATGTTTCGTGAGTGTTCGAAGGTCTTGATCATCATCTGATGTTAGCTTAAGTTCCACTTGATAAAGTGACTTGTTCTTGTCGATTTGTTTAATTTCACCAATACAGAAAACGGTGTGCACAGAGAAAAGGATTTCTTCTTCCGTCTTGTAATAGCTAAATTCTTGGATGGCAGCGAAAGGTGCGGATGAGATGGAAGGGTCAACACTCATTTCAAAGAGAATGCCAACCATATCGATTGTTGTTAAGGCAATATCGGCGTATCCAATGGACACTTCTCGGTTTGTACTTGTGGATAGAAAGTTATTAAAAGACATCAAGTTACCTTTTACTTTAGAAAGCTTCTCAAAATCATTGTTCGATAGACTCTGTCTTCAATACACTATAAGAGGCTGTCCATTGTAACCACTCATCTGTTGTTGATGTAATTATTTTATTTGTTGATGAAGATCACGAATAAAGAACCCGATATTAATGATGGTATCTGTCTCCAGTAGACGTAGAGCACTGTTGAGCATAGAATAGATGAATGATGGGAAAGTATACCACCAGATTGGTGAATGTGCATAATATTCTTTCTCGAATTTAGTAATATTGGTTGATGATTCATAGTCACCTTTTCGGCAGTAAGCGACGAAATCCTTGATGGACTGTTGGTCATATTCCATTTCAAGAAGAATATCTTTGAGTATTTGAGTGTACATAAAGTTGAGCTCCAATTGATTTAAGTCTTGATTGGAAGCCTCTGCATTCACTGTAATAAAACTTAGAGGAATAAAATCTTGTTCACATTGTTTAACAGCCATTTGTAATGCTTCACTAATAGATATAATTGATGTATATACACCTTTAACCTTAATCCATTGCTTAGTCCATTGCTCATGTACATTTTTATTACTACAGGATACATAAACACCCTCTAATTGAGGTATACTGTGGATAAGAGGTAATATTTGTTGACCAATTGTACTCTCTACTATTAGGAAGAGTCTGAAATCATTAAGTTCAGTAAGAAAATCGATGCATTTTTCTTTTTCAGTAAATGTATGAACGTCGTTGACAACATTTCTTAATTGTGCAAATGCACTTTGGCAATCTTTGTTTGATTGATCAATAACAGCATCGAGCCAGATTAATAAATAATTTTGAAGAATTCGCTTTTGGGGATTGATAGTACTGTTAGCTGCGGTTGCAGTTAAACTAGAAGGTTTTGATGTTGCAGGAGTGTCTTCTTTTGATTTTTGTCCATTCATAATCTGTTGAATGATTCGTTAATTACCAATGTGGATTAGTGTACAGTTAGTTGTTATTTAGACAAAGAGAACCTACATCATGTATTTAGATAGTCGAGATTTCACTTCGTCCCGATTTTTCTGCTACGTAAACTGCTTTTTTGTTACCACTAAAGAACAGATAATACCTATTTTCTTTCAAAAATGTTGTTAGGAAGAATAGAAATGAAAACTGAGTTCGCTGATAACATTCGAAGAATCAAATAAAAAACTTGACTTTGCATTTGATCTTATATTTATTTTTTCCAACTTATTTTTGCACTTTTCTGCGCAATTACTGTAGTGTCAAAATATAAGATAGATTCTGTCGTCGGATAGATTTCGAAAGAACGGCACGATTTATTAACGTTCTCGACACAGTAGAGGGATTATGTATTATGGAAATTTGTCTTTTTAAATGACTTCTAAAACTTTTTGATTTTTTTTAGCATTTATGTACATATAAATATATGTTCGTTTTTTTACTATAGGCAATGTTTTGCTTCCATCGTCTTAGCAGCATGTTAGCTCAGAGTTGGACAAGCTATGAAGAAAAGTTAATAAGAAAGAACAGTTAATAAATAAACATATTTTCTGTCTTACAAAGTGTGTCTTGATGTCAATTAAGTGCTTTTATGAAGTGTGTTGTGAACAAACCTGTTAGATTTTCTCCCTGAAAATATTCATTTCAACAGTTACAAAGTCTAATTAATATAATGCACATTCAAAACTATTGCATATGAAGAACTCTTTCTGAAATAAGGACATTTTCAGTAAAAATCGAACGTTTATTATTTAATATCTCGCTTCGTTTGTACACTTTTTCCTAAAAATTTTAGCACGTTTTTATCATGGAAGATCTCATTCATAATTGGAATAATACCATTTCTGAGGGCATGTATTGAGACACGTTTTATGAAATATTCCTTTTATGCCTAAGGACGTATTTCTTGTCACATAAAGATGCGAAAGTGCTTTTCGAAACCGACGCAAAAGGTTCTAAAATTATTCTCAACATGTACTCATTTTCCCTTTTTTCTGTAAATTGTTTCTTCGTACACAATCGTATTCATTCTAAGTACTTAGACACAAATAACTATGCTGATGAAACATTTCATTTTGAACCAGTTCTATCTATTCAAGCCAATTCTCAACGTAAGCAACTAATTTAAATAGCTTTGACAGAAAAATGTTTATATACATTTACTAACGATGTATTGAGAAAAAAGGGTTGAAATTAAGACTTTTCATTGAAAACACCAAAAACTTTAACTTTTTTAGAGGAAATAATAGAAAACCTCCTTGTAGCTTTTGAACGATGAGATAGAATAGAAGATCTAGGATGTCCTAATGTGTTGAGGGCTATATTTACTTGTCATCGATTTTTTCCACAAATCTTTTCTGTCTACCTTTTACTTGATTGATATTTAGACATCGAAATTTATAATGGCAATAAAAGAAAATGAAATGTTATTTCATTTATTTTTCATCATATGTGATATTGACATCGTGTGGGCAATGAATGAAAAGAGTGATGTATTTTGATCAAAACAAGATTAAAAGGTTTTTTTGTAATTTGTGAAACATATTGCCAACAATTAAGTAATAGTTCAAGTCAATAACGCTGCTTTCATTGTTACCATGAATATTATAGCAAATATTTGACAAATTTTGATTTAATATAATAAAAGAAAGATTGAATAAATGGAGAAGAAATATTCATAATACACGTATCTCAAAGAAAAAAAATCAGGAAAGTCGTTTTCAAGTCACATGAAATCTCCGAATCTTTGAGAATGCATTTGCTTTACAAAGAAACTTATAAGGAAACAGAATATTTTAGATAGTGTTTAAGGTCATTTAAAAGCAGAACGTGATATAAGAAGAGTCATTTAAAGATACCTAAAAGTCCTGTAAATCTCTGGCTTTCATAATATTTAATGATTGTTCACTTTGTCAGAATGAAGACTAAGCACGTTTAAACTCAAAAACTATCGTTGATAACAATAGACTACTTTTTCAATGAAGTTGTTTATTTCTGCCACAAAATTTTTCATCAATTTAATATCAATGTTACGAATAAGTTTAATCGGTTTTTGCTTGTATCTATTATTTGTGATAGTTTATTAGGCAATTAGCTGAAGTACCTAGCATTGTCGGAGGAAATTCAACATATCATTTAGGATAAATTGGAAAGCGGTAGTCTTATGATTTCCTATAAGTTACTGATCTTGGATGTCGTAAAATACACACAAAATCCTTTCCATTTTTAACGCGGTGCGGACCGAATTTTTGTTAATGGAAAAAAAACATTATTTTTCATCTTTTACACAAAATGGCAATTTGCAAGTAAAGCACTAGATATTGAGTCGAAAATTTTCATTCTTGGTGCTGCAATTAGCACATCTTATTTTTTCATTCGCACGCAAATGCATTTCATTCTCGAAGTAAAGGGCAATTCTTGGCAATGCTAGTTTAAACTTACTTTTAGAAGGAGGTCTTCTACGATATATTCGTTTAGAGCCGTAGCAGAGAGACTTCGTCACTGAAACTAAAATGATATGCTTTGCAAATTTAGGAATATATATGTACACGTAATAGAGAATGAGAATATTCTCGAGAAACAAAAGATTAGAGGAATAGAGAGAAATAGTGACATCACTGTGCCGTAGCAGCAAGAGCAAATGATATTTGCCAAAAATTTATATGAGATAATAAATGCAGCGGTTGATGATCTTAATGACCTTACATATTTAGTAGTTTAATGTAAACTAAACTCTTTTTCATTCACTGAAAAACAGGTGGGTCAAGAATGATCCTCTGGTCCTCAAAGGATTAATATTTTGTGAAATTGTCCTGTGAAGTTCATAGGAATAAAAGTAATGTCTACTGCGTCTCATAGACCATGACAGAGATTTTCAATATACGGCTCTCAGAGATGTAAGTCGTATTCAAAAATGAGGCGAGCAAAAAAAACAAAAATTTTAACTATAGGACCAGACATCCTATCCCAATATTTGCGCTGCTAATGTCTCTTCTTACCTTCTGAAAGATGTTCATTATGGCACGAGCCTTTCGCTCCAATGAAAATAGCCCCATTATGCTTCACATTTCGATACTGTAGAGATTACACTAAAAGATTTCTTTGTTTTATAAGATTCTTTAATTTAAAATATATAGTTTGTGAGATTCGATAGAGGACAAACTTTCTATTGAATAGTCGTGTTTCAAATCAAAGTTTAACCAGAAATTCTTTTGCAATGTAGTTTCGAAAATCTTTACCAATGAATTCATCTGATTGATCAGTTTATTGGTCAATCAGACTTTATCATATTTTCATTCACAGAATCTGTTGTGTCGAGTGGCAAAAACAGTAGATTTTTATCTCATTTTATTCTCAAGTTATGGAGAAAACAGTTATACGCACGAGATTTTGGATGAAATGTCTACTACGGTACTCCAACAATAGGATTACTAAGTATTCCAAGATTCAAAATTTTGAATCGAAACATAATCTTCGATCCTCCCTTGAACGGAGGAAGAAGACTTGAAAAATTTGGTTGCACTGCCTCATGTGAGGTCGAAATATATAAAGAGGAATAAATGGCGTTTAATTCTCTACAAAAGAGTATTCAGATGTATTTTACTTTCTAGCTTAGCTATTTTTATGAAAGTTTATTGCCACATTTATTAGTTGTTCAGTTGGTGCCATTTTTGACTTTAATGTTTTCCCATTTGTCATAGGGTTAATTTTACTGAGATTGAATAATATAACTAATTTATACATTAATTGTTCGAAGATTAACAATCTTTATCAACATCAGGTAAAAAACTGTCATGGAAGTATCGTTGAGTTAATGACGGCATATGAATTTCTACTATCATGTTACAATCTTCAATCATTGTTAAACTACTTATTCTTATCGTTTGTGAGAGTGGATGTAGTGCTTTGATTAAAATAAATATTAAAGGACTATAGTTCCTATAAGTAAATTTGATAAAGATTGTTAGTCTTCAAACAATCAATGCATAAATTAGTTATATTATTCAATCTCATTGAAATTATCCCTACAACACATGGGAACACATTAAAGTCAAAAATGACACCAATTGAACAACTAATGAATATGACTAAGCTAGAAAGTAGAATACATCTGAATACTCTTCTGTAGAGAATTAAACGCCGGATCTTTTGACAAAGAAATTTCTTTCGAAATGATGAATACAAATTGAAATATTTAAAAAATACTGAGACCGCCATCTATTCTGTTGCACCAGTGATATGCAGGTAATTTTCGAAATTTTCTGGTTAAGTCTTTGTTGTGGTTATATTGGTTTTTCAATAGTGTGGCAATAGTTATGATATTTTGTGAAAATAACATTTTTTTATTACTGTAACTTCTGAAATATGTATTTTCAAGAGGGAAATCTCCTTTTTTGAAAATCTACCTACTGTTGATGTGGCTAAGATTATTGAAAGAATGAATTCCGAAGATGTAGTAGCAGTATTCAAAATACTTCCTTTTACTTATTTCGAACAAGAGATGTGAGTGATTGAATTTCAAGATATTTCAAATGTATGTATAAAAACAAATGATCATAAAAAATATTGATATCCATGTTTTTTCTTACTATATACTGTTTTCAAACAATAGGCTTTTAAAATCTTTCTCGTGAAATTCAGATCCATTCAATTTCACTGATTCTAGTATTTACTGAAAGTTTAGTACTGTAGAACTGAAATGTAGTAATCTATAATTATTGCATTTAAAAGCTCATATATCGATCTTGAAAGATAACTTCAATGGACATCACAAAACATTTCTGACGTTTGAACGAAGATGATTCGAAATTCGAAAGGTTTATAAATTGTTTTAATAAATTTCATACTGATGACACTCTCAAAGTCCATGGTAGATACAATGAAAGTGATATTAAAAAACATCATAACCTTTATGAATTCGTACTGTTGCAAGAAAAATCTAATGGGTTAAGTCATTTCTGTTTATACGAAGAAGCATATATATAGCCTGCATTGTATATAAAAATATCAGAATAAATTTTTAAAAGAATTCATTTAATAGTTCTTTATAAAATTTTTGTACAGAAAACTGTTTCACAATTACAATTCATTTTAATGATGACACAAAAAAAAACTTAAATTTAAAGGGCATTTATAGACTTCTTTTAGTGGAGTCATTGTCTCACAATAGATATATCAATAAGAAGAAGAAAGAAAAAACGAAATTAAAGAAGAAAAAAAATGAAAAGTTCAATTATTTTTTTTTTGGCTTTTTAATTAAGTTTTGGTGCGCCAGCAACAATACCATCTTCAATGCCACATTCGTTTTTGCCACGAAGGATTTTAAAGAATCCTTTATCTCCCCAATCTTCGTTCCATGCTATAAAGAAAGATAAATTTTTCTAAATATTCAATTACATAAATCAATACTCTTACAATTAGCAACAAGCCAGTATGGTGTTGAATCTTCTACACCCCAACCAAGAATTTTAACGGCTATCAAAATAAAAATAAGAAAATTTATTCATGAAATTTAAAGAATTAAATACAAACCATGTCCACCAAGAACTGAACCAGTTGTATGTTTGTAAACACCGGATTTGTATGTAAGAAAATCGGCATAGACAGTGAAGGCAGCTTCAACTGGACCATTTTTGAAGATTTCAGTTTCAATTTGTGTTTGATCTGAACGAACTGAATAGACACTTTGACCATAGTGTTTATCTTTGTTGTATGGAACTGAATAACCATCAATACATTTCTTTGTGCAACTTGGTGTTGGTTGTTCACCTTGACACTAGATTTTATAAAAAAATAAATAAATAAACAAAAATGTAATTAATATATTATTTATCATAACTTACTGGTGGTAAAGGTCCAGTTGTGCTAGAAAATAAAGAATTTAGATAGAAAAAAAATCTTATCAAACAAACTTACTGGTGTTCACAAGCTGGGATTGAGTATGGTTCACAGCCTTGTTTTGTATTGTAGTTACCACCAGTAACTAAACCAGTAGTTTTGTAGTATGACCAAGCAGCTTGTGGGAAACCACCATCACATCCGAAACCACATGATTCACAGCATGCTGAATAGAAGAAAAATATAAATATGACAAAAAAAAACAACTTAAATATAATACTACATACAAACAAGATCTTCAGCTGAAATATGAGCATTTTGAGCTCCATTTGAAGCAATACAGATACGATCAGACATAGCTTCAACAGCACCAAAAGCCCAGCAACTTCCGCAACTAGAAATATTTTTTAATAATTTATATATATAAATTTATAATTTTAAATTAAATTAAACTAACCTTCCTTGATCACGAACTTCTTTGAGTGTTGGACAATTTGGCCATTGATCACGTGCATCAAAGCTAGCTGGTAAATCATTTGGTACTTTATGTTCAATTGGTGTAATTAATTTATGTTGTTCGAAATATTCTGGACGAACACCCATTATACGTTTAATTGATTCTTCTGACCATGACATAAATTTTGATGGTGCTGCTTTCCATGTTGTTTGTGCTGAATTAACTTCATCAACTATGCTTTTAGAAAGAAATGGTTTTGGTTTAACATTGCGTGCATTTACAACGACCAAAGCCAAACAGACGAGAAGACAAAAACGATGAAACATTGTATGTTGTTTTAGTTGGATATGTTGTTGACAACAAGCAAAATTTCAAACAAAATCGTGTTAATATATAGACGAGATAAGAGCTAAGTCATTTTTTTTTTGCTTTGTATTGCTCACTCATAGTGATGACAAGTTATTTCTTATCAATTTTTTTTTTGCAGGAGGTATGACGTTGTCGCAAGGCTTTGTCTCTTATCTTTGTGCAAAACAAAAGATGATATATTTCAAGGCCGAAGTCAAACAAAAAAAAAAAATTCGCTTATTCAATATGAAAATTTCATGTTTGCTAGAAATTTTTCTTTTTATTTCGAAAAGATTAAAAATAATATAGACATAATTGAAGGTTAATTATATACATATATTTCAAAAATCAATTTTTTTAATAATATTAATAATTCAATAAGAAAAAAAAAGATTGAATAATTTTTTTCTCAATTGAAGGTTGTCATTATCGTAGTTATACACATTTGATGATTCAGTCAGAGGACGTTTACATTCAATGCTGTCAATTATATGTATATGTATATCACGTTGTCATGTGCCGTACGACAACGATTATTTTTGCTCCTATCATACGACTCATCATTAAATATGTATGTTCCCTATGCCAGGTTTGATCAATGTGTACGATACGAATCAGTTAGAGTCAAATGATATATATAAATATATGTATATTCCTATACATACAGAAAATGACAGATTTTATATGTATTATGTGTTATAAACATACACCTATAGTTTTTGTTTCGAATTTTCATATAAAAAAACATCATTAATTTTTTTTTTGCTTGATGATTATTTATCGAAAGGTGGTATAAAAAAAAGTAGGCGATAGAGACGAGGAAAAAAATCATACATTTTGACATGAATAAATATCTTTCTTTAGCTACATATATATATATATATAGAAAAGTCAAAATAGTCTGTTATTTGTATAATTAATCTGTTAATAATGAACAATACACATAACTAACAAGTTGAGTATAATACTATTCGAAAACATATAGATATTAGATACGAAGACATTATAGATATATTATAAGAGGTCATTGGATATTGTATGCGATCTATATTTATTCTTTTTCTTTCTCTGTATTCTTATTTCATTTTATTCAATCTCCATCATCAAATAAAGATATTAAGTCTCTTTTTTTCTTCTCATTCTTCTCAATATTTTTTTTTTGTTAATATATAGTATAAATTCTTATTTCTTATCTTTCTTTCGTTCAATGAATATGAATAGATTAACATATTTAAATATTATACTTTATTCAATATTTCATTTTACTTTTTATATTTCGAAGTAAGAATGGCAACATTATATGAACAATTTATAAGTCAAAATACAAGATGTTTTGCATGTGGATCACTTGTTTATGCTGTAGAAAAGAAAATGACAACACATCATGTATATATTTTATTTCATTCAAAAAAACGAAGAAAATCTAGAAATAAATTTATTTTAGGCTTATCATAATCGATGTTTTCGTTGTCGTATATGTAAACGAAATTTAACTGGATATTCACTTAATGAAGAAGGTGATGATATTTATTGTGCAAGTTAGTTTAATAATATTTCATTAACAAAAAAACAAAATAATTAATTTTCTTTTTTTAATAAGATTGTTATCGAAAAAAACAACGAGGTGATTGTAATAGTTTAGAATTCCATCGAGCAGCAGCTGAAAAAGCTCAATATGTTCATAATCGTCATCATTTAGAACAACAAGATTCATTAAATCATCCTCGAACATCAAGTTTTCGTGATATATCACGACATCCATCATTAACATTACGTCAACTTGAACGACAATTTCTTTCTCATCAACAATCAAATAATAATAATGAAATAAATCAAAAATCTTTTTCCATGTCTTCTCCTTTAACTATTAATACAAATTTTTCAACACCTATTAGTTTATCAACATTTCGATATAATTCATCATCTCCACATATTTCACCTTTACGCACAGCAACACCTATTACACTTCATACAACACAAAATTCTAATGAAATTTTAATTAATAGTGATAAAACAAAATCAATAATATCACCAAGAGGAAATTCAACAAATGGTATTGAATTTCGATTAAATAAAAGTAGTATGGATTTAACTCATATTACATCACCACGAACTGATCGAAAAATTGTTATTACACCAAAAATTAATGAAAATATTCAACAAAAAGAAAGCAAATTTTATTTTCCAGATTATAATACTACACCAACAACACAACGTCGAAGTCGTAGTGCTAATCTACGTATGAAAACAATTGAAAATAAATAAATTTACAAAAAAAAAATTGTATTTATTTATATTCTAAAAATTATGTACTTTGATTTTTATTATTCTTTGCATTTGGTAACAGTAAAAATACTGAAGTTTTGACAGAATTATACAAATTGTATATCGTATTGGGACAAACATGTTGAAAATTAATCAAATATAAATAGATTTCCTAAGAGAGTATTTATATATAATAAACAGTTAGTAGACGGCATCTATCATTTGATAAACAACCAATGAATAAAACTTTAGATGAAGTCTAATAAATGAAATTTGATTGGATTTTTCTTAACCTACTGATATTATAATCGACACGTTTTGTTTATTTGTTTGCTTTTTATAAAACAAAAGTTTGTTTTTTTTTAAAATTTTTCGTTTTCAATTATTCATTTTGTCATGTTGTCAAATAGACTTTATCACTCTTTTTTTTAAAATGACTAATACGAACAAAATAAAATCAACAACATTCAACGTCACCAAGGCTAGTTGAAAAAAAGAAAATTATTCTAAATTTCTTTTCAGATTTTTTTTAAAAAAGAAACTAAAGACATAAAGAATGTCATCAGAACAAGGAGGAAATCCACTTCGAAAATTTAAACTTGTATTTCTTGGTGAACAAAGCGGTAAGATAATAAATAAATTAAATATTATATATTAAAAATTTTTATTTTTTTAGTTGGAAAGACATCATTAATAACTCGTTTTATGTATGATAGTTTTGATAATACATATCAAGTAAAGAATTATATGAAGGCTTTGGTTTATTTTTAAAGAATATATTATTTAGGCAACAATAGGAATTGATTTTCTTTCGAAAACTATGTATTTAGAAGATCGAACTGTTCGATTACAATTATGGTAGAAAATTATTTGTTAAATTTATATTTGTGTATGTTCTTATTTTGTTTTGGTTAAATTAGGGACACTGCAGGACAAGAAAGATTCAGGTTAAAAGATTTCTTTTTCTTCTTTTTTATAAAATATTGTTTTTTGTTTTTACAGAAGTCTTATTCCAAGTTATATACGTGATTCTACTGTCGCTGTTGTTGTTTATGATATAACAAGTACAAAATTAATATATTTAAAAAAAAAAGAATTTGTTACTTTCATTTATTTAGATTCAAATTCATTTCAACAAACATCAAAATGGATTGATGATGTTCGTACAGAACGTGGTAGTGATGTTATAATAATGCTTGGTATAATCATTAAATATATTTATTTAAAGGATTTAAATGTGTTTTTTTTTACGTTTTAGTGGGTAATAAAACTGATTTGGCGGATAAAAGGCAAGTATCAACAGAAGATGGTGAAAGAAAGGCAAAAGAATTAAATGTTATGTTTATTGAAACAAGTGCTAAAGCCGGATACAATGTCAAACAAGTATGAAATTATTTATATATATTATTAATAATTATTGTTTATATTTTAGTTATTTCGACGAGTAGCAGCTGCTTTACCGGGCATGGAAACACCTGAACGTCGACCGGAAGATTGTAAGTTAATATAATCTGAAAAAAAAAATAAATAATTTTTTTATTTAATTTAGTGATTGAAGTTAAACTTAACAATCTTAATCCAAATCATGAACCTGTTAGTGATAATCAAAATGGTTGTCGTTGTTAATTAATAAGAAATAAAAATGAAAAAAAAATCTCTTGTTAGTTTCGTCTCATAAATATTGTATTCCTCTTTCTAACTTTTATTCTTCTGTTATTAAACAAAATCATACATACAAACTTTATACAATGCATTCTTTATCGTTTTCTTTTTTCTTTTTTTTTTTTTTGATTTCGTTTCGTGAAATAAATCTTCTTTAACAAAAAGGGAAAAAAAAAACTTTAACAGACAACTGAAATTTAATATCTTCATATTTCCTTCTTTTTTTTCTTCTCGTTTTCATATATGTAAAGAGAAATACGTTCACGTTTTTTTTTTTTTTTTTTATTAATACTATATATTATTGTCATTTGTTCAACAAAAGAAAAAAAAATGTTTGTATGTGTGTGTTTGGTTTTAAAGATTTTGTTTTTTTCTTTCTTCTTCTACTTAAACATACACTTATGCATTATTATCAATGATGATGAAGTTGGAATGAAATCATTAGATTTTTTCTTTTTATTAATGAATTGATTATTATATATTTGGAATAGTAATGTATATCAAGTTATCCAGGGTAATTATGGTAGAATAATTAAATTAATATTCTGTTCTAAATGTAGATGAAGTAATATGCATGATTGCTTATAGCATTAAATAAAAATTTATTATAGACTTTTTAAATTTTTAATACAAAACACTAAATGGACGGAAGAAAAAAAAATAAAGAAATAATTTTTAAAATTATGAAAAAATTTGTTCAACACGATTTTTTAAACGTTTAAAGAAATTAAAATTAATTTGATTATTATTTCTACGATGTGATTCAAAAGGTATTATTTGTTCTAAAAATGATGTTAAACGACTAGATCGTCGTCTTTCATAATGAAAAGTAAATTCAATTCCAGTTATTGAATCATCTCGTTGATCAAATGACCATTCACCTTCAAGTACAACATCATAAACATTATTAGTATTCCAACCATCGGGACAAAATTGTTCTTGATCATTATATCGAAAATTTTGTGGTATTGGCATATAAAAATATTTAACACATAATAAACAAAGAAAACTTGTTAATTCTCGACGAAAACGTTTACCAAAAAAAATATATAAATAACATTGTGATGCTAAATTAAAAATCATTAAAAATTTACCAAATTCATCCATATATTGAAATAATCGATGATGAAATGATACATCAACATATTTATGTGGATCATAAGCAAAAAAAGCTGCAAATGGTATTGATGGCATTATACATAAAAGATATATTGATATAACAATTACAAGCATATATGTAAGATCATTACGTTTTTCTTCATATGGATTTAATTGTCTATGTAATCGTTTTGCATCTGCAAGTGCTTGTATAAGACGAACATTTAATTTAAATACAACAAGAAATGGTATTATACGAATAAGAAAACAATTAAAAAATAATGTTACTGTTAAACGATATGCTAATGATTTTCCCATTTCACTTAAACCTGTTACCCAATATATTGGTAATGTTGAATCAAATTGTTTATTTAATGTTAAATTTTCTGTATCATTTATTTCAATATATGGATATGGTATAATAGGATGACATTTTTGAGCTAATAATTGTGGTATTAAATAAGTTAATGAAAATAAAAGACATATTATTATGACATAAATTGTATTACGACGTGTACATTTATTTTCACCCGTAAATGGATAACAAATCATTATATATCGATCAATAGTAAAACCTACTGTAATCCTAAAAAATAAGAACTATTTATTAAAATAAATTATTTATCTATTTTTTTTGTACCATGTTGAAAATGCAAATGTAGTTGATGCAAGTGCTTTAGCAATTGAAACACCAAAACAATTAAGATGTTTAGGTTCAACAAATACATCAGCTTCAAATATAATTACAGATATTAATGTTATTGTATTTGAAATACATAATGCTGTTAAATATGTATATGTTGAAAGTGTACGCATACGTCGACGAAGTAATGTATAAACAGCTAATATATTACCAAGAATACCAATTAAACAAACAGTTATTGTTAACCAACGAAATGATGATCGTGGTGTCCATGTTGCTAATCCACCATCATATAAAATTTCATTCCATGTTAATTCAAATAAAATTTCATCTATATGTGTTAGATTTGCATTATTTATTGAAATATTATTCGTAGTCATGATTGTTAGAAGAATTGAAAATGAATTGGTTTTCTGGGTCGTTTTTTTTTTGCTTTTTTTGTAAACCAGCTGTTACTTAATAAAAACGATTATATTTATATATAGGCAACATATTGTTTGAATTCGATAAAATTTTCTAAAATAATATAAAACTATCACATACTTTTGATCATTGTTAAATAAATGCAAAAAAAGAAAAAGAAAAGACGCATTTAGACGATGCCGTTGTCTTTCTTTTCTTTCCTATTTATACTTAATAATTATTCTATATGATGAGAGGAAATTAAAACTTATTAAATGAAGATAGACTGTAAGGTACTATTTTAAACTTTTTTTTTCTTTACTCTTTTATGACATGTAGAAAAATATTTCGGATTAGTAATGTCTTGTTCTTTTTTTTCTTCTTCTTCTTCTTAATCTAAGAATATTATTCCGGTTGTACTACTATATTCTAATCTTTGCTTATCATTTATTATATCTCCGGTATATCTAAGACGTTTCTTTTGCACTATTCTACTGTAAATGCGCAAATCATAGACATTCATATTTTATTTTTATCGATATGTATAACAAGGTCTAATATACAGAAATTCTTCTTTTTAATTAATTTTCTTACCAAAAATCGAAAATTTTTCAAGTTTTGGAGTAGCTCATTCTCCCACTCGTTCTATAGTCGTGACATATCTGCAATCTATTAAATAAAAAATGTTTTTTTCATTTTTCTAATAAGATAAAAGCATAATTAACAAGAACTATCTATAAAAAAAACGAGAATAAATTTATTTATTAAATCTATTCTTATAAAAGTTTTTTTTTCAACTGTTAATTTTACCATTATCAATTCTCCGCACATGATGACTTTAAAGAAAAAAATATTAGTTATGCTTAATCGTTTGGCTGACGCCATAGTATTTTCATTAATTTTAGAACATATTGACTTATAAAAACAACTGTTCCATATACTTCGAACAAGTATACACATACATAAAAAAAAAAGAAAATCGTAGATTTAAATTTTGCGTGTTTAATAAAAATAGATAGCGCGTATAAAAAAATGTTTTTTTATGCGTGTAACACTATGGTTTTAAATAGCAACAAAAAAAATAGTTATCATTAATTTTCTTTAGATAATAAAGAAAAATTTTGTAATATTCGACATCTTCAATCAAATCTAATTTAAAATTTTCTAGACCTACCTTCAATTTTACTATAATCCTTAGTATTCAAGTATTGATATATCTCATTTATACCACACTTTAACTTGGGCAGAAATTTAATTATGCACGTGCTATTATAAACTAAAGCAATGCATTCTTGAAAAATATTTTGACTTATTCTAAACATTTATTATAAAAAATGTCATCCTCGTTGTCTGTCAGAATTATAGTGGTTTTGACAAATTAAAATAAAATAAATAATTACAAATGAGAAAAAAAAGATAGTTGCAGCGAGGTATAAAAATGTAATGAATGATATAAAAAGACTTCCGTCTATGACTATATTTTATCTAAACTAAGCTTTGTTTTTTTTTCTTCATATCTTTTTGGGGTCACAATTTGTTGCTTTCAGCTGGATCATATTTGGAATCCTTTGATAATATCTACTCTTATTTATTATTAATATTAAAAAGTCATGTTTATCCTCGTAGGAGAAAAAAAAAGAATTTAATAATGAATAAAATCAGATGTTAATGAACGTATTACCATCAATTGTGACAATTCAACAATATAATAAACGAAATATATTTACTGCTGTTAAAATTATTAATATGACAATCCTCTTAATTTTATTAAATACTTTGATATAATTGATTCGCTTGATGAATTTGCGAATTTAGTAATGAAAAAAAATGAATGAATTAGTTTTTAGTTGATTTCTTTATTTTCTTTTATTTTTCTTTTTTATGCATAAAATCAACGAAAATTTTCTCTCTTTTATTTTATGTTGTTGTTAATTTTTCATTGAGAACTAATTGTGCTTTGACTGCTTGTGATAAATATTGAATCATAAGAAGGTCCTTAAAAAAAAAAGAATATTCAAAATTCAAAAAAAAATAAAATCTATTTTCAATATACATTCATGCTTGTATTAACCATATTTTCGAGATCTTTTGCATCAACACGTGGCACTGTATTAACTAAATTCATTAACATACGACCAATTTTTGGATCTGATGGTTTTGTACCAGACTAAATTAATAAAAAAAAATGAAATAATTGAAATTTTTTTTTCCAATAAAATAAATATATATTAACTATAATTTCATCAACGTATCGTATAAGATGTTGAAGCATAAATAAAAGATTTTTTAAAGCAACTTGAACTTGATCGAGTTCACTAGGTGGTTTAACTTGAAAATTTTTACTAAATTTTCCAGCTTGAAATAAATCGACTAGACAAAAAAAACATTTTTTTTTCTTATTTTTAAATATTAAAAAAAAATTTTTATTTATTACTTGCTGATTTTTCTTCGTCATATGTAACAATACGAACTGGTATTGGTGTAAATATAGTTCCATGAGATTTTAATTTATCTTTATCTTTAATACCAAATGGAACACTAGAAAAAGGAAAAAAAATTTAAATTTCTTTTTTTTTATGTTTTACCCTATGTATGCTTTTATTTGAAAACTTGAATCATTTTTTAAACTTGTATCAACAAGTATATATACCGGATTACGTGTTTCATGCGTATAGAATTCATGAATTAAATTTGCACCTGATATCATATCAGAACCAGTGGAATACCTAGTTTTTTTTTTAAATAAAAAAAATACAATCATATAAAAAATAATTAATTTACCATCCAACAGTTGTTTGACTTGAATTTACCTTTCGATAAAAAGTAGCCATTGTTGATGCATAATCAACATTGTAAAGTGCCTATAAAAATAAAATAAATATTCATATTTCTAATTTTTAAAAAAATATTTACTTCTCCGTGTGTTGAATGTGGTACGACGAAACTATCAACAACTTCAATTGAATCAGCTGTACGTGTACCTAAAGTATATTTAAAAATAAAAATTTATTTTATTTAAATATCATTAATTTTACCTAATAAAGTTCCAAGAATACTATCACATTTTTCACTTCGACGTTCATAACCATGAACAATATTGAACAAAGCTACTGGATGGATGTTCACTTCAAAATTATTACTAGATAATGTTAATGCCATCTGAAAAAGAAAAAAATATACATATATATATATATGTTTTTGTAAAAAGTAAACTTATTAAAACGATCTGTTATTTATCATTCTAGTTATTCGACAATATTCTGGATGATAAATACCTAATACAGGTATTTTATCAACAGAAGCTATAGAACATTTTGTTGATGTATGTACAAAACGTTCTGGTATTGGACATCGAAAACGATTTAATAATCGACTCGAATTTAATTCCCATATGTTAACAATATGATATTGTGAACATGCAGCAATAAAATGTTCAGTATTATTATCAATTGTAAATGAAAAATGTGGATTATTTGATGATGATGATAAATCATAAATAAGTAATGGTTTTGTTGGCATACGTAAATCAATAAGATTAATTCGTTCATCAAATGAACTTGTTAAAATACAATTCATTTTTGTTTGTAAACATTTAATTGTTGAACAAAGTATTGGAATTCTTAATGAACATAAACGATTTGATTGTCGAATATCCCATTGTTGAAATTGATGTCCATTTGTTGTATAAATTATATTAGAATTATCATTTGAAAATTTTATATCATTTAATGTAACACGACGTATTGGTACACGTAATGAAATAATTGATTGAAATGTTTGAAGATCATAAATATATAAATAATTATTAATATTAAATGCAAAATAATTAAATGATTTTGAATAACAACATGGACCAGAACATTTAATCATTAATGGTGATGTATGATTTATTATTGAAGATGATAATTGAATAGTTTGATGTTTTTCTTGATAGTAATATTCTGGTGCTAATGAATTATTCGATAACATAACTGATGAATGATCAGTTGATAAAGATGAAAATCGAAGAAAACGAATAATAACATGATTTTCATCATTTAATAATGTTGTTGACATCAATGATGAAGATGAATCTATGTAATATGATGAACGATAACCATCAATTGAATTTGGTTGTAATTCATATGAATATATTGGATTCCTCAGAAGATTTAAATATAATTTATAATCAATTAATTGAATACATTCACCTGATGATGTTAATATCATTTCATAATTTGTATGGGAATGAGCAGGATTTTGAAGAGAAAACGATGAAGAATTATCAAGAAAACATGTTGATGGAAGATTTTCTATTAAATTTGAACGAATATGATTATGACAATGTTCTAAATAAAAAAAAAATTTTAAATTATTTTTAATTTATTAATATTACGAATTGATGTTTGACCATATTCTCGTTGACGAAGTAAA
Source organism: Macrotrachela quadricornifera (assembly GCA_022393335.1). Classification (NCBI taxonomy): domain Eukaryota; kingdom Metazoa; phylum Rotifera; class Eurotatoria; order Philodinida; family Philodinidae; genus Macrotrachela; species Macrotrachela quadricornifera. The sequence goes on along the minus strand of JAJEKB010001329.1, from coordinate 12,259 downwards.
AATGAACGTGATTTAATTAATGTTTTTTTTTCTTTATGTCGTTGAGAATGATTTTTTGTATGAGAATTTAATAAATTAAGTTGTTTAGCAATAAGTTGTTCTTGTCGTGCTCGATCATTGATAAGACGTGCACTAGGTACATTATTTGATGATTGAGATGATATACGATAATAACGTTGTTGAACTGTATCGAAATAAAAACCAGGAATGTCCGAAGACATCAAGAATTTATTTTGTAACAAAATATAATGAACAATATTTTTTCCCTTGTGAAAACTTACGAAAGATAGAAAATAGTTTTTCGTTGGAGAATAGATTGATACTTAATAATTGATGGACTTTATTGACTTATAGAATAGATGTCGCCAGATTCTAACAATCTTTATTATTTATATCTATGAGTTTTTCTTCATTTATGACACAATGCAAAAGCCCATAATCGTTTGTCCTATTCGCCACAATGGAAACCACTGGTGGGTCCTATCGCAGCGAATAAGTTATTCTGAGACAATCTGCATAATTTTTATGCTACTGCAGTAAATAATAATTTATTGGATTTTTTGAGTTGCATCTGATAACTAACGAGAAATATGACGTAATTAAAATGATAACGAATATTTAGTCGCCAAACATTGTTATTCTCATTATATCTCTCTCTCTTTTAACTTACAAAACAGCCAAAACGTTTTTAGTATCAATATCTATTAACATATTTAAAAAAAAACATACGTTTCAAAGATTTATTGTGTACAGATAGTGACAATATCGACATTATCTCGTAGTACAATACGATCTTTACGAAATTTGAAGAAATATGCTTGTTGTTGGTATTGATTAACGGAAGAACCAAAGCACAATGGTGATTTTGGTATATTTACAATTAACAGACAAGCTTCTTCATCATTACAACTCCATGAATGTCAGCTACTATCAGCTGTCTTCAATCAATTTCATTGGTACAAGATATCAAAAAGTAGGATTATAATCTAAAAAGAGTTGTAAAGCAACTGAAAAATATGTGAATATTGATATAACCATTGTTTATAATCGGCTTTTCTTCTAATAAAATAGGTAGTTAATTGATAATCTTTTTGTTAAAATACAAATCATATAATTACTCGTCAGATTCGAGACACAAATACAACATGATGGATATGAAGTTCACCAATGAGAAATTTTCGAATAATTCAATTATCTTCTTCTCGATATACTGTAAGATAGACATTGTGTATTCTCATGAAGCAAAAAATAAAAAAAGAGATTCTTAAATGCTAATGTTTCAGCAAAAGATGATTCTGATTTACTAGTAAAATCAAATCGATCATATAGACAAGTTAAAACAGAGATACAATTATTTTTTCGCTTTTCTAAAAGAAAGGGTTATATCGCAGAAAATATGCTGCTGCAGATTAATAAAGTTTGTGTGTCTGTTCAAGCCAATCAGAAAAGAGTATGAATTTTATTAATAAGAATAACTGTTAATCTTTGCCACATTCACTAGTCAAAGATATTTTGGGGTCGAGGAATGGATTGGTAGTATTGGTTTTTCGAAATTGTTTGAAATCATTTTTGATAAAAAAACGACGTTTTTTTTATAAAGTTTAAACAAATCTCTTAGAGGTCGAAGGATCTAAATAGTATTATATAAAATAAGTTTGTAGCTCTACAGTATGGCTCATTTTAAATTGTGTCTGTATGTTTGTACATCCAAGCTAACGAAAAAATGTTGTCGACCAGATTAATATCAAAAGCTTCTGATAGCCTATAAAAAACTCGATGAACAGTAATCGAAGGAAGATATATTGAATCTGAAGTCAAATGTAATTTTAATAAGAAATTAATAAACAATTTCTAATTAGTTTTATACCTCTCTTAAAAACTTTGATCCAAGATAATTGGAGATCGACAAATCAAAATTCAGTTTTTTATTTTCCAAATAAGTTATGGTCAGTAATATAATTAACTCTCTCCAGTAAAACCCTACTAAAGAGAATCGGCTATGAGTAATGCAAATCTGAGATTAGTTTTTCAATATTGTCAGTTATTAATTAATGATAAATTAATGTATCATTGTTTCCTATGAAATTTGCCTGATCTTTATCGAGCTTGAAAAATGTGAATTCGAAGTCAATGGAGTCGCGAATTCATGCTCGAGATTGCATGTAATATAGATATTTTTCCCGTTGATTACAAAACGCCAGGTCTTTGGGTAAGATTTACACATAGATGTGTAGAAAATGAGTTGGTCACTTGAGGTCCGCTTATTGACTTTGTGTAGGCAGGAAATGTAAAATAACATTTAAAACAGATGAAGATCTTTCCTAGGCGACAGTGTTATGTACTCTATTTATAGCAGTTTTTTAAATAGTTCTTCTTTTTTAGTTTCTTCTTGGTGAGGGTATTAACAGATGCTCAGTAAATTTTCGAAAAGAATTCAAATGAGAGGTATCTGTTCGCTTCAAGCCTGAAGTAATATCGAACAACTTAATGGCCTTATATATGGAAACGACTAGACATTGATTTAAAAGATTTATCATAAGTATATTAAGCGAAAGTTGAGCTACCTTCAGAAATTATCAAATGATTCGATTCTTGAACCAAAATAATTTCTTATTAGACATTTAACGTAATAGAGCCTATCCAGTAAAGGATATGTGAATGCTAGCAGGACGTGATTTGCTTGTTGTATCGTAAGCAAAAATAGATATAGTTGTGCTGTCCGAAATCTTATGTTTGTATCTTCGTTTTATTCAGGCAAGTTAATGTTCAGGATAAGAAAATATGACCATCTATCTGTAATAAGCTTGATCAGACTTATTCAATGATAAGGAATTGAAATTTGAAGTCTGCTTCTGATAGTGATACAACATTTAAATGAAATCTAGTGTTGAAAAGCGATTAATATTTTTCATGACACCTATTTTTTGATTCTTCAGCTATTGGAAAGGTCCCTTTACCCGGATTATTTTCAAAATGACAGAATTCGACAATATTCTGTATCACAGCTCGCTTAAACTTTGTAAATTCGATTAATTTTTTCAAAAAAATGAGTTGTATTGTTGTGATTGATCATTTATTTATCAAGTTAAAAACCAACCACATTCGAGTAATTTCACGCAGTCAAGAAGACTAAGATATGATATATTCAATAATAATCATACTAAATTTTCTTTCAGAAAAAGGCTAGCAAATCTGTAGGATGAGCGCTATTTATTTTTAAATAAAAAACTTATCAGATGATAAATAAGAAAAAGTCACTTTTTTGCAAGTTGAAGTTTAGTCTTTAAGAATTTGCTCGATTTTCAAAATAAAAAGTGTAACTTTAAAAACAGCTCTCTTAGATAAATTGTAGAGCGTTTCATGCTGCATCTTCTAGTATATTTTAAATTTTTAGTTAAACGCATATAGGAATTGAAAAACGGAATGCAAAGGTCTCTGATTTATGATGGATCATCCGTTGGCAGGTTGCATACACTACCAAATATAAAAGCAATGATGGACCACAGCGAAGTACAAAACCTAGAAGTTTGAAACTTTGCACATAATCCAAAATGTGCTTAAGAATTACAACAAAATACTTAAACTTAAACTGCATCTTTTTGGAGTGACCCATGTAGTTCCAACGATGATTACTAAACGTAATAGAAAACATAAAATTCGATATTCACCATCGGATAAATAAACGATTGATCACATATTTAATGATTTTTTTTACACTTGTCTGGTCATAATATATCGATTTGTACATATATTTTATTTGACATATACCAACATAATATGTATATTTAAATTGCCTTTATTAGGTTATTATAAATTACATTCATATCTTCTTTCGATTATGAAAACTTTTATTAAATAATGACTGATGCAAAAGTCTTGGCACAAATGTCGGACTAGATTGTGAGCTTACACAAGATGTTAGAAAGCCAATTCTTTCACCATCAGAAAGATCAAAGTCTGCAGATTAAAAATGCATTATTCGAAAAAAAAATTGTGAGTTAATTAATAGTCGAAATTTCCAGTTTTCAGAAGGCACCAAAAACGCCTTGTAACCTACTTAAAAGGTAGTCTTTTCTCTGTGATTTTAGATTTATGAACATTTTCGAAAGTTTTTCGAAAATTTGTCAACATTACTATGTTCTACAGGCAAAATACTATACCGTAAAAAGATTTGGGTCAAAACGAATGTTCTCAGTCTGAGATATAAGTCTCTTTCACTTTAGTAAAAACGGGCGTCATACGACTTTTTTGACGATTTTCCTTTCTCAAGAGTTTTATATCAACAAACTTTTGAGGGTAAAAATTCAGTTTGGTCTTGCTGAAGAGCTCGAAAAGCTGTATCTTTTGAACGATTTAAAATCGACCTTTTGAAAAACGAAAGTCTAAAACCTTTTCCGAAAAAGACAAATTCCACCAACATTTGTAGCTATGGAAAAGGAGATCTCCTCATTGTAACCAGCAAGAAAAGGGACTTCGAATTTAGGTGTTTTCAAGAGCTAAACCTGTGATGAGTCAAGAGTAAAAGTTTGAGCTCGATTGATTAATAAATTTGGGAGATACGTTAATTACTAAAATCAAATTATAATAAAAAAACTCAAAAGTTACAAGGCGTTTTTGGTGCCTTCTGAAAACTGGAAATTTCGACTATTAATTAACTCACAATTTTTTTTCGAATAATGCATTTTTAATCTGCAGACTTTGATCTTTCTGATGGTGAAAGAATTGGCTTTCTAACATCTTGTGTAAGCTCACAATCTAGTCCGACATTTGTGCCAAGACTTTTGCATCAGTCATTATTCTTGTTTCCTTTTCAATTGATTTATTACGTAAGAATATTCTGAATACATTTAATCTTTTTTCAATTATGTTAAACATAAAATTAAAGTTCTTTACTAGTAAAAATCAGATCTCTTCGCGTGTATTTGTTTTGTTTTCATATGATTATTGTATTATTTTTTTTGTATTTTCATATATAAGAAGCAGATAATATATAATAGTGAATTAAAAATTTGGTAAAACGTTGTTTTAACTTAAAACATTCAAATTAAACAACGGTGTTGATGTAAGATCTGAGTCAACAAATGAAATCCAAAAAGACAATAAACATATAGTGGCAAGCTCATGCATAACATATACCAAATCATTAACAACGAATTTATTTTAACAATTTCATCTAAAAGCAATTTTCTCAGACACATAACGCAACATTTCGCCATATCAACTTTTATGAATTATACATCCGTTCACATAAACCTCTGTATCATTTTCAAAAGCTACGAACTAAATCGATTTTTAATTTTCGTTCATTTCGAAATACTCCTTTCTTTATCTCCTTCAACATTTACACTCACTATCTTTACGACTCTCTTTCACTTTATTCATGTATGTGTTTGAGTCGTTCGGAAACAGCAAAGGTACTCTGTATCGGTTTCTGCGCATGACCAACAGGGACGTAGCCGGGGGGGGGGGGGTGGGGGGATTGACCCCCCCCCCCTGAGTTTTTGTTTTTTTGTTATGAAATCTGATAATTTCAAGTTTTGAACACATTTACAGATAGTTGCAACTAATAATTCTCTCATTTCTGTCAATAGCCATGCTATTTCATCAGTTTTTCATTTTACAATAAAAAAATTGTCTGTGAACAGAAAATGAGTTCGTTTCATTTTTCATCATACGGAAAGAAAGATAGTTGAAAACATCTTTCTTGCGCAAAAAAAAAGCCGATCCCCCCCCCCCTGAAAAAAATCCTGGCTACGTGCCTGATGACCAAGCTTTTTCAGTGATTTGCAATGCAAAAGTTATGGTCCATGTTTCTTGTTACCTATGTGTTCGTCTTTCTACTAACACTTTCATCGAGAGCAGCGTTTCGAATAGCAAATGCATCAAGCAGAATCAGAATGTACCCGCTGTTTTACATGTTGCTGACAAGAGTAGTGTATACGTATACGCAATACATTTTATCTATAAAATTAACACTTTTTCTTTTGATTAAAAAATCTCTTTGAATTTTTATTATATTAATTTCAACGAACCATAACGAATACAGCGAACTTCTGTTCATCAATTTTATCAGGTACAAAAATGTACGCTCCTTTATGTCTATAAATTAAATACATGGCTCTAGATCTGAACGGGCTAGTCATCCTACTTTTCAAATATAGTTGTGAAAATTTTCTGGTTAACTATTTGCCAAATATTTTAGGCAAGCTTCAGCTTCTGACACATTTGGTACTCCACCTGTGGTTTCTGCTGACTTCATGAAACAGTCTGTGACTACTGCGAGGTCTAATATGTGGCATAAATGTCATAAATCTCGCACACAGTGCATAGCTTCGACGAATTTCATAGAGAGAATAGGGCTTGCACCGAATAAGAAGTAAAGCTTTAGTAAATTTAGCGGCAAACTGAGTTGTCTTTCTATAAAAATAAATCATAGTTGAGTGTGACTTTTAAAATCAAGTTTAAAAAATGTTTCACTAATGTCTAACCGTCACAAATGTAGCCGCCTTCTAAGGTAAAAATATTTAGAAATATTTCTGTATTGAATATGAAAAGCCCTTTTTCTTGAAATTGTAAAGGAAAATATAACTATTAGCAAATTAACGAAAACTATCGCTTCCTGAGATATTGCCTTCAATTCTGTACTAGTTAATGGTGTTTGTCCTCACATTCCCGAAAACTAATCACTCTATTTGTTCCAATGTGTAACTGTCCATTTTACATGAATATTAAATATTATCAATGAATGACCTTCTAGACATAACAAAATAAACATATATTCGATGCATGATAAAAACTAATTACTTCCTTCACGCTTTTTTTTCTAATGATAGTCGAACGAACAAAAAATTGATTACAGGTGAAGCAACGTAGAGCATCGTCTACTAATGTATGCGTTAGTGTGTTTCGCTATCGATAGAAAAAGAGATGATTCAGAGTGTGCGTGTATTATTCTATATCGTAGATGCATATGCATATGATATTTCTTTAATATAAATTAGTTGGAAAAAAATTGCTTGATTGACGAAGCATGACCATAAATAAACGAAAAAACAAGTAAACGAAAGGAGATTTATCAATAACAAGTAAGTTTTCGTACACGTTTTTTATATTATTTCCCTGTCGTGTTATTCGTAAGAAGACATTTTTTGCAAGATAAGTAAAGTATTTCATATTAGTATCAAGATCTGCATAACCGGCAAAGGTTAGTTTCATTATTGTTTGATTAATATAAGTCATTCTAGCATTATACATTGATAATAACAAATGATGCAAAAGTCTTTGCACAAATATCGCTCCATTTTTCATCGAATAAAATATCTTCTTAAAAAATTGAGAATAGCTGTTAGAGATCGAGGTCGAACGTGCTTTCTCATTCTATGATCAAAAGAGCTCTATCATGGATCGACTTGAAATAAGCAATACATCTTTGAACACTACTGAAATGGACGCTCTGAAGAAAAACAGCTCGGAATATCCGCTACAAAATGAGTGATTCCTCATTATTTTGTGATTTGTGTCTGTTTATTTCATCAAAATACATTGATTCTTTATCTACTAGTCATTTTTCAGGTTATTGTTCGTTTTGTTTTACTCAATATTTGCATTGGTCTTTACTGTGTTGGCAATATAAAAACTTTGACATATTTATAGCATAAGTATTTCGAACCGTTTTTAGTCAATATTTTATTTGTTCCGATTAGAAATGGCACTAGCCAAGTCTCAAAAAAGTCTTATCAAAGGGTCACCGTTTCCACATTCAATTATTTTGCGTTATTTTGTAGAGCGTTGTTTTGAATTTTTTTTATTATAGTACCAAAATCTATGTTGTACTCTTCTCTACCAAGTTGATAAAGAATTAAATGGCAAATCTAACAAAATCAAGAGCAGAAATATATTATGTAAGGTACCAGAGAAAATCGAAAAATATTAGAAGATTATGACTTGTCCGTTACAACTGGATTGGACAGTTTTTACAGCGTATATTTTAGTAGTATACAAAGAAGAACTTGTTTTTCTAAGTCGATACAAAACAGAATTCTTTTGATCATATAGTCAGAAATCGCTTTCGACGTATGTCTTTGAGAAATATTTTCAATTTTCTCGTAACATGTTTTATTTGATGAAAAATTGAGCGATATTTGTGTAAGAACCTTCCCATCATCCGTTTTTGAGAGCCTTGATTGTATGAGAAACCTCAATCTGTACATTTTGATACATTTTCTTTGTGAAAGTTAGGTGTACATATGTTTTTTTCTCAGTTAAGCAAAGTGTACGAAAACATTTTGTTGCGAAATTTTGTTCGAAACGCTGACCGAACGCTATGCTCTGTGTCTGTGTTTTTCACCTCCATGCTCAACGAGGGAGATATCCCTACGTATGTTTCTGTCCATAATCTGGTAGTCTAAACTAGAATGTATCTAGAAATTTGGTCACAAATTGAGAAAGTGATTTGGTATTGAAAAGTTCTTTTCGCTGATATCAAATTTTCTTTCTCTTCAAGAAGTTTTTTTCTTTCGGGAAATTTTCCCCCTTTTGAAATTCTTCTCCTTCTTTCAGAAAGAAATATCCTAGAAACTAATACAAGGTATCATATGGCTACATTATATAGCAATATCATACAGAGTGTTTCAGTAAACGCAAAACATAAAAAAAGAACGATAAAAAAATCAACTGAAATATTTTTATACAGTTCAATACGTGTTACTTTAGAATCACTGATTTTATAATTAAATGTTTGATATTTATGAAGCTTTTCGGAAAATTATTCTGTAAATCCTTAAGGTATGAACAAAAAGTTCACACAACTTTTGTAATCGATATATTTCTGTAACCACTCAATTTCAACAAATAAATAGTCATTTTGAAGAGCATTTGAAACTGTACTTATTGTGTAAAAATCTTTGTACTGTATGTTTTGTCAGTTTTATACGGTCATGTATGGTCCATTCGAGAGAATCAAGAGCACCCTACTAGAATCAGCATTTTATGCTCTTTCTAACTTATAGTTAGGTTTATTAAGAATAAATTCTTGAAACGACCAGAAGCAATTTTTCTACAAAATGTTTTGTTCACATATCTTACCGGGGGAAACAGTCAAGAATGTCCTTTTTAAAATGTCCTTTGCAATGTCATCATGGTGTTTCGTCCTTAAAAAAAATGTCCTCATCGAGAAATGTCCTTTTCAGCTAAACGTTGGAAAATGGTTCTCACCAATAATGTCCTTCAAAAAAATGTCCTTCAAGAAGATGTCCTTTTAGCTGAATTTCTACTACATGATGAAAACACTAGTTGTTTTTCTAAATTCATCACAATTGTTCAATTTTTATTTTATTTCTCGTGTGCAACAAAAAAAGGAAGTCCATGAAGTAAGTCATTAATTGTTATTTGTTTTATGTGATATGGATCATAAACTTCTTTCATTCACCGTTCAGCGATTCTGCGATTTGGTCGTTTTGTGAGAGGTGGCATGCCAATAATTTATTTGAATAAGTATACTATGAACCGTTTCAACTTCTTTTCGAATACCATCAATATATTTCTAATCATTCGGATGACTTGTATGTGAACGCGGTTTAAACCTGTGATTGTAACCTGGTGGATGCCTCAGAAAAAATGGTCCTCCCAGTGTTTTTAAGTTTCTCCTCTATTATTCCTGTAATTAAAACCTTATTTATTATCAAAAGTTAGCGCTTGAAATTCTCTACAAAATCATATATGACTAGACTGAAAAGCGGTTTTAGATACATTTGAAAAAAAGACGAAAACTAAAGACATACAAGCAGAAGTAATTGGTAAATAACGGGTGTCTCATAATAAATGGCCGCACCTTGCATTTCTTATTTAATCTCTAAATACGTTTTATTAAAAAGACAAAATATACCATAAGATACAGCGTGAAAAGCTTTACAATCTATAACCTAAAGTTTATTTTAATTGTATACTTTTTGTTTACAAAAAAGCAAAATTCTGTGTGACGATTTTTCGCCATTGTGAAAAAAAATCATTTTTTTTACACGTATGAAAATTCCTTTTTCTTATTTTATTTTTTTTATCACCTGATATGTGTCCTGTAAAAAAATCAAAGTACTCCGCAAGGTGTAGCGTGAAAAGCTCTATAATTTATAAAGAACGATTTATTCTGTTTGTGTCATTTTGTAAAGTTGAAAACAGCTCCAAATTCCATGCGGGCGATTTTCGCAACGACGAAAATCCGTCACACAGAGTTGTTTTTTTTTGAAAATAAAAATAACGCAATTAAAATAAACTTTACTTTGTAGTTTGTAGAGCTTTTCATGCAGAATCTTATGGTATATATTACTTTTTTAGTAAAACGTATTTAGAGATTAAAATATGAAACACAAAAGTGCAACCGTATATTATTGATGATATATTTACAAACTACATCTGCTTGTATGTCTTTAGTTTTCGTCTTTTTTCAAAAATATCTAAGATAGTTCTTAGACGTAGTCATATATGGTTTTGTATAGAATTTCAAGCAATATCTTTTAATAATAAAGAGCTTTAATCACAGGAATAATAGAGGAGAAATCTCAAAAATACTGAGAGGACTATTCTTTCTGGAACACCCGTTAGATAAAACCAAGGTCATAAGAAAAGGACATTCTTGATGCAAAGGACGATTTTAAAAAGACGTTTTGATCAAGGACATTTCTGAGCAAGAATATTTTCTTGAGGACCAAATCATAGGGACATTTTTGCGAGGATATTTTCTCAAGGATATTTTCATAAGGACATTATTACCAGGACATTGTTGCCATGATTCCTTACCGGGTAGGAAATAATACTATTCTAGCTCATATTTCAAAATATATCAAATGAACTTTATATCGAATGACAGTCTGTCAAAAACAGAATTTAGGAGTATGATTGTTCATTCAAAGGAGAAGAATGAACTATAAAAATACGAAAAGTTTCAAGTTTTAGTCATATAATTGAGCCTGTCATCGCTAGTTAACTAAAAAAGATAAAGTTCTCGAAAAATGTTTCTGTCTATTGAACTTGGTAGAGTTCTCTACACTGATCATTTTTTTAAAAGCAATTTACAAATTTGATCGGTAAATAACAGTGGTAGGATCAAAATACGGCAAATTTCAGACTATTCCAACTATTATAGGTAATATACTTTTGGGTATTTTGACTTTATTAATGTTATTTATTGTCTAATCTGGAAAAAGTTTTTTAATAAAATGATCAGCAAAGACAACTCTACAAAGCCCGATAAATAAAATAGTTTTAGAGAGTTTTACGTTTTTGTGATTGACTATCCACCCATGTGAATGCCGAACCGCATGGAATTCGCTGTCATCGTATGAATGATGGATTGTACTCCTAAATTCTGTTTTTGACAGGCTGTCATTTGATATAAAGTTCATTTGATATTTTTTGAAATATGAGTCGGAATAATATTATTTCCTACTCTTTAAGATAGGTGAACAAAACATTTTGTAGAAAAATTGCTTCTGGTCCTTTCAAGAATTTGTTCTTAATAAACCTAACTATAAGTCAGAAAGAGCATAAAATACTGATTCTAGTAGGGTGCTCTTGATTCTCTCGAATGAACCATACATGATCGAATAAATCTGACAAAACATGCAGTACAAAGATTTTTACACAATAATTACAGTTACAAATGCTCTTTAAAATGACTATTTACTTGTTGAAATTACTTGAGTGGTTGCAGAGATATATCGATTACAAAAGATCTGTGAAGTTTTTGTTCATACCTTATATAATAGTGATAAAAGGATGACTAAACTATATTTATCATTGTTCAAATAGTAGAATGTTGTTTACTCGTGCAGTTCATGATTCATATGATAGTATAAATAATTTTACCGTTAGATTTTCTTACATAAACATTGCTTAGAACAGAACCAAAACAAAAACAATTCGTCAATAATAAGCCTTTTTTCGCAAATTGTTTTATTTTATTTTTTTTTTGGGAACAAGAACTGCACTGTGTCCAGTCATTTTTCTCGTTCTTCATTTATTACTAGCACCTTTGTTTTGTTTTGTATACCAACAGATCCAATAATAAAAGAGACAAGGCAGTACCCCTGCAATAATGAAACAAGAAAACATAATTCGAAAAAAGAGAAAGAGACAGAGAGAAATAAAGAAAAAGAAATCTAGCAAGAAAGTAGATATCCAATAAATGATCACATTTTAGATCATATTTACACTAGTATTTTTTTTTCAATTATTTCAAATTTAAAAACATTTACACGTCAAAATT
>JAJEKB010001328.1:0-89755 GCA_022393335.1 Macrotrachela quadricornifera | reverse complement strand
CATTCACCGTTTTGTTTTGCTGTGGCTCAGTGTATATAAGTAAGTGACTTTTTTCGCAAAAAATTTTAGAGAAATTTTCGAAATTTAGCAATCTAAATGGAATCCAATACAATCTGGGCTTAATCCAGATTTGATACAGGTGAAATTCGGGTCTAATGCAGGTGCAATCCGGCTGTGATATGGGTGAAATCCAATGCAATCTAGGTGTAATCCGCATCCAATCCTGACTTAATTCAGGTGCAATCCGGGTGTAATCCAGGTTTAATATTGTGAAATCCAACTACAATCCGAGTGTAATCCATGTGTAATCCAAATGTAAGCCAAATGTAATCCGAGTGTAATCCAGGTGTAATCCAGATGTAATTTGAGTGTAATCCGAGCGTAATCTAGTGTAATCCAACTGTAATCTAGTGTAATCCAACTGTAATCTAGTGTAATCCAGATGTAATCCAAGTGTAATCCAGATGTAATCCAACTGTAATCCAACTGTAATCCAGATTAATTCGAGTGTAATCCAAATGTAATCCGAGTGTAATCCATGTGTAATCCAAATGTAAGCCAAATGTAATCCGAGTGTAATCCATGTGTAATCCAGTGTATTCCATGTGTAATCCGAGCGCAATCCAGATGTAATCCGAGTATAATCCAGGTGTAATCCAATGTAATCCAAGCGTCATCTAGGTGAAATCTAGATGTAATCCAAATGAAATACAAGGGTAATCGAAGGGTAATTCAGTTGTTAAAGCAGGTCGAGAGGGTTTAGATTAGCTGATTGTGATTGGAAGGCTTGTAGCTGATTTGATATTGTATTGATATCAAGTACGGTGGTGTACTGTGAAATACGGTCGTAAACGGTGGTGTTTACAATCGTAATCCGAAAAAATACGGTCGTTTTACAGCCCGTTTTCCATCGTATACGATATTCGTATTTCGTCGTTTACTACACGGCGTGACACGGCAGTAATACGGGGCATGCCAAATGGATGATTTACGACGCGTTTACGGTCGTAATTATGGCGTTTACGGTCGTTTACGCTAGCGTGTACGGACGTTTACCCCTGTTTACGTTCGTCGTAACGTTCGATCTGGGGTATTGTCAAATTGGAAAACAAATACCTAGGTGAAGTTGGCACCCGATTCGAGTATTTCCATCACCGATTCGTCCAGGAAGCGTTCCAGAAGAGTTCCAAATACAACTCGACGAGCTCTATCCATAGGTGAAATCAGATTTCCGATAACTCAAAGTATAATCGAGAAAATTTCAAAATACTCATATTTTACTATAGAGAACATACCGCCACTGAAGTATTTCCACCACCGATTGGCCCAGAAACCGTTCCAAAACGTTCCAGAAGAGGTCCAGTACAACTCGACGAGCTCGACCCAACGGTGAAATTAGGTTTTTGATAACTGAATGCCAGCTCCAAAAAATCCTAATAAAAGGATATTTTCCTATGAAATAACGAATAAAAGTACCACTGATTCGCACAGGAAGCGTTTCAGAGCGTTCCAGAACAGTATCGACAAGTACAAGAGCATATGTAACAGCTATCACTCGTAGTCTCAATATAAAATTCATGTTGTTGCTATGTCTTTAAATCTGATTAAAAGGGATATGTAGTGATTCCTCTTATTCCCTTTTCTGAAAGAAAGGGTTATAGGCTCGTTAAAAAACGTTAAAGTTTGTTTGTTTGTTTGTTTGTCCAAGCCAATCAGAAAACAGCCTGGATTTTATTAATACCAGTAACTGTTAATATTTGCTGAATTCATAGATCAAAGGTTTTTGGGGTCGAGGAATCCATTGGTACCATTAGTTTTTTATAATCTTATAACAAAAACATTTTTTTCGAAAAAAACGACTTTTTTTGAAAAAAATAATTTTTATTAAAAAATAATTATTTTTTTTATATAAAAGTTGATCAAAGATTGTCTAGATTAAGAAATCGATCGATAGCATTAGCTTTTCTAAAAATTTTGATAGGAATTTTTGACTGCAGAAGGTTTTTTCTAAGGAATTTACGATTTGTCTCCCGAATTCAAGCAGGGATCATATACCCTAAAATAAGTTTGTAGTTTTGCAGATACGATTGTTTCTAAAGTTTGTTGGTATGTTTGTGTCTTCATCTCAATCGGAAAAATGGTGTCGCCTAGATTAATATTTAAAAATTGCGATGGTCTATAAGAAAACTGCACGAAGGGTTGTCGAAGGTATACAATTCGAATTTCGAGTCAACCTTGAGGTTGATAGTAAGTAAATAAGCAATTTATAGTTTTTTTTTCTATTTATCTTAAAAAGTTTGATTCAAGACAACCGAAGATCGATAAATCAAGACTGAATGGATTTTACCAAATAATTAATAATAAGCAGTATAAACTGTCTACTCTCTACAGTGAAAAGTCACCAAAGATAATTTGCTACGGGGATCTTAATCTGAGGTTAGTTTTTCAATATTGTTAGCTATGAATTAACGATAAATGAATAAATCATAGTTTTGATAAAACTCCACTGACCGTTGTCAAGTACAAAAAATCCGAATTTGCAGTGAATAAAAGCTTTTTTGATCTATTTCTTAGCGTTTTTAATGAACTTCTTGTTATTTTAAACTTGAATTAAGAATAATCGAGGGTCGTGAATCGATGTTCGATATTGATTCTAATAGAAATATTTTTCTTTGTACATTATGATACGTCAGAGCTCTGAGTAAGATTTATACAGAAGTATGTAAAAAAACGGAGTAGCTGCTTGATGTTCTGTTATTGAGTCTTCATAGACATCAACCTTAAAATAACATTCAAAATAGGCGAAGATTTTTCCTAGGCCACAATTTAACGTACTCTATTGGTAGCAATTTTTGACTAGTTGTCCGTTTTTAGTTCCTTAGTGGCAAAGCATAGTTTGAAATAAGTTTCAAGTAATTTAAGCGGATTTTCCAAAGAACCTAATTAATCTTGTTTAACAACGAATACAGCAAAATAGAATTTTGTAAAAATAAAAAAGAAATTGAAAACTGATTGAAACTACACAATGCTATTTGAGTGTTGGAAGTTTTCGATTGTGTATCGATATGTTATGAGTAAGCTACTTTTGTACGCATAAGAGTCCTAATGTGACAGAAGACAGACAGACAGAAAAACAAAGCGTACATGGAAACGACTAGTCATTGATTTAAAAGGTTTATCATAATTGCAATAAGTGAGTTTTGGAGTACCTTAATAGATTGTTAAATAACTCGATTCTTGAGGGAAAAAAATTCTTTATTAGACATTTTATGTAACAGAGTATGTCTAGTAAAGGAGTCGTGAATACTAACATAGTGTTATTTGCTTATTATGGCGTAAGCAGAGATAGATATGTAGTTGCGTCATTCTAAAACTTTAAGAAGCTCTCCGGAATTATCTAGCTTGAAAAAAAGATATTTTTATGGAATTGCCGTTTGAAGTGATCGCCACCTGCCCATGCTACTGAACTTGATGAACAAACTGAAGCATCTGAACCGTATCTAATTTCATTTTCTTAAAGAAGTAGTCATATAACGATAAATATTGCGCTTAAAAAAACATGAATGTTTGTCTCTCCGTTTTGTACAAACAAGTCAGAGTTCAGGATTAGAAAATATGGCGTCCCAAACCACTGAAAACGGTCAGATATCTGTATTAGACATGATCAATCCTAATCGAAGACAAAGAACTCGAGTTTGATGTTTGCTTATCATTTATATATGAATCTATATAGGAATATTTCTGCAAAACGATCATCACTAAAATGGCTGTTTATTTCGTAGCTTTCATGCAATCAAGGAGATTGGGATATAAGATAATCCAAATGAAAACTATTTTGAGTGAAAATCATACTAAATTATCTTTCAGTCAAGGTCAACGAATCTGTAGGATGAGCGCTATTTGTTAATTACCGTAGTCATAATATAATAGATCAGTCTTGAGCTTCAATCGAAAGAGATTTGAATACAAGACAGACAATAAGAAGATTGGTATTCTACAATATAGTTCATAGTCTAAATGCATTTAATATTATCCATCAATTATCTTTAACAAATTATATAGACATTAAAAAGTTTTCTACTTTCCAACATTGATCAGTTTGAACGACCTGCCAAGATATAATTTAAAGAACGTGGATTGTTTAGAGTTTTCTAGATTAGTCTGAACTATGGTAAACGGTATATTTGTGATGAATCTTTCTTTATTCTCAACCTGATGATAATCCAACAATAAAAGACACCAGCTATATCATAGCTGTGCGAGCACGAGTACATTGCCCACTGCCCTAAAATCATATGTACTGTCAAAAAAGTTAGAATTGTAGAATTTATGCACTGACATGTACTACTATGTACCAGTACATGAATTTTAGAATTCTAGCTTTTCTGGAAGTACATAATTCGCTGGGACATGTGTTAGCGCTCTGAAGAGCCTTCGTTTTTGTTGGTACATTTTGTATCCGTATTCACGCACTCCTCAGCTATATATACTCTCAAAAGAAAGAATGCGCAGGTGATGGAGCAAAACAAACAAAATATATGGAGGATGGAGGAAGATGTATACGTGTGTGAAGGAAAAAAATGTAAGAGGAGTATAACTGCGAAACAAATGCATGAAGGAGAAAACAGAGGGTATCATGTCCAATGGACATGACAATATTCTCTAAAAAAGGACTAACTAATGACGATTGCAGATAACCTTAAGATTAGTCCTGATTACTATTGAAGACGTTTCCGGCTAGTAAAAATCATTTGATATCGACTGATTTTCAGTTGTCTGATGGAAGAAAGAGAGTTTATCTGTGATTTAGACTGTATAAAATGACGTCAGTCTATCTCATTGTCCTAGTCTGCTGTCAGAGTGCCCGTTCGATTTTGAATACTGTCAAGTTAATTATTCAAATCTATTTTTTTATTTTCTTTTTCTGCATGAGTTCAAGAACATTCTGGATGAGTACAGACCTATTCGAAGAACATTTCAGACTAGACCTGATGCATAATGCGGACATTTCGGGCTAGTCATGTTGGTCATCTCCACGCAGTTTTTGTTTACTTGAGCAGTTTTCAACATTATTTTCAAGAAGAAAAGTAGAGTACAATTATTCTATATTGAAAATCTGTAAATACATATGAAAAACTCTAGTCAATCTGAATGAAAAAGTTCATGTAAAAAGAAATACTAAAATTTATATTTGATCGTCTTTATGTTAGCATTTTTTACTTGGCCTATGTGAAGAGTAAGCTCTTATCAGTAGTAGTCGTTACATATAGTTCTGCAAGAAACATGTGCATGTTGATAAGACTTGCTGTTGTTATCACTAGACGAAGACAGGTAACTAGACCAAGCAAGTTCGATTATCTTTCATTTTCATCACAAAGCAAAGTATGTATTACCCGAACTAGGAGCATTAATAGGGGGTGCGTGGGTCGTAATATTTCCTCTGCTTCGGAAAATTAATAGAGAAAGAGAAATTTACGCTTCCGTCCCTGTTTTTGAAAATTTCGTTTTTTTACTGATAAAAATACAAAAAAAAAAGAATTACGTTCCTTTGCCTTATCAAAGCAGAAAACTAGGATTATGTCCCTGATTTGAACGTTTTATTCAGAATGTCTTTTGATTATAGAATTGTGCGTATAGGGATGTCATTTTCGAGTTTATTCCTAAGAATCTGAAACCGGCTGCGCCTTTCTGCTCCTGGTAATAAAAACTCCTCTGCAGATCGCCATTTCTAGAAAGCTAAAAACCTACAGAGGCTCGTCATAAAACAGAAGACAAGGTACGTCTGAACGTTCTAGCGTGTATGAAAACATGCAGAAGTGATCCATTAGATGCATATGTGTTTCTTGCACGCGAAATCCTAAAAGTCACTGCATGAGAACTAAGTCCAATTGTGCTCAATCAACAATATTAGCCTTGAATGTATTAAATACTATTAGTGGAATTATTATATTCCACCCAATATTCATTCGTTAGATTTAAGAACTTGCTTATATGCCCAAAAAATATTCTTCTATGAAATGGGTTAGCTTTCATTTTGATCTAAAATTTTTGATTGAACGGCTATATTTAAGGCGCAGTCATGTTTCTTGTGTAGTGATTACGCAGAAATAGTAACATTGACAATCATGCATTCAGTTGTTTAGACGTGGATATTGGTTTGTGTTCTGCAATATCCTTCTGTATTCATACGTCCTGTGTATAAGTGTCAAGTTGATTAGTGCGTTTGCTTGCAATACGAATAAAACTTCTCTGAATTCTTCATATCAATACTATAAAATAGTATTTGTAAAAAACATCACTAATACAATTTAGTATGGCTAGAGGTATGTTCAGATTTCTGAAAAAGGAAATTTCCGAAAGTACCAAAATTTCCAAACTTATGTCATATGCAAATAAACAAAAAAACTATCTGTTCACCAATCCCTGCTCGAAAAAAAAGAAGAAATTTGAGTAATTCCGGTAATTACCAAGAAATTTCGGTAATTCCTAGGAAATTTCCATAATTTCCATGTTTATACTGTATGGATATGTTAGAATAAGCGTATATTTGAGGATCCCTACCCATGAGAATAGAAGAAATTTCAGTAATTTCCGTAATTACCTAGAAATTTCGGTAATTCCTAGGAAATTTCCATAATTTCCATGTTTATACGGTATGGATATGCTAGAATAGGCGTAGGTTTGAGGATCCGTACCCATGAGAATAGAAGAAATTTCAGTAATTTCCGTAATTACCTAGAAATTTCGGTAATTCCTAGGAAATTTCCATAATTTCCATGTTTATACGGTATGGATATGCTAGAATAAGCGTAGATTTGACGATCTGTACCCATGAGAATAGAAGAAATTTCCATAATTTCCATGTTTATACGGTATGCATGTGGTAGAATAAGCGTAGGTTTGACGATCCGTACCCATGAGAATAGAAGAAATTTCAGTAATTTCGGAAATTTACTTTTTTGAAAATCTGGCCACTGCTGTATGGCTATACATTTTTTAAAATTTTGTGGTAGACATCATAGAGTAACGTGCGAGACTTTAGCTATTTTTGTATTGCTCGTTAAAGATGAGCTCACATGTAAAAGAATGCACTATACTGACTGAAAAAACTTGTTTATTTTTTGAAGTGTCCAATGGCTACTAGCTTTCATGCATATACATGCCTCTTATTTGTCAGATCATCGTCGTTCCTCTCAATTTTTATTGCATTGCTAATGTAAGAAAATGTTTTCATGGTGAAGAAATTCATCTGATACAGTAAAGTATATATGTTAAAAACTTGAGTTAGGAAAATATTTCGATGTATTCATGCATGTTTATGCAAAATTGATGCAAATGTTTCGTCTTTTGCACATTATAGCATTTTCTTGCATATTCAATCGAAAGAATAGTAGAAGAATGATCATTAAAATGTATATCAATTCATTATTGAATCATTTTAACCATTTTTTATCAATTAGCTGATTTTTTCCAAGTTTCAAGTTAGTTTAAATATATTTAGAGATTTTAAAACGCTTGTCAACGCAGCTTTTTTTAGGGCTAAAATGTGAAACTCACATATTCACACAAGCTAGGAGCTGTGTCACTGTAAATTTTTTTTATAATGTTATTACTCTACATTGATAGATTTATGTTTGCAGCAAAGCGTTAAGATAAAAGAGAACGATGGTAAATCACAGGAATCCTTTATTATGTCACGTCTGCTGCAATGGAAAGGTGTTTGCGATGGATGTATCTGTAATGGAACCTATGGAGGGAGCCGAAAAAACCTCGACGTAAAACTTACACTCACTATTTTTCTTCGAAAAAATATGTAATTTCCACAAAAGCTGTGTCGTACAGTCCTTACGGAATTAAAATGTAAAGCACGATATAGTTGTAAGTGCTGATCGTAGGCAAATAAAATTTGACTATAAACTTATCGATCAACTCTCTTCTTGCATAAACGATCATCCTTAATATAAAACAATGTCTTAACAAAAGTTCAATGGTTCTATTCGACTATCATACACTAATTGATTAACTATAATTAATAATTATTTAAATATTGACATTTTTTCTACTGTTGTTTTTTAGAGATTACATTGCATTATACAATACATGACATATTTTAGTACAAAAACAAGTTTTTTAGTGGAAAATATCCGAAAAATATTAATATAAATTTTAAATTAATTATAACTAGCCATAATTAATTAATTCTATAAAGAGGAACGCTATTAAGTCTTTTTATCACGTCTATAAAAGATCGTTGCTAAGATGTCTGTCATTGTTTGTGAAGGGAAGAATCAAGTTTCTATCATATATATTTCATAATTCTCGTTTAGATCGTATTTCATAAAATTATATTATTTTCTGATTTATACTTATCAATCATTCAATTTTTATCCAATATTCAAGAACATTATTTGAAACTCATATTAAAAGTAAGACAACAAATTTTTTGCTCAGTATTGTCTAAAAAATTCTCAGTAAATATATCGTATCATCAGTATTAAATTTAGTGTTCGATAAATATTTATATCTGATCAGTAAACTAATAATTTGTAAATGTTACTGTCACAAAGATAGAATTCAATGGTCCCAAGAAGCGGAAACTGAGAATGAAGCCGGAGCGAAATCCGTAGAAAAAGTGTTTTGGAATCGTTAAAGGAACCAGAACGGTTAAATTATTAAGTCTACTGACAGTGTTCTTAATACGAACAGATTTCTTAGAGCTCTTTGTTATTTAGTTTTTATTATTCTCTTTCTCGTAGAGAAGAGTCCAGTAAACATAAATTGTCTGATTGATTGCTTGCTTGTCTATCCGCAGGGTCAAAAAAACATCGAAAATCGATTTTTCGAAAAAGACATTTCTTGAGGTTTTTCGATGCGGGGACTTTGAATCTAAGGCTTGTGGGGTGACCAGGGTCAGGAGGAGGGGGCAGGGGGAGAGGTCAAAAAAACATCGAAAACCGGTTTTTCGAGAAAGACATTTCTGGAGGTTTTCGATGCGCGGACTTTGAATCTGAGGCCTGTTGGGTGACCATGGTTAGGAGTGGGGGAGGTGAAGAGGGGAAGAGGTCGGTTGTGAGTGGTACTTGAATACAGTATCGGTATCCACATTCACACGCACACCCTAACATGCAACAAGAGCTTATACATTAGAGAGAGACGGTGGTCGATTCAGCGTGCACTGGAAGACTCCCCCCCACACTGATTACGCAATATTGTAACTATATCAAGAAGCTATACAGGTATTACGTGGTCAATTTTCGATTGCAGACCCCTCTACTTGTGCAAATGAATCTGTTCACTATGCAATTTTTGCTAGGATAACAGCTATTTAAACACTTCCATTTCTGCTAGAAAAATCATCTTACTCTCGTCGACCACCATATACCTGACAACAAAACTGAACTTCTTCCCGGTCTCTTACCTTTCGTACCTAACATGCCTGTGCTTCTCACCGATAACATTGCCTGTGAAGTAGGACTCTCGAATGGCACTCAAGGAATTTTTCGAGAGCTCATATACGACGATCAGGAAGAACCGGACGGTTTGAAAATAAAGAGCGAAGTATTTCCCTCAAATACGATCTACATACGAAAGCCGTTATATGCGCTGGTCGAAATTAACACATCACAAGTAGAAACAAATCTTGATGGACTTCGTCCAAAACTAATTCCTATTCCACTTATCAAAAAGCAATTTACTGTTTCCGTCAAGCAACTCTTCGGTCGACTGTTCGAACGTGTGGAGGGTTGGAAAAAAGCTCCACAATTGATTCATGTTACACGAACGCAACTGCCAATTGTACCTGCCTTCGCAATAACTACATATAAGGCGCAAGGACCCACAATGAACAAAATTGTAGTCGATCTTCAAGTCCCATTAGGAACATTGCAAGTGGCGTCGGTATATGTACCACTAAGTAGAGTGAAGATAGGGGAAGATGTAGCCATTCTTCGACCTTTCGACATGAAGGTTCTACAAGTCCGACCTTCTCTTGCTCAAGACGCTGAACTGAAACGTCTAGATGAACTTGACAGAAAGACAAAGCGAGAATGTACCTCTTTCACTTTTTGAACATGTACAGATCGATACTTTACCAAGAGTCCAGTGTTATTGCAAGTACATAAAACGTATCATAGTTTAAAATTATCTTAAAATAATTATTCATACATGTTCATTTTCTTTACTTTTTTATTTACATTTATGTTAACCATTGTAACAATCGTCCTTTTTTTCTCATCGTACCAGATATAGCCTATCGTGCTTTCTTGGTTTTGTTTTTTGATGTAATCACGCATAGTCTTCACAATTGTATTGATACTTATTTAGAATATCTGATCCCTACCTAACATTTGGTATAAATGCCTTCTGCTGCTTATGTGAAAATATCTTATCTGTACTGAAAATAAACTTATATACACAATAATGCATTAGAAATGTAAATCTGAAAACATTCCTTCTACGAGAAAGAGCTGAGCGAGTCCTCGGACGAGCGCTACTTGTGTTATTTGTGTTAGGGATCTAACTTTAGATCCTCGATTTATTAATAAGATAAGAATACCTTCGTATATCACTTCTGTTTATTCAAGAAAAGCCACAGGCTATACAAAGGATAACAGATGCCAGGTCTTTAGGAAGTGTCCATTGAATGATGGGTAGAGAGAGAGAGAACTTGTCAAGGAAAATGACATACATATATTATGTGTAGAAAAGGAAAAATCCAACTCTATGTGATGTATAGAAAAGGAAAATTCAAACATATCTGATATATAGAACGAAGAGAAAATGATAATAATCCATGTGAAGATACACATATGAACTACCATCTAACAAAAACTTATAGGAATTATAGAATATGACACTCTTTATGAGTTTCCGGCGAATTATATGACTCTTCCAAAGAAAATAGTTATAGGCAATTAGATGTCTTTACACAGATATTTATTCATTACAGATCTGTTTTGATTTTTTTGGAAATTAAATAAATTTTCTTTAAGCTAATAGTAGATAACGAATTAGATATAGAGATATTGAACATGTAAGAAAGGAATAGTAATGAGAACACTGACATCTTCAGTATCTTGTATATTTTTATATCTATCGTAACTCGATTTCAACGTATTTCCAAAACATAAATATAACTCATCTAATCAACGCTTGTATTTATCGCAAAATAGCAGGTGTTCTGACAATAAAAGCAACATTTCCATTAAGGTTATCGTTCAATGATTTCTGAGGAGCGATCGGGACACATGGACTAGCTTAACTTTTTTGCATTGCAATAAAAATCTTCTAAATGCTGTTTAAAGAGGTATAAAACCACTTCTCGAGAGGAGCGTGTTCAGAAACTTTCCCAATAGTCATAGTTTTTTTATTTCGTGATAAATATGATTTTGTAGATGTTTAAAAGGAGAATCATCAAATGATTGAGATTAAAATTTTGGTCATTTCAATTTTTAAATTCAAACATTCACGAAAAAAATGAAGATAGATAATAATCTCATGCAATTAAATAATTAATTGATGATTTATTTGAAAAACTGAAATCTTATTAAAGAACTATCAGGTTCGTAATTTCCATACTATCTTATCTTATCTAATATTTCTAAAATTGAATTCATCGCACTGAAATCTATTATTAGAATATGGTTCAAAAATGAGTTATTTTGTTGATAGCTTCTATTAGTCAATACTCTATCAAAACTCTTTGAAATTGAAACCAAAACGCTATTTTCAGCGTATTCTTTCATCTAATGTATGATTCAATAGAATTAGTTAAGAAAAATATCAGTGAATCAATTTGCTTTCTTATGCATCTTCGTCATTTCGAAAAATCAGATAGTAGCTTTTAAATTTTTTTAAGTCAGACTGTTGAAACCCCGTCGCTTATTTAAAAGCTATATATATATATTTTGAAAGAACAAATTTCAATGTATCCTACTACGATAACAACTTGATTTGATGTTTTTTCGAATAATTGATATTTCTGAGAAGATCTTTAAACAGTCAAAAGTAAAATTTCGTCGAACCATTAACAAACGGTTGTGAGCTGTCTATTACGCTTCACTTTAGAAAATCTCAGCAGAAACTGAAACGATTGATCTTTTTATAGTCTTTTTGTAACGGGCGTCCCAAGGGAAATGTCCAAATACGCATTTCTTCAATCTCTCATTCAAATTATGACATAGATACTTGAATTTCTTTTCAACAGATAGTCCGTGAATTCTCTACAAAATTTTATGAAAAGAGCTGTTTGAACGATTAACTATAGAATTATATCCAGGCAAGACTGCAATATTCTAAAATAACATAAATTCAAATGCACATTTTTAGAAAGCCAGATAGAAAGCTCAATCCCAATGTTAGTTTTGGAGTGACACTCGTTCTAATGGAGGTTAAAGGAAGATATTCATATAGGATTGTGAAGCAGCAGAGCCACTAGGCTTGAGTAGGTTTTCATATAGGCTTGGCTAGGCTCGTCTCAATGTAAAAGTTTCCTAATCTTGGTTAATTTTCATGTTTTTTTGACAGATGACGCGTTATTACAAGGTTAGTCATGTTTTATCCATCACAAACTCATGTCCAGTGACATACTGATTGGTTTTTCGTTTATGTCTGCATCTACATAGAATTCCTTATTTTCAATATGAGATAATTTAATTATTGTCTCAGACTTCTATTCAAAATAACCTATAAACTTTAAATAATTAAAGAGCAGTACTCTTTCACAGGCAGTGGAGGTATTCGATTGAGTAGGCTTCATTTTACCCTAGATTGGCGAAGAGTAAGCTTGAATATAACCAAACTTGAACAGATCAAGCTTTGGGAGGATCTATTAAATGTTAAAGTTTTCTGTTATTGGTTAGTTTTCATATTTTTCTACCAGATGACACATTGTTATAAAGTCGATGTCAGTCATAGACGGCAAAACCATTAAACCTGAGTAGGCTAAAGTTCATCAAGATTCAGGTTTTATAGCCTAGATGAGGTTCAAACATTTGCTTCTTACTCTATCAGATTAACAAACTTGCTTACTGCGTGAAAATTTTGACTTTTGTCACCGGCAACTGCCAATATAATTAGGGAAAAAATAGAATCTCGCAGGACTAAGTGTTGCAACGCATATTTGCAATGAGTTCACGTTATACTCTTTCATTAGAAATGAAGAATAACCCAAAAGGATACTTATAGTCATATCTATTGGATAATACTCAAAACGTTCTCTTCCTCAGAGATTAATCTCAGATGCCAATCAAACATTTTCAACACGATGTACAAATCCATAATGAGATTCTTTTTCTGTAAGCACTGCTGCATGGCCATAATTCTATTTTCCAGTAATACAAACCAAAACTCTTTTCAAGGTGCAACTCATCAGACAAGATCAGAACCTGACTCACTCTAGTTTCGAGCTTAGATCTGAAATTTTCTGTTGCCAGAATCAGATATGAATCCAGGCACAAGTTCTAAAATTTTAGACGTGATAGACTCTAGCTGCATATAGGAGCCACTTATAACTTGGTTATTACGAGATTATCGTCAAAATTATTTGAAAAATATGTAAGATGTGTTGGTCAACGGAAATTAATCGAAAAAAATCTAGAATATTTCACATAATTGTCAGATTGTAAGTACAAAGACTATCTACCCAGATTCGGATCTAAAAATGTTGCATTTAATGTGCTATGTTTCAAGGTCACTATTCAATCAAGAAAAGACGAAAGTTTAATGTCTTCTTAAAAAAGTTTTGCTATTATAGGTTGCAAACTCATCTCTGAGCTACACTAATGTTATGCATTAATAAATTTAAGTTCGAAATAAAAAGTATTAATTCTGTTTCATTTGAATAGCATAGCATAAAAAAGTATTTCTGTATTTTTATGCTGCTGGTAAGAGTCCCACAAAAAATATCGAGCCTATTCTAGATTTAAAACGTTCCGCCGCTCATGAATCTGATAGAGGAAACGTTTTTCTTCCACTCAGTAATAAATTTATCCATTTATGATAACAAAATTAAAATAGTGATGAAACTTAATGGAAGATTCTCCGAGTGCGAATAGAGCGGAACAAAGAAGGGATTTTCTTCAAGTCAATTTAGTGTATGTCAAAAAACGGTACTTGCTGAATCGATAGAACTATGCATGAGCTACAAGATGACCGATTTAGTCTTTTTATATGAATTTAAAAGAAAGGCGCGAAATCATTAATATGAAAACGAATGTATTGAAAGTATACCATTTTGGGGCATTGCAACATTGATCGGATGTAATTCCATACTTAATCGTTCAAACAGCCATTTTCATAAAGTTTTATAGAGAAATTCACCGACTATGTTCGTTACATGCGTATTTAGTTGCTAATAGTTTTCAAAACTGAAGTTAACGAAAAGCAATAGATGATGCATGGATCGAATGTAGTTAGGAGTTAAACGAGTCACATCGATCAGCTTTATCTTGAACTAGAGCAAACAGAAAAAAAAGATCAATAATAAATTATTATCTGAATTATAATTATAACTCAAAAAACATTTATTCTGCTAGAATAACTAAGGAAATGAAAATGGTGTAAATAAAATGAAAACTTTTGTCAAACCGTGCTAGGAGAGTAAAACATGAGTTTCATCGATATTTATTATTATATTTTAAATAATGATTTTATTGTAGTGTTTGAGACTTAGAAGCTTTTGATGAAGCTGCAGCAAACAAGAAATTCTGACCTTAAATATTCATTTGTATAAAAGTGCTTTTGCCTGCGTAACGGATCTTTTTTTATGAACCAAATTGTAGAGTATATAAGACACTTTAGATATTGAATAAATATACGTCTATGAGAAATAGTAAATGCCAACCTTTTGTAGTAATTGTGAGTTTATCTAGCACTGAAATTGTATAGTGAATGATTTGCAAGAACCCTACGTTTAGTAGAGATTGACTATTAATACTTTATTGCTATAGAAAATGTAGTATTTTCGGAATTAAATTGCTATATTTAGACGTAGAAAAGTCAAAAATTCATTCAACTATTTTCTCATTCTCAGAACTACGTAATTAAAATTACTGTGGGTTACAAAAAATGTGAAGTTACGTATACGTGAGCGCACTACAGTCTGTAGGTACTTTGGATAATAAAACTGCATTCATCCAGCACTTCCAAACTCTCTCCACAGGATTCGACATCTTAGTCGATCATATGTCACATCTTTTCACAAAGTTTATTTTTATATTAATTACACTTTGATGTGTCTGTATTCTGAAAATTTGTCAAAGAATTATATAATATTTCCTACAATCAGTAAGATACCTTTTAATCTCATTGATACATCTTCATCTACAATAAATTTTTCGTCTCCCTGCTGTACTCGTAGATGAAATTTGAAAAATTTTACCATTTTCTTCTGCTCAGATTAGACATCTACTCATACCTATAGAAAACGTCTTGTCTGAATGATAAACAATAAGGGAAGCAATTTTTTATGTTTTGCTTTTTTTACGTCACTAATAGGAAATTTTTATATAAGTTAAAAATTACATTTCATATAAAAATTTATCTTTCATCTCTTTGAAAATTTTGACATTAAAGTTTTTACTTAAACTATAATTACAATTTGGACAAAAATTAAGTTTTAATATAAATAGTTTTTGTGTTTTTCTAAGAATCAACTTCAATTTCGATATTAATAAATGGCTTCAAAATATGTTGATAATGATGATTTACAACATAATCAACGAATTTCAGATTTTGTTAATGAACCTCGTCGAATGTTAATGCCAATTCTAGGTTATGAAAGAAAACCACTTGTCCCAATCGAAGAAGCTGTTGAACCATTAGTTAAATTAGTACCTGAGGTTAGACGGATGGCATATGTTGCTAAAATGAAATGCAATGATCCTCCATTTGATGGTCTTTCAATAGATGAATCCGCTTCAATAATGCTTTATTCAATGGATTGGGAACCACAAGAAGAGTGTCTTTATTATGTATTAAATGCAACTCTTCGTTCTGA
Source organism: Macrotrachela quadricornifera (assembly GCA_022393335.1). Taxonomy (NCBI): domain Eukaryota; kingdom Metazoa; phylum Rotifera; class Eurotatoria; order Philodinida; family Philodinidae; genus Macrotrachela; species Macrotrachela quadricornifera. The sequence continues at coordinate 73,758 of JAJEKB010001328.1, read as the reverse complement.
AAATCGAAAACAATTAATTCCATGGTTTCTTTATCTAAAATTATTTTTGACTGCATTTTTTCGTCTTCCATCATCACATCGATTTGTGTATCGTGGAATTAAACGTGATGTAAGAAAAGATTATCCAATAGGATCAACAATTATTTGGTGGGGATTTAGTTCATGTACATCAACTATGGGTGTTCTTAATAATGAACAATTTTTGGGTACAACAGGAGAAAGAACTCTTTTTACTATTGAATCTACAAGTGGAAAAGATATTCGACAGCATTCAAATTTCCATAGTGAAGATGAAATTCTTCTTCCACCTGGACGACAGTTTAAAGTTGTTTCTTGTCTTAATCAATCAGGTGGTCTTTATATAATACAACTTCAAGAAATTCAACCACCATATCCACTTCTTGAACCTCCATCAAAAGTAAGTCAATCTTTTCTTATTATTTAATTAATAATTAAACTATAAAATTATATTTGAATTCTTTCAAGAATATTTCACAAACTTTCAACCCTATTTCAGCCACTTCTCAATCAATATCCAAATCAATAAGCAGGTAATATTATTATTCTCAGATGTATTCAAAGGAAGCTTAAAAAATAGTTTAGATCATGAGCATCTATGCTAAAACAAAATTCATTATTTCTCATAAATATAATTCAAAAAATCAAGCATGTGAAAAACCATGTTAAGGATGAAGATAAAGATTTTGTGACTAATCTAAGGCTAAAAATAAACTATAGTTTCTTCTTCAACAACAAGCATCTACATGGATACATATCGGATACATAATATTTTATTTCCAAGCTTATCTTTCACACTAATATCTCCTTGTATATTTTCATGAAATTTTATATTATTTATAACTTACAATCATTAAAAAATATCTTTTGAGAGAATAAGTTTATCTTTATTATTATAATCCTGATCTTTAATCTCTCAATAGTGAATTATTTTTTAAGAAGTTATACTAAATTGTGATAAATGACATCTGGAATATTATCTAGTTATACTAAACTACCAAAGGCGAAATGTTAACTCGTTTTTATTCTAAACTATTTGAAAGTGTGCTTTTTGAAATATAGTAAAAGTTAAATAGTAAATATTAAATGAATTGTATGATGTTGGCAATTTAATCTAATTGGTTAAAATACCCAGGTTCACAATTCCCATGTTGGATCCGAACAACCGACAGACTCCTATAGGATTCCTGGTGACGAAATTGCGTTGGATTTCGTCGGAAAAGTGTCAGTTGTTACAAATTTTGTGAGCAGTGATTTTAGCACTGCTTATGGTGGTTTGTAACATCTATCAGATCCAAATATAGGACCCGATCAGATCACAACAGTCTGGATCCGATGTGATTCCTTCACCGAGATTTTATAGACTCCGATGTTTTTTGTCGGATTTCCATAGAGATTGATATCGGATCCGACTCTTGGATTAGTCGACCCGGATAGGAACCTTCAAAAGTTGCGATAAAAAGGCTGTTCCGAAATATTAAACAGGCCATTACATATGCGTATTTTATTAAAATTTCAGAAAACCAATATTACTTCACAAATATTTACAACGATTTGGTGAGAAGTGTTCTCAATCAGCTGAGCTAATTACGGATGATCGAGATCTTAGATAATTTTTTTTCGCAAAATTTGGACAAGATGCATTTCAACAAGTTTTCTAGTAAAGATCGTATCTCATATCGCAGTAATGGTTGAGAGATATATGAGAGCATGGATTTAACTGCTCTTGAAAACTGCGGTTTGTGTATAATGTGATGAGCAAAAATTTCGATTAACAATAGATTTGTACTGACACTGAATTGTCTTAATAGACAACCGTGCTAGATTAACAAAATCATCAATGACTTCCATTTTACTTGAATTTTTTTCGGTGATATAGAATCTTTTATACAAACATAGAATATTATGTAGAACATAAGCCATTTTTTTCTATAAATTTTATCTGTACAAAACACAATTTTAGTCTGAAAATTATCATTTTTCGAACAGAAGAGAAGTTTTAATTAGTTCAACATACGTAGAAAAAAGAAAATAATTTCATCATATCTCTCATATTTAGTTAAAGTTTTGTCTGTTTACATATAACAAAATAATAATTGAAAAATACGAACCAAGATTTCGTTGAATTTTAAATTAAATTAATTTAAATTGTTTATTTTAGTTTGAAATTATCGAATAATAAAATAAAATCATCAGGTAAGGTTAACATTCGATTCTTTTAATTTTTATTTATTAAAAATTCTTTCGAAATAAATTAAATACTTCAATCTAACAATCATCTTGGTTTGAAAATTTTTCATGAAAACAATCGGAAGACTAAAGGCGTTGCGACTATTACTGTCTGATATCAACAGTGAAAGATCCCTTTCTTATTAAAAAAAGTCCAATTTTTTAAGAAAAAATCGAAGTGAAGTTTTTATCGTAGGAAAATGAAACAAACTTATCTCTTTCAAAATATAATATATTGGAAAAGAAGTTCGCGGTAAGTTTGCTATTGGTATATCTTTGTAATTACTTCAGTAATATCAAAAAATAAATAATCATTGTAAAAATAGCATATCAAAGTGTATTTATTATGTAAAAACAGACGTTTTAGTTCAAGACGTAAGCAGGCGAATAAAGAAAGTTTGTCACGTGCATTTTTGATCCTGAAAAAATAATGGATGAGATATTTCAAACCTCCATTTTTTGCGTTTCAGTTTTTCATCAATTATTACATCGTATGAAAAAACAAAATATGCCATAGGATGCAGCGTGAAAAGCTTTACAACTGACACAAGATCGCCTTTCTTACAGTTGTACTTTTTCCTTTCAAAATGATTAAAACCTTGAGGGACCAAATTTTAACTGTGCGAATGATATTAACTTATAAAAAACCATTTGTTTTCTACATATCCCCCTGGAAAAAAAATTTCACTATGTATTCCGTATTTATTGTCACTATAAAAACACATTTATTTAAAATCAATTACATATTCTCAAAGCCTGTGGAGTTTTCTATCTTTCTGTATATTTACTTGTTTTTTTACATTCATTTATTGAAAAATAATTTCAATACAATGAAGGCACTCTAATGTTTACATTCCCAAAGACTTTATTTTCTCACTGTTTACTTTAGAAAAGTATCGATATATTTTGATAGATCTTAAAATTCTCTATCATCCTGTATATTTACTTATTTCCTTATGTTCATTTATTGTAAAGAAAATTAGAGTCGAATGAAAACATCCTCAATCGATAAGTACCAAAAATCTACATTTTTTCACTGTTTGTTTTGTATTTATTAATCGGAAGAAATAAATTATGTAAAAGAAAGTACACCGTTTGATAGCACATGAAATTCTCTATCATTCTGTATATTTTAGTCTTGCTTCGCATTCATGCAGCGCAGTATATGAATGCAAAGCGAGACAAAAATACATTGAATGACAGAGAATTTCAAGCCCTATGAAAATCTATATCTGCTTTTTAAATAATTTTTCCGACAGGAAACATAATTTCAAACATAATACTACAAAAGTAACAAAAAAGTGTAGATTTTTGGTACTTGCCGATTGAGGATGTTTTCATTCGACTCAAATTTTCTTTACAATAAATGAACATAAGGAAATAAGTAAATATACAGGATGATAGAGAACTTTAAGATCTATCAAAATATATAGATGCTTTTCTAAAATAATAATTTCACAGTGATAAAACATTTAAAAAGCTAGTTTTGATGACAGTGAGAAAATTAAATCTTTGGGAATGTAGACATTAGAGTGCCTTCACTGTGTTCAAATTATTTTTCAATAAATGAATATAAAAAAAATAAATAAATATACAGAGTGATAGAAAACTTCACGGGCTTTCGGATTATGTAATTGGTTTTAAATAAATGTGTTTTTATAGTGACAATAAATAAGGAATACATAGTGAAACTATTTTTTTCTAGGGGGATATATCAATCGTGTATTCTAGACACCTGAATCAATGAATTTAGTAGACAACTGTATCATATGAAGTATGATCTTGACCTTAGACTACAATTAGTTTTTCATGAATTTAATGGTATTTAATAATAAACGGCTTTTTGTGTATAAATATATACACTGTTTGTCCATTTAAAAAGAGAGATGTCGAAAATATTTTATTAAAATATTGTCATAATAGATACATTGAAAAATTCGTATTGGTAGTTTTAACACGTAATAGATGTAGGTCCTAGAATAGATCAACATGGAGAATAAAAACAATGAAGGTGAAACTTTATAAATTCCTGTTGTAAAAGTTTTTCTACCATTCTATGTAGATATACAGAAATTATAGAAGAAAAACATAAATTTTTCTAAAACATGAGATGTTCTGAAGGATTAGTAGATTGCATACATAGGGCATTCCAAAAGTTTTTTCGCTCGGCCCTTCTCAAAGCTTCAGTTTGCATTGAAGTTTTCTTAACTTTGAATTTCATATTTTAATTCTTTAAAACATTTTGTGAAAAAAATAATAGAATATACCAGAAGATACAATGTGAAAAATTCTACAATCTACAGTATAAAGCTTAGGTTGATTTATACTTTTTCTTTGAAAATAAACAAATTTTCTGAGCAATCAAATCTCGACACTACGTACGTGATTTAGAGAATTTTGGTTTTATTTTCAGAATAAAAAGAATGCAATTAAAATAAAACTATTATTTTCAAATTGTAGACTTTTTCGTGCTGTATCTTTTGTCATGTTCCACTTTTTGATAAGAAAACGTATTCAATGATAAAAGGATGAAATACGAAAAAAAGGAAGTCTTCGTTCGTGTAGAATTTTTGTATTCTAGAAAATTTCTCTCTCATAAGTTTGCTTTTACTTAAGAACAATAGTTGCATATATAATATAAACTGTTCTTTGTAAATTGTGGAGCTTTTCACGCTGCATCTTATGGTGCATTTTGTTTTTTCTAATAAAGTAGATCAGGTAATAAAAACAGAAGATAAGAAAAAACGAATTTGTCTTTTACCAAAAAGCAACATTGTTCTCGCAAAGTCGAAATTTGGTCGGTCAGAATTTTGTCCGGTTTTAAAATAAAAAGTGCAACTATAAAATAAGCAGTCCTTTGTAAACTGCAGAGCTTTTCACGCTGCATCATGTGATATATTGTGCTTTTCAATAGAACCTATTAAGTAATAATAAAATGAGATGCAAAAATGTTCCACTTACTATGACCTGATGATACCAACAAGTTTGCATCAAAAACAATTCTTATTCAAATTTTATTGTCATAAGATTATTTGAATAGTCATCAAATAAAATAAAAAGACAGAGCAAAAAACATTCTATCTGTTCATAAAAAAAGAAAATTTTCTTCAGCATTCTGTACGAAATTAAGATCGGGACGACACTAATTTTGGTATGACATAAGTAGCAATCAATTTTACAGGAAAAAGAATATAATTTTAGTGCGGTTCAACGCGCCTTTTCGTGAAGATTCTAAGTAGGGTCTTGGATTGTAGTTTGAACCTTGATTTATCGAAGAAAACAAGGGGAAACCATTTGTTAACGCAGTTTTACAAAAAAATCGTATAGAAAAAGTACTGTTTTTCCAGCACCAAAAGTATTTTAAACATATCTCTATCAAAATAAACGATAATTGACAATATTTTTATATTAAAATGTTCGGAATCAAAAGGTCTTCAAACTATGTAATATTAATGTGGACGAAGAAATAATTTTTAATTCAGAAGGTACTTCTGATGGATGCTTTTTTATTCTAGAAATGCAAAAAAAATCACTTTTGAATAATAATATACATAAATTTTGCAAAATACGAACTATGATTTATACGAACTGAATCGAAAATGTTCAGGAATCCAAACAATACATAATAGAGCTTTCGAGACGACAAGTCTGATCATCAGTATGCGAAGTGTAAATGTACCTATATGAATACTGCATTTAAATAGATATAAAATAAAAATGATTCAATAGGACTTGTTTTTTAATTTAAATAATAATAAAATACATAAACTTGTGGTCTCGAAAGCTCTATTATGTATTGTTGAGAGGCTGCAGAATGCCTACCAAGCAGAATTCAGAATTTTGTAGACTTGTCTATATTAAGCAATGAATTGACTGTAAACAAACTTTCTTCCTTCCAAGCGCTTCTTTCAAACACACAATTCTACTTAGAATTCAAAAACTAAAGCAGAATTTTGACAGAATTCTATTTCCATCAGCAGAAAACAAACTTTTTTCTGACTTACCTTTCTTTCAAATGCAAAATTCTGTTTAGGGTTCAAAAACCAATCGACATCGGTAGGTCAAAATAAGAAATAAAGCAATTAAAAAAAACAAATACATCTATTAAGTGCACCATATTGCTCCTTATTTATTCTCCAACCAACAAATCTACGAGATCTCTCTGAACCTTCAGTTTATGACTAATTACATGCCATGATCCATCGCAATGCCTTACCATATTCGGTTTAATACTGCTAGTTCCTTTAAACACTCCACAGGATACAAATTCCATTAAACATATGTTAACAACTGAAAAAAGAAAGCTGCAGCAGAATTTTGTTCAGAATCCGAATACACACATATGGTATATGCTGGCCTCCGATTACGAATTTTTCAAAAAGAAAGGATTCTTTATAGAAAATAGGAAAAATATAGGTATTCATACTTTCTTCTCAAAAGTCTGGCTATGTAAAACTTTGCAACTGGAAATCTTCTTTTAATAAAGTTAGCTTCAACGGCTGGACTTTGCTCCGGCATACACTCCTAACCAGAAGTCCCTCATTATCCTAAAGTTTATTGATATTTCAAGCTTTTGGCTCGGAATTTTGGTTGCATGTAAGCAGTGAGAAACGCTGATCATAGACACCAATCGATCTCAATCCAATGTAATATGACGGAGTTATATACCAAAGACTATCTTTACCTTCAATGGCTCCTATGAAGAAAAATGAGATTTTTCTTTTGCTGAACGATTATAATTAACTTTTTCACTGATGAATATCGCTGCTAATGTATATAATAATGGATAGAAATAATACGTGAATTTAATAAGCTATTGACGATTGGTGACTTATGCAGTGGTATGGCCATTACATCGTGGTAGTGTGAATTTAGCACATGCTTTGACCCTGAAACTTCCCAGAGATATTCGTGTGCTAATGAGTATACAAAAATACATTTTCAAATAAATCGGTCATTTTCTAAAGATAATTTTCGCTATAACGAACTGAAAATCATTATAATCGAAGTTTGGTAGACAATGCTTATGAAAAGTGATATCTCAGTAATTTGAAAGACTTTTCTCGTGAAAATTTTATTGGAAAAACCAAAAGACTCAATCTTTCGAGTTATAGGTTCCCTGACTTCCCGAGTGGTTGTATAGCTGACACATAAGTAATGCAGAATAAAGATAGTGTTTGATGTATAACTCTGTCATAGTACAATAGATTGAGATCGGATTGGTGTCTATGATCAGCGTTTCTCACTACTTGTATGCAACCAAAATTCCAAGCCAAAAGCTTAGAAGATCGATAAACTTCAAGCAGATGAGAGATTTTCGACGAGCACTGTATTATTCATGATAAACAAAAACTGCAAGAAAAAGCTTTAAAGAGTATAATCATTCTATAAACATTTTTTTATTTCGTATATATAGCACTTAAGAATTCTTCAGTCAATTCGCTTTCTACCAGAAAGAAAAATCTTGTATAATAAAGATAGACCTCGTCGTAATATAATCGATGATTCAAGATATTTGACTATGCATGAAATGTGTTGTATAAAGTCGGAAGATTATGCATGATAAAATTCAAAGATTTTCGAACATTTCCAGGAACAGCGCGATCGGGGAAAGGACGGGTGGATCATTCCCCTTCTACTTCGGAAAATTGTGGTTGGAACTTTCTTCGAATTTGAAAATTTTGACAGTGTCCAATTTCTCCGAATTAGTGGAATCACCAGGCAATCTTCTCCAAATTCTGAGAACTATAAGTGACTGTTTTCTCCGAATTTGAAAAAAAAATAGATTTTGTACTCTAATCCTTCATATATTATTGCATAAAATATGATCAGTGTAATTTAAGTAAGTTTGAAAAGTTTAATTATTTCTAAAAGTAAGCGACAACAAAAATATTTGTGACTCTTGCTCTGAATTTCGGTTTGACCTTCTCTGCTTCGAGCTCTTCGGGCCACCTCTGAACATTTTATACTTTTTCCCATATAATATAGGTAAAATAGGAAAAGTAGTCGAAATATAGGACAAATTATAGGATTTTCCAAAAATATAGGTTTCATAGGAAATATAGGTCGAATCGGAGCCCAGGGTATATGATATCATTTGATTTCATGCATGCGACAATAAACAGTACAGAATTCTGTAAATAATTCTGAAATTACAGCAGAATTTTGTTCAGGATTCTATTGCATAGACATACTATATACAACTCAATTCATGTATATCAGATTACGTATCAGAGACAGGATACTTAGTAAAATACTTGGTACTTTTTGTACTTTGTACTTGGAAATCTCAAGTACAAGTAAATATACTTGTACTTAGAAATTGTTACTGTGTACTGATACTAAGTATTAATTCACTAAAGTACAGTACTATCAGTACAAAATGTACTTTAATCCTTAACGGTCGGCTACCAGAAGATAGCAAGCGAAAAATTCTTCTTCTGTATATTCTTTGACTCTAAGGTGTGGAAGTTACATAATTCCATCTTGAATTTTAAAGAATTGATATTGAGCCAAATGTCAACATGTTGCGTTTTGCTAACAACCGGTCGTAAGAGTACAAAAAGTTGGAAAAAGACAATTATTTTTCATCGATGAAAGAGCAATAATCTACTGTTAGTTTTAGTCCAGACTGTGAAACAAAAACATGTTTTGTTCATCTATCCACCTCTTATAGCTCTAACGTGAAATATATTCCCATAATACTCAAAAACTTTTCGAAATAATGCAAATTTCACCTATTTTTCTTAAAGAAGCTCACAAACTCAGCGAGATTCTAACGAGATTTACAGCACATTATAGTATTCATATTCAGACTATTACAAAATGTTACTAATCATGTTAAAACCCTACTATATTCTAGGCTTCGCTAGAGAAAATACGCGGAATTTGCACTATTCCGGAAAGTTTTTGAGTATTATGGGAATATATCTCACGTTAGAGCTATGAGAGGTGGATAGATGAACAAAACATGTTTTTATTTCACAGTCTGGACTAAAACTAACAGTAGATTATTGCTCTTTCATCGATGAAAGATAATTGTCTTTTTTCAACTTTTTGTATCCTTACGACCGGATGTTGCCAAAAGGGAACATTCTGGTACTCTTCTTCGAGTAAACTGGATGGTTCATCTTATAGGTATAATAGATAACGGATCTGGAGAGAAAAATTAACCGCTAGTTAGTTCTCGCATCGAATGCTCGAACAAATGAAAAACAGATCATTTCTACTAGAGAGCTATTATGGGTCGTGGCGGAAGAATTCATTCTTCGTGTCAATAAAAGCTTTCTCCTTTCTTGAAAAGACATAGATTTGTCCTAAAATTCACATAATTAATTATCAAATCGCTTAAAGAACTATACATCATCACTTTCAGATAAATCCTAAGATGACATTAGCAAAATGTTGCCAAATGACAACATCCAGCCGTAAAGGGTTAACAGAATTTTAAATTAAAACAAACATTGTATTCTAAAATGAAATGAATTAAAATAAATAATACACTAGTTCTATATGATTAATATCGAAAAGAATTAGCTTTTTAAAATTTTATTCGACGTTAATAAACGCTTTTGACCTTCTAATAACACATTTCTATACATAATGATTTTATAAGGAATAAAAAAGATAATTCTTAGTGATAATTTATATAAAGATGTTGATGAGGTGCAAAGTAGGGCATGTTTTGAAGCTGAGTGTTATTTAAGACTGTGTTAACAACGAATTATGCTCAAGGATAAATGTACTTAGCATGCATACTTGAAGTACTGGTACTTAAGTACAGTTGTACTTTTTACTAATACTAAGTACAAAATACTTAAGTAAAGATTTACTGAATAAAGTACAAAGTACATGAAGCCAGTACAAAGTAATTATACTTGTACTTGGTGTGCTTGAACTTGTCCGGTCTCTGTTACGTATCCTCTCTTTTGATACTTGTCAACAAATTCTAACCAGAATCAAGATAATAGTAGAATTTTATAAAATGGAATCTTATAGAATGTTATGTAAGTATGAGAGAAACAAAGTTAAATAAAGACAATGCATAAGCGTGCAAAATTTTGAATTCTGTTTGGTAGGCATTCTGCAACTACTGCTAAGAACCTAATGCCATTCTGAAGAAAACCTAGTTCAATTCTACAAAAATCCTGTGATAATACTGAACAAAATCTTCGAAGAATTCCAATCACATTCTAAGAGATGAGAACAAAAATCCTTTATTTTTCCAATTTTGAAATTCTGACAGCATTCTGATCATATCTTTCAAGAATCTTGCGCTGAAACATCAAAATTTTTCCTTAGGGCCATTACTTGAAACCGACAAAATGAATATTATTAATAATGAGAATGAAAGTAAGCGAGACAATATTTTTAGAGTGGGCTTGCGTACTCGTTCGATAGAATACTGTTCAAAATTATATGAAATAAAACTTAAAGAAATAGATTTCAACAAAACAACGGATATGAAAAGAAAAAAAAGACCACTACAGAACAAGAAATCTCTGTATTTTTTCTATCACTATTTTAAAATATGATATTGAACAATGTTCTATATGTCTTTCGAGGATTTTAAACTACGTTTATCAAGAAAAAGTTTCTCTTCAATCTTTATTTTCTATATATTTGAGAAATCATTGATATAGACACCAGTAAAATATATTATAATAGGACTTTTCTTTACAACAACTGAGAATTTTCTCTATTCTTTTCTATCACATCAAACAGAGTGAAAAACAATATTGTAGAAGTTATTTCTTTTCTCACAATTCAAAGAAAATGAAAGATTTCTTTTGATGATGATCATGTTTTCTCTTTCTTTTAGTACCACTTCGTGCCAGTTTGATAGATATTCCTCCAAATGCTAAATGGAACAAGAATGGTCAAACAGTAGGAGGACAAAATCCAACACTCACTTTCCCTCAAGGTTTCTATGTGGATGATGACCAAACAATTTATGTTGCTGATCATTGGAATCACCGTATTGTGGCATGGAAGTCGGGTGAAACAAATGGACAAATACTGGCAGGTGGACATGGATCAGGAAATGGTGCTCATCAATTGAATGGACCAACAGATGTGATCGTGGATAAAGAGAGAGATAGTCTTATTATTTGTGACGCTGAGAATAGAAGAGTAGTTAGATGGCCTCGTCAAAATGGAACAAATGGAGAAATAATTATTTCGAATATCTTTTGTTCGGGTTTGACAATGGATGACAATGGATTTCTTTATGTCTCTGATAATGACAAACATGAAGTAAGAAGATATCGAATGGGTGAATCCCAAGGAATAGTAGTAGCAGGTGGAAATGGACAAGGAAATCGTCTTGATCAGCTCAATATCCCCACTTACATATTCGTCGATCGAGAACATTCAGTATTTGTGTCTGACTGGAGGAATCATCGTGTGATGAAATGGATAGAAGGTGCAAAAGAAGGTATTGTTGTTGCTGGTGGACAAGGAAAAGGAAATAGTTTGACACAATTGTATCATCCTCAAGGAGTTGTAGTTGATCAATTGGGTACTGTTTATGTAGCTGATTGGCTTAATCATCGAATTGTACGTTGGCCTAAAGGAGCACAACAAGGAAATGTTATTGTTGGTGGAAATGATGAAGGAGCACAAGCATATCAACTCAATGTGCCCATAGGACTGTCATTTGATCGACAAGGTAATCTCTATGTTGTTGAATATAGTAACAGACGAGTACAACGATTTGATATTGAATTACCATGAAATTAATGGGATGAATTGATAAATTTTATTTATTTTCAGTTATTGATTATAACATTTTGATTGCTGTGTAATATTAATTGAAAAGAAATAAATGAATTGATATATATTTAGATTCACGTGTGCGCACGCGACCAGAGACACCCTGATTGTTGGAGGCACAAAAGCCAACAGCGGTAAGACAATGTACGTACATAACGTACGTACATAAAAGGTCTTTCCGTTGTCTTTGTCCAACAAGAGCAGTATCTCTCTGGGTTGAATTAATGTAGAATACATACATTAATTCAACGCTAAAAGAAAAGTAGTTAGAACAAACGGACAGCACTCACCCTTGGGTGAAAATTTGGGGTGGAAATAAATATACTACTCTTTCTGTTCCAATGTAACAGTAGTATATTTAGTTCCAAGAAAAGAAACGTAAATGTTTAAATTTTGGGTGTTTTTCATTCAATTGAATAATTTTCTTTCATATTCAATTTATTACTGATTATCAATTAAATGACTGTTACATTTGGAACAGAAAGAGTCATTTAATTAATAATCAATGGCAAATTGAATATGAAAGAAATTTACTCAATTGAATGAAAAACGAAAAAAATTTTCAAGGACGCTATCTAATCCTAAGAGACTTACTTAATTTATTGAAATAAATGATAAATTTCAGTCGCTTATATATGATACTATTTATTGACAAAGCGGGTGATTTTGTCGGTCATGTTCGTCATTAATTTTCATTCATATATCATATATGAACGAAAAAAAAATAAAAATACCCCATATATTTCTTATATGCTTAATTGCTTTCATATTGACGTCTGTATTGTATGATTTTGTATACATGCGTGTAATATATATGTTTACCAATTAAGTTCCAATTCCTTGTACAACCTTATTCTTTTTTATTTATCGGTTGAAACAAAAGAGTTAATTGATATTTGTAGTATGTCGGCTTGTCCACGTAACGCGACATTTTGCTGATTAAGTTTTGAAAAAAATTTTTGTCGAGATGAACAGATCTACGTAGACTATCCGACGTAGTTTTTAGTGCTGATAACGAATCTGACATTAATTTCTAGAAAACGTCAGTTTTTCTCATCGAGAATAAGGTTTCAAATTTTTGAAAAACTGTATTTTCAGTGATCTAAACAAGAAATTTTATTATAAACCGACGAAAGATATACCATTTGACACAGAATTTTATTCTCTACAAAATGGTATATTTGAATTTAACTTTCGTAGCTAAGAACAGGTTGTAGATTGTGGTACATTTTCTACCTTAGGGTCCAGTTTGCCAGCTTCCATTTCCATGAATCACTCTCATTTTTGGATTCCAAGCTAAATACATCGAAACACGTAACAAATGTAAAAATGAACAAATTCTGACCATGGTAAGTTCCCGAAAATCGATGAACAAAACGCTGTGTCACAGCGTTACGTTCGTTTTTTCCATTTTTTTCACAAGTATTAAAATTTTTAAGAAAAATCTTTTTAACATTCGAAAGCTCATTCAAAGCTCTTCAAAACCTGCATTTGTGTTAATTTATTTAGATAGGCACTTTCTTAAAAATTAAAGCTTAAGTAAGAGTACCGAAGAAAAAGAAACCTTTTATGTTATGGCCTTACGCGACTAAAAAATCGTTCTAGCAGCTCGGCACTTCAACCAAAAATACTCATTTTTATAGCATGCAGAGAGTATAATGAGCTGCGTGGAATGATGTTCGAACGAATTTTTCTAGCTATTATCGTTCTTGAGATAGTTGGAAACCAAGGTATCAAAAATGTCACAACGTTACATTTGGACAAGCCAATGTGTACTATTAGTCCAGTTCTACTTTATTCTAAAATTTGAATTTTCTATATATTATTATTATCAGTTTAGATACATCACACAAAAAAAAACAATGAAAAATCGAAAAAAATCATTACATATTAAAATTTTATAAAAAATAAAAATAATGTCAATGACAATGTATTTATTCACCATTTTGATCTTCTACTTAATGCAGTTACAAAAGTATGAATAATACAAAAGTGATCTAACTTTTTCGTTTAGAAGTACTATAATTGTAAATAAAATGAATTGTCTTCATTTAATTATCTATTCATGACGAAGAAAGAATTTTTCTAATCTAAGTATATTTTTGCGTTCTGGTATCTATCAGATCGTGATAAATGAAAAATATATAAACAATAAATTGTACGAACATAACACGTAGAACCATAAAATAATACTATTTTTAATGATGTTAATATTTTAAACTCGAAAAGGTAAAACTTTTATTATATAACGTTATAGTCATACATGAAAAATATCTCGATTTTTTCGAATTTTTCATGGGCATTTTTTTTGTGATGCATCCAAACTGATTATGATAATATATAGAAAGTTCAAATTTTAGTATAAAGTAGCGATAGGCTAATAGTATACATAATACAAATATCAATTCTTTTGGTTCAACCAGTATATAAAAAAATAAAGTTGCATTACGGATCAGAAAATAGGGAACACTCTTTTTAGAAGAAATATTTTTAGAAATAAATCGACAAAACTTATTTTAGAAATAATTTTGTCACCCTTTATCATTGACTTTTTTCATAATGAAAAATAATTAATTCATATTGATAAAAATCTTTTTTTTTACTCGATCAATTTCTTTTATTACTCTCAAAATTAAATCTTCCTTTCATTTTGTTACCTAAATAAAAAGAATGCTTTATTCAGTAATGATAATTTTCATCCAATTAATTGTCTTATCAATTCTATTTATAAACTGGATACAATAGACGATAAAACATCATCCAAAATGAAATATTGAATTAATGCTAAAAAAAAATTTTAATGAAATAAATATATTATAGGATTTCTGATAAATAATAATATTTTACACAAACAAGAGACATGAAAATATTGAATAATTAAAAAATTCTAAAAATAGATAAACAATTTTTAATCAAATAAATTTTCTCAAGTGTTTTTTCATGCAATGGCGTAGGGATTTAGAGACATTGACAAATTTATCAAATTGAAATAAATATGATTTTCTTTTTCTAAATAAACTAAATATTTTCAATGTCTTTATTTTTGTCGTTGAGAATATATATATATATATAAATTAGACGAATAACGATCAATAAAAATATACTAATGGTGTGTATTACGTATATCTTTATTATTTAGTCTTGTTATATAAATCAAACACAGAACTTATATGGAAAATTATTCTACGAAATGAGAAAAGAAAAATTATTTATTTATTGTTTCATCAAATAGTTTTCTTTGTTATATATAATTAAGAATATTTTTTAGAAAATTCTTTGAAGTTATAAGATGGCAGAATAGCAAATATCCTGGCAATAAACGCAGAATTTTCAATGAGATCGTCCCTCAGTAGTTTTTGAGGAGAGATCTTGAAGAAATTTTACGATAAAAAAAGGATCGAAATCCAAATATGATTTTAGCTTAAAGTGAAATTGGATTTTTGCGATGGTAATCTTCTAAATATTGTTTATAAAAGTACAAAATCACTTCACAAGAAGTGTATGCCCAGAAAATTTTTGGAATATGGTTCAAAAATGAATTATTTTATTGATAGCTTCTAGTAGTCGATATTCTATTAAAACGCTATTTTCAGTGTACTCTTCTAGTTAATGTACGATTCAATTGGATTGACCAAGAAATATATCAATAAATCAGTTTGCCTTCTTTTGCATCTATGTCCTTTCGAAAAATAAGATAGTAGCTTTTGAATATTTTTAATAAGATTGTTGAAATTCAGTCACTTATTGAAAAGCTATATATATTTTGCAAGAGGAAATTTCGAGTTTATCTTCCTACGATAAAAGCCTTCATCTGAGAAAGCCTTTAACCAATCGAATGTAAGATTTGCTCGAGCCATGAATGAGCAATTGTGAGCTGTCTATTACACTTCACTTTGGAAAATCTTAACAGAAAACGCAACGATTACTTTTTATACAAAATGATCGTTCATGCTGATATTATACAGTTTTTTGTACATGCGTATTTAATTGCTAGTAGCTTTCAAAACTTAACTTAACAAAAAACAATAGATGATGCATAGAGTGAATTTAATCAGAAGACAAAAGATTTACATCGATGAACTTTATCTTGAACTAGAGTGAACAAAAAACAGATCAAAAATAAACTTTTATCTAAATTATAATTATAACTCAAGAAATATCTATTCTGTTAAAATAACTAACGACACCAAAATGGTGTAAATCAAATGAAATCCTTTGTCAAATTACGTTAGGAGAGCAAAACATAAGTTTTATCGAAGTTTATTATTGTATTTAAAAATAATGATTGTATTGTAGTGGTCGAGAATTAGAAACTTTTGATGAAGTGTGCAACAAAAAAGACGTTCTCACCTCAAATATTCATCTGTATAAAAGTACTTTTGCCTGCGTAACGGATCTTTTCTTTTATAAATCAAATGTAGAGTAGATAAGGCGCTATAGGCATTGAATAAATATTCGTCTTTAAGAAATAATAAATGCCAACCTTTTATAGTAATTGTAAGTTCATTTAGCACTGAAATTGTATAGTGAATGATTTGTAAGGTCTATACATCTAATAGAGATTGATTATTAATATTTTATTGGTATAGAAAATACAGTATTTTCGAAATTAAATTGCTACATTTAGATGTAGAAAAGTCAAAAAAATCATTTAATTATTTTCTCATCTTCACAACTAATTAAAACTACTGTGAATTGTATCAGCAAAAAACTTGAAGTTACTCGTACTTGCTCCCATTGCAGTCTGTAGATATTTTGGATAATAAAATTGCATTCATCCAACACTTCTGCACCCTCTCTACAGGATTCGGCATTTTAGTCGATCATATATCAAACACTTTTTTTGCAAAGCTTATTTTTATCTTAAAGTATACTTTGATGTGTCAGTATTCTGAAAGCTTGTCAAAGAATTATATAATATTTCCTACAATCAGTAAGATACCTTTTAATCTCATTGATACACGTTCATCTAGGATAAATTTTTCGTTTTCCTGCTATACTTGTAAATGAAATTTGAAAAATTTTATCATTTTCTTCTACTCAGATTAGACATCTACTCATACTTATAGAAAACACCTTACCTGAATTATAAACGTTAATTGAAGCAACATTTTATTTTTTACCTCAATAATAGAAAATTTTTATATAACCTATAAATTATATTTCAAATAAAAATGCATCTTTGACTTCTCTTTGAAAATTCTGACATTAAAGTCTTTGCTTAAATTATAATTACAATATAGACAAAAGTTAATGTTTAATATAATCAATTTCAATTTCGATATTAATAAATGGCTTCAAAATATATTGATAATGATGATTTACGAGATAATCAACGAATTTCAGATTTTGTTAATGAACCTCGTCGAATGTTAATGTCCATTCAAGATTGTGAAAGAAAACCACTTGTCACAATCGAAGAAGCTGTTGAACTAATAGTTAATCTTTTGATAGATGAATTAGGTTCAATAATGCTTTATTCGATGGAATGGGAACCACAAGAAGAATGTCTTTATTATGTATTAAATGCAACTTTTCGTTCTAAAAATCGAAAAAAATTAATTCCATGGTTTTTATTCCTAAAACTCATTTTAACTGCATTTGCACATCTACCAACACGAAATCGTTTTGCTCATCATGGGATTAAACGTGATTTGACAAAAAGTTATACTGAAGCAGAAGAAATTATTTGTTGGGGATTTAGTTCATGTACATCAAACATGAAGGTATTGAAAAATAAACAATTTTTGGGTACTACAGGAACAAGAACTCTTTTTACTATCGAATGTATAAGCGGAAAAGATATCCAGAATCATTCGGTTTATAAAAAATGAAGATGAAATTCTTCCTCCACCTGAACGACAATTTCAAGTTATTTCTTGTCTTAATCAACCAGATGATCTTCATATGATACAACTTAAAGAAATTGAATCACCATATGCACTTCTTAAACCTCCTTCAAAAGTAAGTCAATCTTTTCTTATTATTCAATCAGTGATTAAATTATAAAATCATATTTGCATTTTTTCAAGGATATTTCAATAACTTTCAAGCCTATCTCACGAGGGAACCACCCGAGGTGCTAAAAAGCTTTTCGACTGGGGGTTTCATGGTTCGATAGGGCATAGCTAGATATGATATATCCTAGCTTGGTTCGTGCGGAAGTTGCTTCTAGGAAGAGTTATGAATTTTTTAAGTTATAAGCAGAATTCCCACTTTTACCGCTAATTTTTAGTTTTTTCATATAAAAAAAAGTACTAGTTTTGTATTTTTCTTATATATATCAGAACCACCCGTTTTAATCTTTTAAAAGGATCAATTGAAAATAGATAAGGATTTGAGAAAAAAAATTTACAACATTTTTTCTAGTTATATAGCTACTCTTACGTCGCCGACGAATAAGAAAGGTTCATTTGAATAATTATAAACTGTTTTCATATCTTCTCTTTTCAATAATTTGGAACATAAAGATTTGTAAATAAGCATTGCTTTTATTTTCTTGCATGTATGTACGAGTATCATAGGGAAAAAAATAATGTGAAGCAAAAGCTATAGAAACGTAGCACACGTTTAGATCAGTCAGATACCATGAGTATGATAATTAACAAAAAAATCTTGAAAACATAATATTTTGCTGCAATGACTACATCTAATAAACGTGTATTGATCGCATGAAGGTATGCCACAGTGATCCTGTTTGAATTGGAAACACACTTGTGTGATTGTTTGAAAAGGTTGAGGATCAACATTAGTATAGCCACTTTTGAACCATGCGTAGCGTATCATAGGTGAGAAAACAGGGGATGAAAGTTGATTATGAATAATAGATTGTAAACGGATGACATTATTCCTTTGCGCAAGATGAATATCTATTTCATCAAGAAGAACGCGTTCGTAAACCTTACGCACAATTACTTTCCATCGCCTGTTAAAAAACACATCCAGAGGCTGAATTATCGAAGTTGTTTTCGATGGAACCTCTAATCGTGTGAATATTTTAATTGACTCACAGATACCTTTTCTATCTCCATGTCCAGACCAGCTATCAGAGAGAAGCAATGTCGGTTGTGAAAGTAGCGAAGGAATGAGACACTTATCGCGCCAATACTCAACTAGTGACGTGGTTAATTTTCCAGATGCGCTACATGTAACAATAACATTTTCCATCTGTGGAAGATTTGCTTTGATATTCTCACTCATTCGACCATTTGCTTCTTTGAGACATATATAGACGGGATCGAGGAGTTTACCATTCATATTTATTGTCGGTTGAATCGTATACTTAGGTCTATCCAAAAGTTCCCAGATTTAAAAAAAAAATATGAAGACAAAGAGAAAGTTCAAGTTTTATTTTATTAAATGTTCAAAATAGTCACCATGATTCTTTATACAAAGTTCCATCCTTTCTAATAATTTGTCAAAAGTTTTTTTGAATTCTTGTTTTGGAATATTTCTTACCACCTTGGAAACCGCACGAGCCAATGATTTTTCATCTGGTTGATCAGTTAAATTCCGTTTGATGTAATCATTTAGCCAATAATCACATGGTGCAAGGTCAGGCGAATAAGGTGGATGTGGCATTATATTGATACCTTCTTCTGTTAAATAATTAATAACATCTGAATGACGATGGGGTCCAGCATTATCATGAAGCAATTTTATACCTTTTGTACCATTTGACTTTCTTTGTTTCCATATTTCTTTAACAATAGGCTTGAGACAATTTTCAATATAATAGTTGTGATCTATAGTCTTGCCTTTATCAACAGCATGTATAAGAACAGAACCATTTGATTTAAAGAATATGCAAAATAAATTTTTTAGTTCAAATTTACTTCGACGAACAATAGTTGTTGGTGATTCACCTTCACTAACCCAGCTTGCGTTGGTTGACTTTCGACCAATCTGCCTATGGTAAATCCACGTCTCATCACCAGTTATAATATCACATAATCGCCAGGAATCATTACGAAATTTCGCCAAATTTTCACGACAAAGTTTAACACGTTGTTGCATATGTTCATCTGTAAGTTGATGGGGCACCCAACGCGATGTAATTTTTTTCATCTTAAGATAATCGTGGATAATTCGTGCTATTGTACCATAAGAGAGAGATGTTTCAGCTATAATATCATCATAAGTTGAATGTGGATCATTGTTGATAACCTGTCGTACTTCTTCAATATTTTTATCTGTAAGTTCGGAAACCGGACGACCAGATCGAGGATCATCATTGACATCTTCTCTTCCTTCATGGAAACGCTTTGCCCACTCCGCAATTGTTGGATATGATGGAGCCTTGGGTCCCAAAGCTGTTACAAATTCTTCGTGAATTGTCTTTGGATTTATCCCCAAAATGGTTCGCATTTTTATATAATACCGATTGTATTCATTATTCATGTTTGAAAATTTTTTTTTAGTTCAAATTGAAGTTCATCGAAAAAAATATTGTAACTAAGTCCGAAATAGATTTACTATATCTATAATTATAGACAAAGCCCTCCACTGTTTATCCATGCAAATAACACTTCAATGCTAATTGGTTTAAAAAATTGCCAATAGCAATCTGGGAACTTTTGGATAGACCTAAGTACATACAACTCTTTTATTGCTTTATCACTCAAAGCCCTATTCAATCATCACTAACAATCAGGTCAAGTAAATTCAGCACAATTAAAGGCAAATTCATTTTCTTTATTTTTTCCTTTTAAATTTATCTCCGAAATATGTGTTCTACGAGGACGTTTATTAGGTTTGCGCTCCAATGTGATTATTACTTTAATAATGCAGAAAAGTTCTCCTAATAAGTGAAATGCAAAATTATCTGTGAAGGCCTGTAATATATGTGCGTATGTACATGTATTGCGTTATCGGTCGGTTGTGTGCATTGTGTTTCAATTATTGCAGAGTTTCTCTGCAGCCGCATGCGAGAAAGAGTGAAAAGAAGCAGGCGATTCAATTAAGTGACAGCAATTTTTCTTTATTTATCAAATAACATTTCACAATTTGTTTTTTACAAATTCTACATTCTCACGTACACGTTTAAGATTTGGATGATTTGGGGGTAATGAACTTTGCCAAATGCTAAGGACACGTTCATACAACGAGAGTGCTTTTGATTAATTGTCCATACTTCTATACACCCAAGTGATGTTGTTGTAGGACTGAGCCAATGAAGGATGATTTGCAGGAAGATTTTTTTGTAGCATTTCAAGTGACTTTTCGTAAAACGAAAGTGCTTTAGAATACTCTCCCATGTTGTCATACACTCCAGCAAGGTTGTTGTAGGAAGTAGCCAATAAAGGATGATTTGCAGGAAGAGTTTTTTGTTTGATTTCAAGTGCTTTTTCGTAAAACAAAAGTGCTTTAGAATACTCTCCCATGTTTTTATACACCAAACCGATGTTGTTGTAGAAAGTAGCCAATAAAGGATGATTTGAAGGAAGAGATTTTTGTCGCATTTCAAGTGCTTTTTTGTGAAACGAAAGTGCTTTTGAGTATTCACCCATTTCATCATACATATTACCGATGTTGTTGTAGGTCAAAGCCAAATCAGGATGATTTTCAGGAAGAGTTTTTTGTCGCATTTCAAGTGCTTTTTCGTAAAACAAAAGTGCTTTAGAATACTCTCCCGTGTTGTAATACATCACAGCGACGTTGTTGTAGTAAATAGTCAAATCAGGATGATTTGCGGGAACAGTTTTTTGTTTGATTTCAAGTGCTTTTTCGAGAAACAAAAGTGCTTTAGAATACTCTCCCGTGTTGTAATACACTCCAGCGATGTTGTTGTGGAAAGTAGCCAATGAAGGATGATTTGCAGGAAGAGTTTTTTGTTTGATTTCAAGTGCTTTTTCGTAAAACGAAAGTGCTTTAGAATACTCTCCCATGTTTCTATACACCTCAGCGATGTTGCTGTAGTAAATAGCCAATAACGGATGATTTGCAGGAGGAGTTTTTTGAACGATTTCAAATCCTCTTTCATAATACCAGATGGCGTTGTCATAGTCACCTTGATTATTTTTAACATTCACAAGATTATTATAATAAAGTGCTCTATCATTCTCATCGGATGTCTGGTCGAGTAATAAGATGTAGAGCTCTTCAGCTTTATCTAACTTTTTCAAATCAAGCAACAACCTGCCTATTCGTTCCCATCCTGACCCGCCTGCTGCTTCTTGTATATGCTTCGTGAGTGTTCGAAGTTGTTCATCATCATCTGATGTTAGTGCCAATTCGACTTGATAAAGTGGCTTGTTCTTGTCGATTTGTTTAATTTCACCAATACGGAAAACAGTATGCATAGAGAAAAGGATTTCTTCTTCCGTCCTGCAGTAACTGAAGTCTTCGATGGCCGCGAAAGGTGCGGATGAGATAGTAGGATCAATAGACATTTCAAAGAGAATGCCAACCATATCGATTGTTGTTAAGGCACCATTGGCGAACCGAACGGAAACTTCTCGGTTTGTACTGGTCGATAGAAAGTTATTGAAAGACATCAGGTTACCTTTTGTTTTACAAAGTTTCTTGAAATCACTGTTCGATAGACTCTGTCCTCGATAAACTCTAAGAGACTGTCCATTGTAGTCACACATCTGTTGTTGATGTAATTGTTTTATTTGTTGATGAAGATCATGAATAAAGAAGCCGATATTAATGATGGTATCTGTCTCCAACAGACGCAGAGCACTGTTGAGCATAGAATAGATGAAAGATGGGAAAGTATACCACCAAATTGGTGAATGCGCATGATATTCGTTCTCAAATATAGTAATATTGATTGAAGATCCATAGTCGCCTTTTTGGCAGTAAGAGACGAAATCCTTGATAGATTGTTGATCATATTCCATTTCAAGGAGAATATCCTTGAGTATTTGAGTGTACATAAAGTTGAGCTCCAATTGATTTAAATCTTGATTGGAAGCCGCTTCATTCACTGTAACAAAACTTACAGGAATCAAATCTTGTTCACATTGTTTAACAGCCATTTGCAATGCTTCACTAATAGGCGTAATTGATGCATATACACCTTTAACCTTAATCCATTGTTTGACCCATTGCTCATGTAAATTTTTATTACTACAGGATACGTAAACACCATCTAATTGAGGAATATTATGGATAAGAGGTAATATTTGTTGACCAATTGTATCTTCTACTATTAAGAAGGCTCTGATATCATCGATTTCAGTAAGAAAATCGATGCATTTATCTCTTTCAGTAAACACATTGACGTCGTTCGCAACGTTTTTGAATTGTTCGAATGCATTTTGGTAATCTTTGTTTGATTGATCAATAGCAGCATCGAGCCAGATCAATAAATAATTTTGAAGAATTCGCTTACGGGGATTGATAGTACTGTTAGCTGTGAATGCAGTCAAACCAGAAGTTTTTGATGTTGTAGGAATGTCTTTTTTTAATTTTTGTCCATCCATAATCCGTTGAATGGTTCGTTAATCACCAATATGAAATAATGTGTAGTTGATTGTTGTTTAGACAAAGAGAGTCTATATCATCTATTTATATAGTCGATATCTCACCTCGCCTAGATTTTTTTTTCCTATGCAAAATGCTTTTTTATTATCACTCAAGGACAAGTTACACCTATTCTCTTTCGAAAGTGTTGTTAGTAAGAGTAGAGATGAAAAAAAGAATTCGTTGATAACATTTGAATAATCAAAACTGACTTTGCGTCTTATCTTATAGTTATTCTTTCCGGCTTATTTTTCGCACTTATCTGTGCAATTACTATAGTGTCAAAATATGAGATAGATTCTGCCGTCGAATAAATTTCGAAATAACGGCATGATTCATTAAAGTCTTCGACACATTAGCGCACCCACTATAATAAAAGATTTCCTTTAGACAAGCCAAGCAAAAGAGAGTTTAGAAGACTCCTCTTTGAAAATTGATTTTGTTTTAATGACTTGTAAAACTTTTTGATTTCTTTTAGCATTTATGTACATATTAATATATACTTCTTTTATTACAGACAATATTCTGCTTCGATTGTCTCACAAGAGAACCTTCCCAGATGCCAGAGCACTTTTTAGTCGGGATTTAGTGCATCTTGTAGTTCTCACTGAATTATGTTTATGGCTAAAGAAGTTCGAGTCCATAGGATGTTTCTGACGAGATATCGAGGTTTTAGTAAATTTCTCGTATAGGACCCGAATTTTCCAGCACAACCTTATTTTCAAAGTTCTGACGTGAAGCCTTACCCACATAGAGACTTCCGCTAAACTAGATTGTAGAAAAAAATTCATAACTTTTCGACGAAGTCTCTCCGAGGTATGACGATGACAAGGTAAGACCTTTTTTGTATAGAGGGCATATACAACGTGTATTGTTTGAAATCTTCATATCTCGAAGAGACTTCGTCGAAAAGTTTTGAATTTTTTCTGCAAGCTACTTTAGCTGAAGTCTTTATGTGGTTAAAGTTTCATCTGAGAAATTCGGAAAAAAAGGTTGTGCTAAAAAAGTAGGATCCCATAGGGAAAATTCCCTAAAACCTCGATATCTCGTCAGGAAGGACCCGAACTCTTTTAACCATAAACAACATAATTCACCGAAACCTTTAAGATGCACTAAATTCCGAATAAAAAACGCTCTGGCACCTGGGAAGATTCTCTTGTAAGCACAAATATGTGTGAAAAAAAGCATTCGAGTTGTATATTAACCTATAGAACTGAAGTCACTCTATTTAAATCATATAACAATATCAAAATTTTACCGAAATAATAGGCATTTTTCGTGGATCCTTTATATTAGTTTGCAGAAACTATTGATTTTTAAACGACTTCATCTTATAAAATAATTAAGAAATAAAGTCATTCAAGAACGCTTTTAACACTCAATATGACAAAATATGCATTACAGATCGTATAAGAAAGTAATTCAATGATATATCATGTATTTCAATGTTTTGTCAAATAACCATAGTACTCAAATACTTTTTTTTCGTAAAATGAACATATAGGATATTTGTAGAGATGCATAACGAAATAACTCGGTATACTATATAGTCATCCTGACATGTATTCGTCTTAAGAATCTTTTCTCTTAAAAGATTCGAATTTTCGAAAAAATACTCTATGGAGAACTTTTGAATATTTATAAAACTTAGAATTTACTATTGATTGAAACTTCTAAGATAGTCAATCAAACTATCACATTCATCAATCTAGATTCTTTTGATATATTCTCCTTCTCAATAAAAAATATTTTACTAAAAGGAGAAGAGTCAAAATTACATGTTATAATCTTCTTGACTGAGTTGCATAAGAGAGAATGAAAACAAAACCACGATAATTTGTGGCAGTTGAAATAAAACTCTTTTTTTAAATGAATTCGATAAAATAGTGGCCCTCACCCTCAAGATATCTTTGGTGATCAATACTAAGATTGAATGATCTGATTTTTCAATTGATATTGATTATTGTCATTAAATAAATTATGGAAAAATTTCAAAATTTTTAAATGATTTATTTATATACAGAATGAAAATGCAAAAATATCCTGATTATATCTCTTATCCGTCTTTTCTCATTTTTATATGTAAATATTTTATTATAGTTTTATCTCGAAACAGTGTGAGATTCAGCAAGCATAATAAATAGTTAATATCATATTTTAATGTAAAATGGATTCATATTACAATTTTTATTATAATAATAATAAGATACAAAAGTACATTTTATTAAATAAAGGCAAACAATAAAATACTTTTTTTTTTATGTATGTCTAAGGTTTAATAATATATATAAGAAAATTTAAATATATGAAGGCATATCTGTTGGTAAAAGTGATAAAGAATTTTTAATATATGGATATGTACCATTATTACAAAAGGCACCATTAAAATCATCCATATCAACTAAAAGAAAAATGAATTTAATAAATTTTTTTCATTTAAAAAATAAATACATACGTGACCAAACAAATAATCCACCTAAATTATTAGCTACAACATATGCTGCTCGTTTTTGTATATTTTCAATTGTATCATATGAAATCCAATCACGATCTTTAAACATATAACCAGATTCTGAACCATCTGATACAGTACGTTTTTTCCATTTAGGATCTAATTGTAATAGACAAACCTTTATATATTAAAATAAAAATAAATGTATATGTAAGAATGAATTCTATATAAGAAATTTACTTCAAAATATGATAAGAAACCAGCACTTCGTGTATATGGTCCTTCAGTACCATTACCAACTGTTGGTGAATGAAGTTCATTTTGATCTGCTCGTGCTAATAAAAACGTTCGAGCAAATAATGGAATACCAAGAACAAGTTTATGAGCAGGTGCACCATTTTTTAACCAAATAGTTATACCAAAATCCTTTAAAATATTATTACACAAAAAAAAAAACAATAAGAATAAAATAAATTTATCATTATACTTGATTTAACATTCCATCTGTATCAGTTTCACCAAAACGTCTATATAACGGAGCATTTAATCCTGTATGACTTTGCCATGCTCCATGAAAATCACTAAAATAATCACATAGAAAACGTTTTTTTCATATATCAAGAATCTCTGAAACTCACTAGGTCATAATATTAATAAAATCTAAAATTCTAAAAAAAAAAGAAGAAAGATAAAATTAATGAAATTTCATTTTACTTTGCAATTTTATCTATTTCATAACCATTTGAAGCAATATCTTGATTAGCAGCTACTGCAGCTGCTATTAATAATCGTGATTGTCCTGTTACAATCGATTGTGCCATTGCAGCTTCTTTAAATTCCTATGATACAGTATACAAATATATACCATTATTTTTCAAGAGAAAAAAAATCGCTTACTTGAAAAAATAATGTTAAATAATATTTATCATCTGATTGTCCACCACGCATACTTGGATATTCCCAATCTACTTCAAGACCATCAAAATTATTTTTATGAAGAAAACTATAGAAAGAAAAAAAAAAGTAATAATTTATTTATTTATTTTTATTAATAATTTACTTAATTGTATCAAAAATAAAATTTCGTCGTTTTTCATAATTATGTACCATAATTGAAAATTCATATGATTTCATATTCCATCCACCAACTCCTAATAATGTTTTTAATTTTGGATTACGTTTTTTAAGTGCATTTATACGTCGATAGAGATCTAATTTGACATATAAAAAACAAAACAATAAAGATATTTTCTTATAAGAAATATATATTATCTACAAACCATCATCATTTTCTTCTACTTTTTTAATTAAAAATGTTTGATTATTAATATAAGCAAAAGCATAAATAATATGTGTACAAAGAAATGGATCAATATGTTCAGGTTCAAATTTAGCTGGACCAGTTCGATATTGAGACCAATTTGTAAAATAACAAATTTTTTTATATTTTAATTCATCTTTAATTAACAAAAGAATAATTTTTTATTTAATAATAAATTATATTTACCTTCACTAACAGGTAGAGGATAAGGATGTTGAGCAGAAAAATAATTTAATTTTGAATTAATTGATGATTTTTGTTCAACAATTGGATTATCATCTAATTTCATAAGAGGATAACCATTTGACCATAAAATACCTCCCGTATGTCCACCATACTATAGAAATAAATAATTTTCTATCTATTCGATTAAATTCTTACTTCATTGAAAAGTTTTTTCATTAAAAATGGTTGTAAAATATTTGTTTGTTGTTTATTTAAATTTAATTTTGGTATAATAAAATTAGCAATTTTTTGAAATTGTGTTTTTTCTATTGATGATGAAGAAACAAGTTGATCAAAAGTATCACTTATAGGAATTTTCATTACACATTGTTGTGATATTTCATCAAATATTAAACCATCGGAACATCGATATAAAGACCAACTATTAAGACCAATATAATTAAGTATACATGGATAATACTGTGATGGATCATTATGATAAACACATAATTGAGGAGATTCTATTAAAATTATTAAAAAAAAAAAAAATTTGAAAAATCTATATAAAAACGTGTTTTTTTTTACTTGAAAGTTGTTGAGCAATTAAAAAATTATTTAATAAATAAAAATACCATATGAATAAAACGAATCTTGAGTACCGAATAATCATTTTTTAGTTATATTAAGTTCGAACAAATACATATATATTTATACTAGAATATGTATATATATGGATACAGATACTTTTTATGACCAAGCAAGATGATATACTATTTCTCTCATTTTCTCTCTTTGTCCTTTCGATTTTTTTTTTTATAACTACCTTATGATTACATCATTGAATGTGTTGGCGGATTGTATTTGAAAATGATAACTAGGATCAAAAGAATACGCAAAAAGATATTATACTTATCTTTGTTTCGCAATACATACAAAACATTTAAGAATGTTTTCATCTTTGATGAACATTTACTAGATGAATGTTCAATTATAAATAGCATATATACAAACAAGGTCATCACTATTATTCAAATAGAAATGATACATTTATTACTTTCTCATATTTCTCATTGTTTCGATTAGGATTAGATTTCTTTTTTATCTTATATCAATGAATATTTATTTTATCAAAGATAGTTAGCTATCGTTCAGTTGAATAATAAGGTTTTGTTCAACTTGTTCTTTTAATACATTCTATATATGTTTGTGTAAGTATATGACATTTGATGTTTAATTCTATGTACTAACTGTGTATGCATAGTTTAAGTTGTTGACAAGCGGATCGCGCTTTATAGTCTTATGCGGAGGATGTATTTGTTTGATTAATGAACAATTCTTTTTTTTGTTTCTTTCAACAATCATACAACTATAAAGATACTTAGTTACATTGTATCGTGTCTACTATTCATCATTATTTATAGTCATTTGTATATTCTCTTATTTACTACGAAGATTTGAAATAAGAAAAAGAAGGAAAAAAAATTCAAATATGCGTCAATATTATTCATTGATGTATCATTTTATATTCATCTTACTTATTAATAGTATAGGTCAAATAAATAACGTTCATGCAAATCAGATAAGTATGTTTTAAGTATATAATGATTAAGTCGGATGATTAGGGATAAGAAGGTTAAGAGTAAAGTAAAAATTTTATTTAGATTTAAAACAACCTTATTGTCGAGATCTTCGTGATTGTCAAACATATTTTCCATGTGCTGTTTTTTCCAGTGGTTTTAGTTATTTATATGTTATAAAACGTTGTACAACTGGACAAATTTTTGATGAAACAAAACAAAAATGTGTTAAAAATACTTTAACAGATCCTTCTTGTATAAAACAAACAATAATTAAAAAACCTCGTTTAACTACAATTCATCCTCGTTATCTTAAACAACAAAAACGAAATAATTCTATTATAAAACAAAAAATATCACATCCAATACGTTCATCAACAATAAAACTTTTAAAACAAAAAAATTTTGATATTAATCATTCAATTGAGAAAGATGATGATCAATCTATAACTGATTTAACATCAAATAAAGAAAATAATAATAATAATAATAGTAATACAAAAATTCATCGTGTATGTTATATTACAAATTGGTCTCGATATCGATCAGGTGATGCAAAATTTGAAATTGAATTTATTGATCCATTTATGTGTTCACATATTATTTATGCATATGCAACTGTTGATGATAGTAAACCAGAAATAATTCCTATACAAAAAGAAGATATTGGTACATAACATATTAATATTTATTTCTATTTAAAAAAAATTCTTTTATTTTTTTTTTAGAACATTATCGAGAACTTGCTTTATTAAAAAAAACAAATTCAGATTTAAAAATATCTATTCGATTAGGTGGAAAAAGTGCTCAATATACTCGATATCTTAAAAAATCTAAAACAGCTGCACAATTAGTTCGAAGTCTTATTTGGTATTTTTTTAACTTTTTAATAATAAAAAAAACACCATTATTAATAGGTATATGGCATCATATGGTTTTGATGGTGTTGATATAGCTTTTGAATATCCTGATGAAGAAGTTCCAGAAGATAGATTAGCATTAACAACATTACTTGAAGTTTATTGAAATTTAATAAAAAAATTTTAAAGAGATAGATTTTTTGTTTTAGGAAATTTCAAAACAAAAACGATTAATGTCACGTTCAATAGTTACATTAACAGTAGCACCATTTGTTGATCATCTTCTTAAAGTATATGAAGTACAAAAAATTGAAAAGTAATTTTTATTCTTTTTAATGAATTTAT
The DNA here is from genome assembly GCA_022393335.1 of Macrotrachela quadricornifera. Lineage (NCBI taxonomy): Eukaryota > Metazoa > Rotifera > Eurotatoria > Philodinida > Philodinidae > Macrotrachela > Macrotrachela quadricornifera. The sequence continues at coordinate 43,545 of JAJEKB010001328.1, read as the reverse complement.
TTTTGTTTCCTTTTTTTTTTAAGCTTAGTAAATTATTTTAATCTTATGACATTTGATTTCTATGGTAAATATACAAAATTGAATGATGATTAATTATAAATTGATTTTGTTTTTGTTTAGGTCCATGGGATGAAAGAACAGGTGTATTTGCTCCATTGCTTCATCAATCATATCAAGTTGAAGGAGAATCACTTCGTAATGTGGTAAATAAATAGATTTGTTTTTTTGTTTATCAATTAAATTATATAATGAGAATAGGATGGACTTGTTAAACTATGGTTAAGTCTTGGTGTACCAAGAGAAAAACTTCTTATTGGTATTCCAGCTTATGGTCGATCATTTACATTAGCTAGTGGACAAAAAGGTCTTCATGCACCGGGTATGTTTCATTATTTTATTTAATTTTGGATGTTTGTTGTTTTTTTTTCTAGTAAATGGTGCAGGTTATCCTGGACGTTATACAAAAACTAGAGGTTTTCTTTCGTATTATGAGGTTAAAATAACCTTCCTTTATTTTATTAATTAAAATTTAATCCATTATTATTAGATATGTGAAAAAGGAAAAGCTAAAAATTGGCAAAAAGTATGGTTAGAATCTGAAAAAGCTTGGTATATGACTAGTGGTGATCAATGGATTACTTATGAAGATGTTGATTCAGCAATATTAAAAGTAAGATTTTAAATGATTAAATTTTTATTTAATTAAATATATATTTTTATTACAAAAAAAAAAGGCTCAATATGCCAAAGCAGAAGAATTAGCTGGTGTATTTATATGGAGTATTGATAATGATGGTAAATGATTTAATATTAAATATAGTGTATTATTTACATTTGTTTTTTTTTCTCTTTAGAATTTTCAGGATTTTTTTGTAATACAGAACCATTTCCAATTACTCGACAAGTTTTTGCTACTTTAAATCTTCCTTTACCAATTACTAATCTTCCAACAATTGCTATTCAACAATTTTTACCAATAACACCTTCAGTTGTTGCTGCTCCACCTGTTCATTTTGTTAATGTTCAATCTCAATTATCTCCATCATCTTCAATGTTACCTGGAAATTTACAAAAATTATTAAATGCTCTTAATGCTTTAACAGGTACAACAAGTTATTCATCTATAAATAATGTTACACCACCACCACCAGTAGCACATCAAACTTATAATGCTGAATATATATGTGGTCATCCTCGAACTGGTCGAAATGGAATTCATCGTGATCGAAAAAATTGTTCAATATTTTATTTTTGTGAAGGTGATGATTTAGCTTCATTACGTTATCATATATTTTTTTGTCCACCTGGTCTTGAATTTTCAATGGATGGTTGTACATGTGATTGGCCATCAGGTCGTTCATGTCAAACAAGTGGTGATACATTTTGTATTACACATCCTGTTATAACAACAACAACGACAACAACAACAACAACAACAATGGCTCCATATATTCCACAATTAGCAATAAATACATTAAATAGTTTAGGACAATTATTAGGCATATCAGATGGTACAACATCAACATTTAATTGTGCTAATCGTCGATGTGGTCTTTATCGAGATATGTATGATTGTACAAAATTTTATTTTTGTACAACTAATGAACAATCATTAAGTGGAACATTATTACGTTATGATTTTATGTGTCCAAGAAATTATGTATTTAGTATGTTAACATGTCGTTGTGAACTTGAACAAATTCATACATGTCGTACACTTACAAAAACAGATTGTCTTCTTTTATAAATAAATAAAACTTAACTTAAAAGAATTTCTTATTATTTAAATAAGTGAAAAATATTTCAATTAAAAAAAAATCAATGTTAAATGAAAATAAACAGACATATGTACTCTTTTTTCTTTCTTCAAAGCGTCATATCTAATGTGCATATATGTTATAGACAATTACTTGTTCTGAATATTTTTTAGAAATCTAAAAGAAAATGTTTTCTTTAATTATTAAATGACTTTGAGATGCTAAAGTAAAGGCGTACGAAACAGAGGTATCCACAGGACAGGGCACATGAGATCTTGATACCGTGCCACTTCGAACATCAAATTTTGAGACTTATCTCCAGAAAACGAAAATATATTATAGAGGATGGTACCATCTGGTGTGCACTATCTCTCTTTATTAATATATCCTTATACGAGTATAGAAGATATAAAAACAAATAAACTTATGTGTTCAACAGCATTTGACACTGATTGTGATGAAGAAATTCATGTGTTGTCTACTGTTAATCGTTATAGTGCATTGACTACATCTTTCATTAGTTTTCTCAATGACTCATCATCATCTTCAAATTCGTATACTCAGAAGCAATTAAATCGCTTTTTATTAAAAAAAGATTAAAATTTTCGTGTTGAAAATAATGATTCAAGAAAATTATTACCGCCATGGTGGCGTTCATTTGGATATGTAGCTGTTAAAAATAAAAACAACGAATATCAACGTATTGACGCTCTTTCTTTTGTACCTTTTTATTAACAGGGCAGGGTACGAAAAATCTTACTGTAAATGATTCAATCTAATGAACTGTCTTCACCGAACGTTGATTTTAATTTGAGAATTTTTTTCGTATCTTTTTTTTGTATTGTATAGAAAAAATACAAAAGTTTTTTAAAAAAATCAAATTTTCAACAAGAATTTCAGGTAAAAATATTCTCGGACCTGCATGATGTGCACAGTCGAAACTTACACTCGATTTGCCCTAACTTTGTTGTTTTTTTCATGGGTTAGAATTTCATTCATTCTATTATGCTTTTATGTGGTAGAATATGACATATTTTTTTCATAGGATCATTCGACGATAACAATACACTTTTATTTCATGTACAGTCATGGCTCATTGACATTAGTCTGTATTATATCCATCGATCGAACAGAAAAATAAAGTTTTCTCCATGCATTAGTCGACTTATTCGTCTAGTCAAAGGTTATATATATATATATATTATCGTGCAATGGTATTGAAGGTCATAGTTTAATCATTATCCATTATGACGCGTTTTGAATATATGTCAAACGAAATTATTCTTTGTGTTTGGGATAATTTATCATCTGGTGATGTCATTTACAGTTTCTCAAATCTTAATAGCCGTATTAATTCATTATTGGTAGAATTTCATGGACTGTACAAAGAAGTAGACTTATGTTATTGTTCATTTTCAGCTTGTCGGTTCTTATGTCGTCAAGTACCGACGATGATTGAATGGCGTCTTGGTCTTACTGTTCTCAAATTAGGTAATCGTTATCGATCTTCTCAAATAGATTTATTCGGAAAGGAAGTAGCAAAATTAATCGTCACAGATCATTTATTAAGAGAAGGAAAATCATGTGAAAATGAATCAAACGATATGTTTCGTGTGTTAATGGCATATCCCAAGCATATAGAACCGATATTTCCTCAATTGACTTGTTTCAGTGTTTTTCAAGCGATATCTATCAGTGAAGAATGCCGAGATGCACTCTTATATGGTGCAGCTAGTGGATCATCATTACGTAGATTTACTTGGAATGCTTGTTCGGATCAAACTCATTATTCAAACGCTTTCTTCGATTGGTTATTTAAATATTCAATTGATCTTGTTAGTTATCAACTACGAACTCCATCATGTGAAAATGGTTTTCAACTGACCTACGAACATACAATAATTCAGAATTATATTCCACATCGGTGTCTTGTTTATCTTTCTGTAAATATTCTCAATCTAACTACACTTTATGTATTACTTCATTATCTTCCTCAACTTCAATATTTAGGTAATAATAAGAAATACTTTATTGAATATAATCACTCGAAAAATATACATTTGATGTTTTTATAAGAGAAAAATGAATGTTTTATGAAAGTTTAGCAGACTTACACTGTGTTTTTATATTCCAAACCATTGTAATAATTTTCTGTGAATTAAAGATTGATTATTAATTCATTCTCATTTGTATACTATAACATAAATCGAATATTGCGTATTTAATACTACTTGTTACATTCACAAATTTATCTTTCCTTAATACTTGTTGAAGTTAATTTTTTAATCTGATGATAGTATGATCTATCTGACTAATATATTTTCGAATTGATAAAACATAGAAGAGATTATTTGCATAAATTACTCTAAGAATAAAAAATTTCTAAGTAAACAAATGATGTATCCAATTTGATGCATTGTCCATCATATGCTGAAATTCTATTTTATAATCGGTTTATAAGGAACTAAAAATGGATTTTTTTTTAATTTGAAGATGTGTATATAAGCAACGTTATTGATGCAAATGATCAAAATCTGGCAACAAAATTAAATTACTCTCAACAAATTCGTGTCTTCAATATACGGTAAAATATTTCTATAATTAAAATATTGTTATATTGGAATTTAGTTTTTCTTTATAGACTTGTGAAGATCTCTGGAAGAGACTGTAGTTGTCTTGATCAATTATTAGATAAATTTTCCAATACATTAGAAAAATTTTCTTTGTGTTTAATACATATTTGTAATGGTCAAATCGAATACTGTTTCAATGGTCATCATCTCGCTACTCTTTGCAATAAATTATCTAGTTTACGATCACTTCATTTTGCTATTATAGGACAATTAGTTTATCTATCGAACCGGTCTATACTATCAGATTTTATTGAAACTTTTCGTACACCTTTTTGGCTTAATGGTCCTTTAGGTCCTATACGAGTGTGTGTTGATTATCATCAAATGTTTGACTCCATTCAAATGTTTTCTCTTCCATATACATTTTCTGATACTGCTCTATTTATTACAATCGATTTAATTGATGTATTATTCAACATTAAAGAAGAAAAAGTCGAAACATTGAATAATCTGTCTGTATCACTTGGACCTCTCTGGTATGGAATGAGATGGGTATTAATATCCTTAGTTAAAAATCAAAAAATTCCAGTATCATTTATTCATGCTCTTCAATATTGCAAGAGAGAAGGTGAGATACAAACTTTTCTCTAATAAATGGTTTATTTATATTTACATATTGTTAATACAGGTAAAGTGCTGGCTCTATCACAAGAAAGAGGAATTATGGCAAATAACATAGAAGATCATATGCCATTGACACATTTCACCAGGTTACAGCTCAATGGTCGGACTGTTGATAATCATACTTATGATCTTGAACGTATGTTTAGATTTGTTACTTAGGTCTGATCAAAAGTTCGTGCAACATTAAATAAAGATAAGGAGATATTTTTAGTTTTATTTTATCAAATGTTGAGGATAGTTGTCAGTATTATTTATGCTAAGACCAATCATTTCTAACAATTTGTTAAAAGTTTTTTTAAAGTCTTTTTCTTCAAAAAATTTCAGGTATCTTAGAAACCGCATGAGCTAACGAAGTTTCACTTCTTTAATTACTTAAACTACGTTTGATAAAATTAGTTAGTCAGAAATTACATAGTATCAGGTCTGAGGAATAAGGTGGATAAGACATTATATTGATATTTTCTTCTGTCAAATAATTAATAATATTGGATAAATATGAAGCCATCGATGATCATGAAGCATTTTTGTGCATTCTGAACCTGACATCTCTATTTGTTTTCATATTCCATTAAAAAAGGACTTCAAACAATTTTCGATATAAAACTTGTACTCTATGATCTTGTCTTTACCTACACTCAGAATTATTTCATTTAAAAAATACATCACTTTCAAGTTTTGATTAAAACCTGTCTTCATGAACAATAGTGTTAGCTGATTTGTCCTCAATAAGCCAGCTAGCATCAAATGACTTATGACTGACGTACTCTAAAAAAATCTATGATCTATCTCTAGTGGTGCTAGAACACAACTGACATGATCGAACAAAATTTTGCTGAATTTTTAAAAGAAATCAAAAACGATTAATTCATGCGGTTTTCAAGATACCTGAAGTTTTTTTCGAAGACTTCAAAAAAACTTTTAACAAATTGTTAGAAATGATTGGTCTTAGCATAAATAATACTGACAACTATCCTCAACATTTGATAAAATAAAACTAAAAATATCGCCTTATCTTTATTTAATGTTCATTAGATTTGTCTCTTATCTTTACGTATATGTTTATTATGAAATTTTCCATGATATTCATCTAACAATCAAAGAAATTTTACTGATCACTAGAAAGATTACGTATGTCAAAGTTAAATGATCATTTTCATCGAGAAACTAACGAATTTCAAAATCTAGCATGCTAATGATGTGCTTAGACAGAGATTCTTCAATCTTAACTATTTAGAGGACAAAACATAGTGTTGTTCGAGTCGATTATGGGATTTGCAGAAGCCCTCCTGTATATAGGTCTGAATAGTACTATATTCCGTCTTTATAATAGTAGAGTGAAAGATTTAACTCTATTATTATAAAACCAGAGCATAAGGTTATTCGGACACTATGCAAGAGAGCTCCTGTAAATCCCAAAATCGACTCGAACAACACTATGTTTTGTGCTTTGAATAGTTAAGATTAAGTGTGCACCAGTCAGACTTAGTTAACCAACATGGATATAGACGTGGTTAAGATTGAAGAATCTCTATCCAAGTACGTCATTAAGTAGTTAAGTTTTAAATTCGTTAGTTTATCAGTGAAAATGATGATTTTATCCTAACATAATTAATTTTTCTGTTGATGAGTGAGCAGTCTCTCATTGTAAGAAATATTTTGATATAACTTATGTAATTGTAGGATTAATTGATTGGCTTCGTTTACTACCAAATATAAAATGTCTTTATATTGATTCAACTGAATTGAAATATTGGTTTACAAACAATTGTCATCATCCCTATATTGATACTTTTCTTCAACGTCTTGATCGATTATATGTTTATTGTTCGTCAATTGTGACTATAAATCAAAATGAAGAATTTTTAATTCCATTTCTTTCTTTCGTTATTAATAAACATCGTTTTCCTCGATTATTATGTTTACGTTTAATAGAATGTAAACACGTTTCTTCATCATGGTCAAATATTAACAAATGGATCGATTTTATTCTTACTCGTATCAAAGAGCATCAACTGAAATGTTTGCGTTTCGATTTTATTGAAAAAGACGACAAACTACCTGATATACATCCACATGATGAAACAATTACAATCATTGAACCTTCTTATGTTGTTAATATTCATCGATTGGCTTCGGATACTCATCTATCATTTTGGATAGAACGAATACAAAAATAAATTTTTTAGATAAAAAATACTTCGCATATTTTGACGTCCACTTCTGAGTGAAAATTAGTTTTCTCTATTTTTGAGTCTGTCATATTTTTTTGCTCGACATCGATAGATCATTCATTTGACATATATAAATATTTATTGTCTTATTTTGATTTATATTATTCATAGGTACGCATTTATCATATTTTCTTAAGTCAATTGTAGATACATTCGAAGATATCAGTTATTATTTGTCAACGAGATTTTATTTTATTGTTATGAATTAGTCGATTATTGAAGATAGTAAACGTTGATACTAACAATTTTAGTGACAATAGTGATTATTTTCAATTTTCTTCTAGTACTAATTGAAATTGAAAAGAATCATAAAAATTCTTGCACATGCTCTGAAATGCTGCGAAATTTTTATTATAAATGATCTTTTGTTGTTAAATACGATTAATAATAGAAAAAATGCAAGTAACCATGAAGTACTAGACAACTAAATAAAAGATGAAAGCGAAGATAATCGTACTAATATGTATGTAGACGATTTTAATCTAGTAGAGGAGAATAATCATGATTTGTTGGCATCTAACAGTTCTCTATTATCTATGTTTTAATTAAAATGATTCAATATCTTTGAAATAGGAGCATAATCAGATGGAAGCTAGAAGAGACTCATATCTTACAAAATGTTTTTCTCCCTATATATAGAGAAATATATTTCCGACTTGTATATTCTCAAAAATGTTCATATGAATGGTGATAGGTTTGTAGTTTCCTCTCCAAATTATCGTTATTTACGGGTTATGTGAAGTTAATCAAACACGCTAGCTACAGAAATGTGGCTTACTTCACATAGAGAAAATATGGTAATAAAATATGACTCCTCGCTTTGTGATGTTTGCCAAAAATTTCTTTCTTTTAAATTTGAAAACTATGGCATATTGTCTACATTTTTTCAAGACCCATCTGAAAATTACAAATACCAAGTTATCAAAAATTATCTTGAAAGCAGTTCTTTAGAGCTTGAGAGTTTTCTAAAAAATGGTTTTTGAGAGAATTTGAAGTTTATATAAGAATGGTTCTCAAAGGTCCTTCTAGGTTTATCTAAAAGTAGCTTTTAGAGATTTCTTAAGGTGCATCTAAACATAGTTCTTGGAGCTTCATAGGATTTATCTGTGAATAATTTTCGCGAGTCTTTCGTGTTCATCTAGAAGTCAATGCACGAAACCCACGACATATCGTGCTCAATCGATGTCTCAGATTTCAATGAAATTTTGCCAGTATGTAGACCTAAGTGAGTTATGGAATCGGTAAAAATTTCAGCTTCTAAAACCTTTCCTTTGTTAAGATATTAAGTCGACAATCAAGGCATCCTCAATTCAAAAATGACTATAATTGATGCAGGCCATATACGTACATTGTATATTTCGCCATTCATCACCAGTAAGATTTTTCGAGCTGAAATTTTGTAGGTATACACTACCATAAGTACCCTACATACTGACACACTCAAAATCATTATTGATCGTATTCGGCAGTATAGCGAGATTTCATAGGTTATAGATATTTCTTCTACCTTGTGACTAAGCTTTTTATCGTTTATGAGTTACTTATGAGCTCCCGCTTTGAAATTAAGTACCAGTGCCCTATATCTATTAGTAGCAATTTTCAAAAACTTGGCCTTTTGGTTTTGACCTGAACAATTTTATTGTCTAAAATTGAATTTTGACATAATGAATTTTTTTTTCATTTGTTATCTTGTATTAAACTAAGGCAATATTGTATTAGACATCATATCTTATCGGTTGAACAACCAATAAGCAAAGTAAATTAAGCTCACGTTAGAAAAATCAATGAACAGATTCCAAACACATATAATTGATTTTTTTCCTATTATTTTTGTTATATATTTTGATAAACATATTTTCAAGATTTCTTCTTTAAGAAATATATTATTAATGCTCAAAAGTACTATAGTAATCGATATAAAATCGTCTGATTATATAATATAAACTATATAAGATACAAATATAATGTTTTCTGAAGAGAGAATCCATGACAGGACCAAGGAATCGAAGCATCGATCAAATTTAAATATTTCATCTGATATTCTCATCTTGTTCAATATCATCAAAAACTTCTACATCCAAATTTTTAGCGCACTTGGATAAGCTGATGAAAAATGAATTCACGTTTAGTGTGAAGCACTCATGAGCATATTTGAAGAGTACTCTAAAAAATCATCTCTATAAAGGAGGATTTTTAAGATGACCAAAAATGAATGCAATGTTTAGTGTAATATACCAAAAGATAGAGCATTAAACACTGAACAAAATGAGCTATTTACATATTATGATTCAATGGACTAATCGAGAGTAATATGCCAAATACTGCCCATGATTGGTCATTTTTTCCAGTTAAAATCTACCAGTCTTTTATACTATATCGGTTGACATTTTTCGAAATCAAAAAATCTTATGCTGAATTTTTGATATTTTATGCAACTTTTAATTCTCTAGAAAATGGTAAAAAAATATCTGGAAAAAAAAGTAGCATTCAAGGTAAAACGGAATTCACATCTTTTTCGTAAATTATAATTTTTCATGGTTTTTCAATAGAAAACGAATATTTTTAGCAGCTTTCATTTTCATAACAGCGTTTGTGTGAAGGCAGCGATCATATTGCACTTTGGCCATTTACGACTGGGATATCACCAAAAGACAGACTAAAACTTTGGAATATCTGTTCAATTTCATTCCAAATGTTAATTGCTGTTTTTGTTTCAATAGGAAAATGTTTACAGTGCAGCAGACAATGAATAGGTTCATCAAGTAAAGAACAAATGGCTCAAATTTATTCATTGCTTCTTGACGAATAGTTTTGTGAGCATAAAAAACATCTCGAATCTTGACTAATCCGTTTTTACTACCAATTTCGATACTTACTTGGAGAAGATCAAGTAGACCACTATTTTCTAAAGTATTGAATGAATGTGAACCAGCAACGATGAATCTAACTTCAACATCTTTAAGTTTAGCCGACAAACTTTCGTTCAGTTGGTTCCTGTTGTAGGCGAACTGGCTAATTGACGATTGAGCATGAAATGGTCTGAGATCATAATTTTTACGATTTCCTTCATCAGTAGTTGTTTTTGAATGAGTTCCATAAGTTGTAAAGCAGTGATTACATGCAGCCCCGCCGTCGAATATTTCTTCTTTACCTTCAGAATCAATTTGACCAGCTTGAAAATTATCTGGATTAGTCATTAACATTAATAGTATAACCTTTGTCACGTGAAATATTTAGTAAAATCGCAAAAAATGTGCTACTTGATATCAAAAAGAAATGAAAGAGTGAGCGTGTATTTTCTATTTTTTTCCTCACATCTGATTGATATTTGTGTTACTGATATTACGCGATCTAATTACAATCAAAGCTGTGTATATAAATGAATTTGAATGAATATTTTGCCATATGTTCTCTTTTTCATCTGGAATCTCTGACAATCACTGACTGAATATTTCAATGCAAAAACAGTGAGTAAAAGCTATTTTCAACGGAGAAAACTTTGACATACAAGAATCACCTTCTATACCACGAACTGGTAAAACTCCGATTTCGTTCGGTCTGATCATCTCTTTTTGGTTTTTCATAACTCCATTACATATACAGTGATCATTTAGAAAATAAAAATTACTTGTTTATTATCGATTAATTAGATTGAATAAACCATTTACGGTCTTCCCTTCTTATGCTTTGTTTTTGTTCTTAGATGTGAAAAAGTTTTGTTATAGCCATGTAAGAGTGCATTTATTAGTATTTGTGTGTGTTAGAAAAAAAAACAAAAACAGAGAATAATCTTAATAGCGACATAAGCAACGCGAAATACTCTCGTAGGTCTATGTTTGAATGGCATCAGAAAGTAGAACACTATGTAATACAGCACATATACATGTCGATAAAGATATGCGCTGAGTTATAAAAGAAAATCAAATCGTATTATCTTCTACTTCTGAATAAGTCAAAGAATCTGTACACATCATCGGTGAATGATGTCAACAGAAGAAAAAAATTTCTCAAACTCGACAATTTTTCAAAAGTTTCTTCCTAGGTGTGTACGAGCACACGGGCAGAATCTGTACCTCTGCCTTGAATAGGCGCATCTTTTGCGAAAAAAATCAAATCTGAAGAAATGAGTCATATGAGAGAAATCGTCAAAGTACAAAAAGGTCCATTATGCCTAAAATATCCACTAGTTTTGTATTGATTTGATAGATCAATCACCCAATTCGAATGTGGTTGATGTTGTTTCAGATGAGTTTGGTGATTGTGATTGAGGTAAATCTGTCGTACTAGTATTGTTGTTAAATACTGAAGTACTGTCCGTTTGGAATGATCTAATTGGCGAACTTGTCATTGACGACATTGTCGACTGCGGTTTTTCACTAAGCAGTGTAGTTAGTGTCGTTGTACTAGTATCGAATGTAATTTTGTACTCAATTGATTGCTGACTGTTATGACGATCAAATATATGTAAATAGTCATCATATTGATCGCCTCCTGCTAAATGTACAACACGACGAGTGATCCATGTATTAACTGTAATATTTTGGGTAGATCGCCAAACCGATTGAATTGTTCGCATTGGCCACATATTGTCTATACGGAGATATATATAAGCAGTAGGAGGAACGAGAGAATCGAATGTTGCCAGAAGAATGATAGTAGAATCGTCGATGATTGTTATAGTAACATTCTGAATATGATAGACGGAGAGTGCTAATGTCGCGTTTGTGCTACTTATTACTGTATCTGGTATTGAACGAGCATTTGCGCGTTCAATAACGAGAAAATCGTTCAAATCATCCGACAATGTTTCGTCAAGTATATCTAATGAGACAAGATGAAATAATGTATGAGTGATCAACGAAGCAATAAGCGACAATTTCGGATCACCATTTGGATTTTTCTCACTAAATGTTGCATTGAAACTTATAAATTGACCCATGAGCGATGATAGCATTGACCAACGGATATTAACAGTCATATATGGTTCGATATTGCCGACAGTTGCATGGAGGGAGGGACTCGAAGATGTTTGATGATCGACATACATTGAAATAATTTGAATATTAATGAGTAAACCTTTCTCATTTTCGATAATCTCGGGTTGACCTGATGTAATGCGAAAATCTTTTGCCTGTCCCATCCCATTATTCGTAATGATCATAGCTAGAGTAAATGGTTCCGATTTTTGAACAACGGAGCTCGACGATAAAGGATCAGGTCCAATGACATCTTTCTCTAGAAAGTAGGCAATGTGGAGCTGAGCTTCTGGTCCCACTTCAATGCTATCAGGTATTAGAACGATTTCGATACGTTGCCCATCGACAAGATACGACAGACGACCACCTACCCAATATATAGTTGTTTGATTAAATGCGGCTGTCGCATAAGGTATAATCAACCAACTAACACTACCCGATTGTGAAGCGAGTAGAGATCCATTTCCTTGAATGCCACCTGTCAACGAACCATCAAATGATGGCTGTCCAATGCTAAAGAGATGTGTCGAATTCATTTTATTTTCATTATCTGTAATTAAAATATCCAGTCGTATATGTTCAAGTGGTGTATCGCCAGAATTGTCCAATTCCAAACGGGCTTCGAAAGCCTGTCGAACAATAGTTACCTTTTGCAAAATGCGAATTTTTACTTGAGCACAAACACCGCGTTGATTTATAGCATCGTCCTTTACTTTTAAATAATCGATGTAGGCAGCTCGAAGAGCAGTGCCAAAATTATTGTACCCTTTAATAAGGGTGTTTTGAAAATCGATAGACAGTTGATAAAGACGGTCAATGAATTGCTGTTTGCTTAATGACGATGAACTGGTTTCATTTTCGTTCGTTATTGGTGATGTCCATTCAATGATGCTTTGGTTATAGTGTAAAAGAAAATCGATGGTCATATTTAAACTAGTATTATATGGAATAGCAGAAATTAAATTTTGATACTCGAAATTGCTGATATAGATACCCAATTCACTACTATTCGAGCTGGCACGTGCGAATGCTTCAAACCATGACGGATCATCAACGTCAAACCAAGCTACGTTACCATAAATGAGAGCAGCGAGTTCAACAAAATTATCCATTGCACCAAGCATAGTAGAAACGTCTTCTCTAGCAACGTCGATAGCTGATACAGATCGACGATTGACCGCTTGCAGACGAAACGATTTTGATTGACCGAAACATGAACCTGTAACTGTAAAAGTACATTTTACTAATTTATAAATGAATTTAGCCCATGCTGAATTGGAACAGGAAAATATGGTACTCGAAGCGGCCCACAATGAATCTTCCGATATATACTTGTTATTTAGAATATCTCCAGCCAATTCCAGAACCAATTTAAAAGCATTGTATACTACAATCATAGAGAAATATTTACGCAATACAAAAAATATCGAGATTCGCAGATAAAACTCAACAGAATAGAGATAATTAAGTTTTACTTCAACAAGTATTTGTTTTTCAGAGCATTTATTGAACGTTTTTTTCAAGCCATCTTTGATTAAAAACTTCATCATAGTTACAGTATTCAAGGCAACAACTATAGGCACTCGTTTTATTGAGTTAGATTTTACTAAACATGGTGCATTGTAGAAAAATGATGACTATAAAAATCGGCAGTAAGAAACAGGTGTGAGATTTGTGATGCCTATGTGAACGATAAATCATTGAAAGAACAACTCCTATAAAACAAGAATCTGCGACAGGTACCGTTTGACCTAACAATTTAGACTCCAGACATTGTTTCATACCCTTTTTAAAACAATTAGTAAATGAACTAATTATATTTCATTTGTCTTAAAAATTTAGCGACATTTTGTTGAATCATATTACTTGCATTCTAGCATTATTAGCTCAAATAGTTCTCAATTACATCGTGTTTTATTCTATCTTTTCAAAAATATAAAATGCAAGCGAGCTAAGAAATGGTATTATTATATATCGTTTATTATAAACACTTTTTTTTTCTCCAAAAATCATATCTATAATGAATCCTTTTAATATTGTCAATTGCTTCGTGAAATTATTTTAAACTAATCTCAGCATAATCTCAACTCACAGGAAACAAAAGAAAAATATGTAAATGGATGTTCTAATAACAAGTCCAAAACTCTAAAAATAAGCTTTCTATAGATTTCTCGATGCATCCGACAATTTAGAGAGATCAGAAAAAAAAATTTAGTACATAATCTACTTGGGACCTCGTATTCCAGAAAATCGATATTGATTACCTGCAATTCATGAGATTTTATTGAAGAAACAATTGAATAATTGCGTATATTTCTCCGTGAGTACTGTAACCGAAATTATGATCTTTTTAATCAAACATGACTCGAAAAAATTTTCAAAATAGATCTTAAAGCAAATTGATTATGTGCAAATCACTATCACTACTAGCTCAAATACTGGCTATAGTAAACACTTGATTATCAACACTCTGTTGGGTTATATATACAAATTTTCATTATGTTTGATATGCTCTCAACAGTTCAACTACTTCTCATATGATATAAAGACTTACCACAGCTAATTCCTGGAATAAGATTTATTAGGCAATCTACGGTAGTTGGAATTGCAGCACGAGATGAAAAGAGTTGACTTGCGAGTGCAGAAGACGAGAATGGTTGATAGAGCTTGGATGGAATTGTCACTCCCCGAAGACTACATGCACAATTCAAGAGTTTGTCTCCACAGGGTGGTATTTGAGGCAGACATAACGGTTCAATTATTGGTTCAATCTGCAACATTGCTTCAGCAGAAGACACAGTAGGACCACCAATACCTACATTACTATCCTCAAAATTAAAATTAAAACCATTCCCTATAGGCAATGTCCTTATATTGCAGTCAAGAATTGATGATACACTAGAGGAATCTGAGTTTTGAAAGACGGGTACTGGTATAATTGTTAATTGTGTTCCAGCACATACATATTCATATGATGTGAATGCTGATAGGCAATTACTATCAATACTTTTCGACAGTAACCACTGTTGTTGTTGTTGAGATCGTTCGATGGACAATGTAACGAGAATTGATGTATTAGCCGATATATTTCCAATGGGCTCTTGAACGATACGAAATTTGAGAAATGGATGTGTGTTCGGTAAATAGATTTGAATATTATCGGCTCGAATGAGACCATGATTAGTCAATACGAGATCAACATGATCGATAAGTCCACTTTCCATATCGGAAAGCATTAGTGTGCTTGGTTCCATGGTGACAACTGGTGCGGGCACATTTGTTTCAAATTTAGCTTCGAGATTGAATGTATATTCTTGTTCGATCTCTGTTGGTGTTACAGACCATGTATAGGAAACAAGTTGACGTTGCAAGAAAATACGCCATTCCTTATTATGGTTTGTTACATCGATGGTAATCAATGTTGATAAAGGCTTATGCTTCAATGCTTGAACATTGAGTTGATATACAGCCGGCGTAACGAGAGCTTCAATTCGGCCTGATTCATTCGAACCACTGATCATTTGCAAACGAATATTTAATTGTGGATTGAAAAGTGTAAGTGTAACATTGCTCACATATGGATGAGTATCGGCAAAATAAGTAAATTCATCTTCAATGACAAATATAACATGTACTTGAGTTGAATTACTACCAACAATAGTTAAATGCATCAAAATGTTAAGAGAAAGTTGAGCTTGAATATCGACAACCGCACAAATAATATCATATGATTGAAGTGGACTGTCGACATATGCACGAACACCAAATGTAATTGTAGCGTTTCCATCGACGGCAACATTAGATATTGATGGTGTCAATACATGCACGTAAGTTTGATTGGGTAGACGTATATCGAGTAACGATGATCTTTGAGATCCAATATTGAATAGCGTAGTTGAAAAGTATTGAATTGGAGCACCACGAGCAACGACAATATTGAAATCATTTGGCTGAATTGTATATTCTGGTCTATCGGGCTTAACATGCACACTCAAGTAAAGATCTTTCGAAACACCAACATCAGTAAGAAATCTAAAACCAAATGATCCTTGATAAGAACGATTAACATGAATCGATAAATCCAATGCACAGCTACTATTACGCGGAAGTTGAGCTATTTTATTAATGTCATGCAATGCTGAACAGTTGACTATTGATACATTGAAATCAATATTTGCAATTTTTGGCTCAATAAGAATGATTTGAATGAAATTAAATGATACATTTGTTGGATTATTAAGAAGAGCTATAGAATTGAATCTAGCTACTGTATTGACACGCAACTGCAATGGCATAGATGCAACAACTTCGATTCGAAAGCCGAGTAAAGTTAAACGATCTTGATATGTATCTTGATTTCGAAATAGAGGATGACTAGCACCTAATGTTAAAGTTCCATATTCAGAATTCAATGGAATAAAACGTGTTTTAAATTGACCGTTTTGTTCAATTAACACTGATGGTAAATATTGACGATAATAGCCATTTAATTCGATCCAAACGAGAATACTTGTTCGATTAATCGATATTTGATACCGAGAATCGAGAAGAGAAACAGTACCTTGAATGGGAATAGATGATATTGATTGAATTACGTTTGTTCCTGATAGATTTTGACCGTATGAAACACTAACACTGTAACAAGGTGAAACTGTCAAATAAAATGTTTGTTGAACTGTAGTTTGTGTATCGACTTGCTGTACAAATACTGTTATCTTATATGGATCTAATCGAGCAATTGTGTTGGACCAATAAAAAGAAAGATCATTTGATTGATTATTTACTTGTAATTGTATATCTGTATTTGGCGCATCGAACGACCAAATTAGAGGCTGGTCCCCTTGTTCAAGTATACTGGTAATATTAAGTTCGAATGAAGAGCCTTCAACAGCCGTTTGATTTTCAATCATGCGCAATACTGGTACCAAACTAAGAGATGAACAGTTAGTACCACGATAAGGAGCTTGGCATCGACATATACCAAGAATGCATGTTCCATGAATACATCCTTCTGGTGGGCAAACTTCTACTACTTCTAAATTTTGTTGGCCGAGAATATGTTTATTTAAAGATAGTTGTACAGTTACAGTGAATAATCCCGTAAAAATACGTTCAGTAATGCATTGGATTTTTGTTTTACTAATCAATATGATTGATGTGTATTCAAACACGATACATTCCCAAACATCAACTTCAGAAGCAACATCGAGATTGTCTCCGAAAAATGTAACAAGAGTTGTATTGGCAGTATTATATAACGTCAACGGACTAATTGAGTAGACGACAGGTATTCGTTCACAATATACGATGGTAGATGACATAGATGGACATTGACATACACTTGAATTACATTGAACATTTGGACAAACACTTGCACATGATGGATAAATAGAAAATAACCAAAAATCAGAATAAGGTTGAAATGGTGATGGTGTTCCACAAATATCCCTGTTTATCGCTACACCCGTATCGAAAACAATTCCGTATGTTGTATTCTGAAATGGATAAAAGAAATATTACAACGATATTACATATGAATGATTGTTGTTATTCTTGAACAAGAAGAATTGAGTCGTTAAGTAGACAATATCTCGTAGAGCTGCATGAAATGCAGGATGGAGTTGGACGGCTTTTTAGCTATCTTGCAGAGCTCAGATAGCTCAGTTAATTACGCGCGTTAATAGACTCGAAACGTTTATATAAATGCATGAGTAAAGGAATCGTTAAGTACATGAAGTGTATAATACTCATTATCGATCTTTGAAACATTCTGGCTTTGAATCCTTAGGAAACAATTACTTAAAGTCTCGAATATAGAAAAAGGAGAGGTCTCAAAATAGTCACGCATCTGTAATCTCAAGATCTTTTTTCATCAATATAAAATCGACTATTAATAATTTAACAACTGAAGGACTCTATGGTCAAATGGTAACTGTCGTATATTTAAAGAGAAATCTTTTATGAATATAGCAATAAGGAAGCTGAACATTTCCATTTCTACTCTTTATTTAACGATTATGCAAAGGTAATACTAATTAATCATGCTGAAAAATGTAGAACGTTAAATGAGATTTTAACGTTAGTCAAGAATCTCTTTGGAATGCCATTATCAGATGAACATGTTATTCTTATCGTTCATAATTGAAAGCTAAAATTTAACAGAAATCATTGCTTTTCTTACCTGTTTCCATCTAGTGGTTGAGTGAAAAGTTAGCTGATCATCAGTATATTTTAAATATGCGAGGGGCCAGGTCACATGTATTTCTTCCGACATTGCGCCACTATCTACTTGATAGAATCGAATGTCACTTGAAAGGGATGGTGGTTCAGTGATTGACTTTGACATTTTTATTTGCCACACGTACTGAAAACTCCTAACCTGCTGTTTGCTTGATGGTATTTGACTATCCTTGATAAACTCAAAAATACGATCTTCTGTACTATTGATTTGGTATTTCCAACAAGCAGGTGTACTCGACTGATTGAGTGAATCTTGAACTGTCAAACACAGATTGTACGCTAGAATCGTTGATGGTGTCCATTTGATGTATGCGATAAATATATGCGAATTTGACGGATCACGTACAGCAGGTTCAATCATCAAGTTTAGTATGTTAGTGTCAGCTGAAATATTGACGATACTAATTCCACTACAACCAACTTGTAGAACGACTCGCTCACGAACCTCTTTATTGAAATTAACAGATACACATTCACCTTGAATTCGATCACCTAAATAGAGCGGAATAATATTACATGTTGATGATAAAGTGTTGTTGATAATTTCAATTAAAAATTGAACACTAATATATGACATTGATACATTGTTCTCATCAAAGTCTTCAATTATGATCGTGACAGCAACATAACCTTCTCGATTTCCAGCAGTATATTTCAGCTCACATGGATTTGAACTAAGATTACCTATAGGATCGCGACGATAGTGAACACCTCCCTCATCAATGTTGGCCCAACGACAACGCATCATATCTCCATCAGCATCGAACATAGGAATATGAATGATAGTCGATTGTCCAAGAGGCACTTTCACAACAGAATTCATTTGTGTTGTAGGCACCATGTTGTATCTATTGAGAATACATCAATAATTGCCAAAATGAACAGAAGGCAGCTTTTCTTAGATTCTTATACACTTATGAGCTTATCACATACTCATTTGATTTCCTTACAAAATTGATTATTAACTATCAATTTGATATAATAACTGCTCAGTTATCTTCAACATATCGTTGGTAAGCAACGGAGCAATATACAATAATCAAACTATAGGAAATACAATGCTTCCGAAAATCTTCGAAATTTTTCTCATCATTAACATTTATAGAAGAACATGCTGATACATATCAATAATCATCAAAACAAAAGAAATATCGAATTTATCATTATTATTTCTTTTATAACATATTTTTCGCAGTTTTGGAATCGCTGTCAGCTCTCTCTGATATCACTCAGAAGTTATAAATTTTGGTACAAATTCTTACATAGAAAATTGAGATCTTTCACGTCTAGAAAATCTTCTCCGGTGCTTATCAAGATTTCGGGCTAATTTTCAATATTTTTTCATATTTTAAAGACGTTCGAAGTAAGTGAAACATGGTATTCAGAACATCTTGGATTTGAAAATGAACGGAAGATCAGAGACTTCAACTTGTAGAAATTTTTCAAACATCGCAAGAATGATTTGTTTTGCTTTATTTTTTACTCTTTATATAAAAACCTCATACAATTCTTATCGATTTCATCTCAATAAGTTGAAATAAAACAACTTTCATTCAGTTTCAGATGTCTTACAAGAAATAAACTACAAAGAATGTTAATGATACTATTTGTCAGATTTTTAAATGCAAAATTTACAAATATATGATCTATGCCAAATTTCATGCTTGTCGTCATGATATTGAGAGTGAAAACTAGGTAAGAGTAAAAAGCTTCGGAATTATTTGACAAAGATGAAAGCTTCAAAATGAAACAAAAAATCAAATCCAGCAATGAATCATCTTGTATAACGAAAAGTATATATTTTTCGCCTTGTTGTGTCTTACCTGCCATTGATACGTCGATATGGATGTATTCTTATCGATAATTTCCAAAAAGCCGAATGATTATTTGTAGAAATATCATCATCATCCAGCAATGGAACCCAATATTCCGTATTGGGGCTATGAAAAAAAGCAACAAAATCCGAATTCAGCTTTACGTAGACATTTTTTGACTCTTGTGTTATCATATAGTCGTACTGTTCATTGTAATCAATACAATAGGCTCGCATAACATTACGACCCTCTATTTTATCCCATAATATATTGCTATAATTATTGAAAGAAAAAGGATAATCTACGATGACGTAATTAGTTGATGTATGACTTTCAACGACATATTGTGTACACAGATAAACACCTGAGCGTACCCATGTATATCGCTGTGTCACGACTATTATGACGCCGTCCTTTGTTATAGAATTCGACGATATTTCATCCTGCGCAACTTGCCATGTCACTGTTCCTCCTCTAAATAAAACGAAACAAAGTTTATTTGTATCTTACACTGTATAAAGAGTGTCCCATAATAACTGAAGATAAATTGTTAATAATACTTTTCATACTTTTTCTTCACGTAGAGAGCTGAAATTTTTATCATATGTATATCTAATGAAGATCTTATATTTCTGAAAGTTTCAACTCTCTCGCTAAAACTAGTGGTAAAATACATCGACAAGACTGAAATACAACAATTTTCGTACTGAATATTGCAGGATAGTTCTATATGTAGTCAACCAAAAAATAACAAAGTATTCAAAAGTGTCTTTCATATCAGAATTTGTAGACTTCCTTTTACTGATCATTTTGATAAAAAAGCTTTTCGAATTTCATTAAAAAATGACGATATTATCGCCAAAATATTTTTCGTATAAACAGGTGATGTCTGATTCTTTTGTGATAGGAATATTATATACAATTTTTAATCGAGGTTTATCCATCTTATTTATCTGTATCTAAGAAAACAATAATAGATTTTTGTAGAGCAAACTTGAGTTAATACAAGGTTTTAGTGCTAATAGCACCCGAAAAAAACTTCCAACAAAAACTTCCATGAAGGTAACATTTACCATACTAACATGTATATAAAACTTCACTCCCATATTTCGGAGAAGGTATGCAGATAATAGGGGTAAAAAATCGGATGCTAAATTCTACACGAATATTATTCTGTTGTTTCAGGGAAGGAATGTGAACGATGAGGCGTAATTTGTAGGCGATAAATTATATGACATTTCTGTTTTTTTTTATTTGCTGCTTTTGTTCAGCTTTCTGGGTTTTACTGAATATTTTGTAAACATTCGAAATCGATGTCCAAAGGAGTATTAAAAATACAGCACTGCTGAACAAGCCCATTGGCTGACCGTATCGTTCAGATATCGGAATCCAATTGAATAAGAAGATTCTATGGCAAAAAGTATGCCGAAGTCATGTAAGTAGCGAATAAGAAAATGAGTATTTCTACCATGATTGTCAATTAAAATGCGAGTTCAATATAATAACGAAGCAAGAGACATAATAAAAATAATGCACTACGAAAATCATAATCCCATAAAGAAAATATTATCCTAGTATAGTTAATGAATACAAGGATTGAATCGTTTCATTCTCTTCAGTACTCAGTTCAATGAAATGCCGAGCGAAATACTCGATACCTCTACAGATAATCGAATTTGTCCTAGTAAACATATAGACGCTGAAGAGCTATAAATTTTCTATCATAAGACACTGAGAGAAAATCTTCCATGCTTCCGCCTGCTGACAATAGTTCATGTATAAAGCATACATGGGATAAAGAATAAGCGCCCCTGAAAAAATCTATCTGGCCATATTGTGTGAACACTGCGGTTTCTAGAAGGCACTAAATATAAAAGTCTATCCAGTCTTCAGCAAACTCATTCAAACCGTCATACCTTTTTCCTTCAGCTGTCGTATTATCGTACACAAAGAAACTTTGCTCAGACATGTTGTTTATACAGTGACTACGGCCAAATCCAATTTTCACATACTATAAATATCTCTACGGAAACAATCTCATGTGGGTACTCTTCGCCCTCACCTTTACTTTGGCAATTCTTCCCTTCAACATCACTCTGACGATGCTTCCTATAAGACTTTTTGTGCCGTTACACTTCTTCGAGGCTTTAAAATAGGGCACATCGTACATTCTAAAGTTCCATCAAAACTTATTAATCTCTCGAAAAGAATTTTCTTCTCTCTCGCAATGGTTCGATAAACAGTGACGTTACGACAGAGTTTTAGAAATTTAAAATGCACAACGGTTGTTTTCAACCAAGAATTATACGCATGTAGGCGCCTCACTTGCCAGTACCTTTTAAGAACTTTGTCTGTTATCTGTCCCACTGTCTCAAAAATGAATATCTATCTTTTTATCTATAATAGTTCAAATAAAAGTTTCCTCTTATTTTCTTTTAATTACTACACTAAAGTGGAAATATAACTTTATATGAGAAGAAATTATTTTCATAACACCTATACTTTCCCAGAAATCTGTGAGTAAAATTTTATACAAATTTTAGTACCGATAATTTGATCCTCGTTACTTTGTTTCGTTGTTTAGTTTATTTTTGGATACTATTAGCATCGGATTCTTTCATTTACTAGCAAACTTACCTCTAAAAAATCTACTATGGCTACATTTCTGCAGAATATAGTCATTTTGAGACATATGAATTGACTTTTACTTATATTTTACAGTATTTAGTATTTTGTCTATAATATTGTCATTTCTCAATGAAATTCGAGAAGTTTTTTTTTTACCAAAATGATTATCGAAAGACGGTCTATAAAGTTCAATACAAAAGAAAGTTTTCTAAATGTTTCATGATTTTTTGGTTGACTATTGATAGAACTACCCTGCAATATTTTTATAGTAAAGAATATCGAAAAATCAATTTCGAAAATTGATGTATTTCACTACTAGTTTTAGCTAGATAGCTGAAACGTTCAGAAATAAAAGATCTTCGTTAGATGTATATGTGATAAAAATCTCAGCCCTCTACGTCAAAAAAAAGTATGAAAATATCATTAACGATTTATCCTCAGTTGTTATGGGACACCCTTTAGTGATATGTTTCAACATTGATCTTTACCTGAACACATCTCCATGAATTATTGTTATTGAACAGAAATAGAAGATCAATACCAGCAGATAAAATTCTTCCATCTTAATTTTGTATGGTCGCTCATACATAATTTTCTCTTCAACTATACTAATACTATTTTTTTTGCAATTTCAGTGCGTATTTATATATCTTCGTTATATTAAAATATTAGACGCTACAGATGACTAATTTGTTTTTATTATTCATTTTCATTATATTAAAAAGGAACTAGCGTTATTCATGGCTGATTTTTTCATTATTTATTATTGACGTATTAGTCAAAATAAGATGGATTATGGATAAAAAATCATATACGAACGATAAACCATGGAAAAAAACCCACTACATATTACTATACTCATTAATATGTAACGGAACGGGTAAGGAGCATGATACAGAAAAGAGCAAAAATCGTTTGAGTCAGTCCTATGTTTTGTACACGAAAAGAAACTGATGTAATTGGGATTTTTTTCATAATGTGTGATATTTCACTAGCATTCGTTGATTAATCATAGATAATCTGGTTATATTTATTTTAATTTCTTCTTCAAACCTTCTAATAATGATATAGCACAAAGAACATCATTGATAACATTTTGAGGAGGAGCGTAATCGCATAAGGTTCTCATGACAAACATTCAATGTTTTTTCCACTTATCTGTATGTCGTCATCTCCATTATACTTCCAATGACGTATGTACGGAAACAAAAGTTGAACTAGCACGTCCGTAAGTATGACACAAAAATTATGACAAATTTTAGTTATGATGTAGTGTCGAAGTCTTCAATATTACAAGGTTTAGAAAGTCAACAAAAAAGACATCCAACAAAAGTAAAAAACAGTTTTTATTTATTACGCATGATTTCCTTTTTGGACTTACCTGGATTTTTCTTAATTCGTTAGAAAACAAAAAAATCCACAAGAACGTATAAAGGAACGCTCCGAGAAAAAGATCATTGTCAGATCTAACGTTTTTCAGACACGAACTCAGTTGATGAGACTTTTTTGGGCCTAGATTTGAATCCGAGCCAAACTATGCTCTCAATCCTTTTAATGAAACTTTCTAAATCAAATATGATAGCCGCTTCAAAGATACAAGATAAGGTTCTCCAAATTCTAAGTTTCTACATCATTTTAGTTTTAGCTTATTTATATACCATTCGATCGAACTTTTCGAGCTGATCATGAATATTTAGTTTTAAAGCTTCCGGATGCAAGCTTTTACCTAAAAACACACGAGTTACTAGAAGATTTTTCGTTCTCCCAAAAATCATTATTTTCTGTTTTACACATTACTTTCAATAGAATAACTTAGGTCTAATGCATTTTTAAAGAATGAAACTAATTTTTTCTTACTCAGCATGGAAAATTGTATATTTCAAACTGTTTTCGGAAGTTCTGGTATAGAATTTTTTTCTTTCAGGATCAGATGGGTTTCAGAGGTATCCACGCCCTTTAAACCTAATTTTGTAAAGCTATCTGGTTTTTTACTTCACGAGATATAATCATACGTCACATACAATTACAATCACAATGTAAGAAGAAATAAAAGTACGTTCTTCTTTTTTCGAAATTCTCTTTCGTTCTTAAGATATTTCTTCTTTTATTGTAACTTGGACCTCCTTATCTAAAAATTAGGCAAGTCATTTGGCGATAACTCTTTTATTTCTCGTTCAAAACTGGAAACTAATATGATATTTATAACAAGAGTAGTTAGTTATTCTTATTGTCAGAAATAACTGATTTCTTATATATAAACACACTCTTGAGCTGATAATATAAAATTTTAAAAAGTTTTTTTCTTTTTTCTAAATTTTATTGATTGACTAGTTTCTGTCAAGTTAAAACTTGATATCATCAGAATCTCTTCTTCAGTTTTAATAAGCTCCTTTTTTTTGTTTTAATTAACAAATCTGGTAAGAGCTAATACGATGTCTTTTCTGACATCATCGATTTGTTTCAAACTAGATGCTTCCACTAATGCTTTTATGGCTATTACTCCTCATTCTTGAGAAATCATTGTATATGATGTATTTGATTTACCAGCAACTTGAGTAAATTTTTGTAAGTTAATGCAACCATCACGATTGCGATCGGCAAATTCAAAATTAATAAAATTTCTAAACTTATTAAAGTCTAAAAACTCATCACGATTTCTATCGGCTTCATTGAAAGCTTGTCGATAATAACTCTATGCCATTTGTATATATGATCAACGAAAAATTAATCAATAGCAAATTTTCGAGATAGCTGTGTCTGAAAACTAAACAATTTGTTACATCCTCATAGTTGCAATTTTCATACATATTGACATAATACAGATTTTTTCCAATACTTTATAGTTTAATTCACAAATTCAGGAAGAAAAACAAGAAAAAAAGCTTTTGTTTTTTATTTATCCGTCTGATTTTTTTTATGTATGGTATTAATGACGTGTATTGTGTTCCGCTTTACTAATCATTATATCAAGGTGTAATTACAATGAGTCATCATCAACGTTCGATTTATGTGTAACTTCACTCTGATTAGCAAATTATTTTTTATTTTTTTGTTGCATGTCATATCATTGTATGTACTACCTTCATTCTCATCTCAACATTTCGATTAATATAAATCTTTTCATATTTTAATCTTTCGATATTCTGGATTTCCAGGGTTTCAATTTTTCTACGTTTTGTTTTTTCGATCTTTTTATTTCATAGCATAATTTTATGAGATTTCTATTTTCTTTTGTTATTTTTACATTGTAAAACTAGATACCACGATTAAGTTGAAAAATATTCATAAAAAAAGCAAAACAACAAAGAGAATAGTTATTCTCATAACATTATGTTTTAATGAAGTCAATTATCGGCACTGAATAAGGCTAGAAGAAACTTTATTTTCTGAAAAAACAAATGCGTCTATTGAACTATTCAAGTTCATATGCATGATTTTCTAAGTTTTAATCGAAATAAAAACGGTGAAAAAGAAATATAGAAATGTATATATATATGTTGAAAAGTGGAAAATGAACAAACTCGAAAGTCAAAAACTAGAGTATCGTTCTAATGATTTTCCAATTCTTTCGGCAAGAACAATAAATGTACAGCAAAATGGCATGATTAAAAAGAAACTTTTTATTGCAGATATAGGAATAGTTTAATCACTGCCTAGGATCGCTACTAGTTTATCCTTGCCATCATTGGTGAATGCCTTACTAGCAAAAGTTGGACAGTTGATTACTAAAAACGAGAAAAATAATCAACGTTCTGTAGAAAGCTACCAAGTTTTATTTAATATCTTGCCAAAATATCTGTTAGGAGATAGTGACATATATTATTCTTTTCCTTCTCTCTCCATTATATATGTGTTATGTATCTCATTTGATCTCGTCCATCTTTTGTTTTTTTTCCATTTGATTGATCGATACGCCATCCACGATCAGTTGTTTTATTTTTGCTGTTCGAGTTAGTCTACTTCTTTTTGAATAAAGAGAAACACTCTCCTTGTAATGTCGAATATCGAGTGAACTACTTTTTGTTAGGAACTGAACTGTTCAAGAAAAGATTTTACTCTTATAAACAAGTTACAACTGTTCTATTATTAGAAAAAGTGTCTCAGTAATACAACAATTATGTTCTTTTGTAGGAGTTTTTTCCAAGAACAGTATAATTTCGGTGTGTGTATAAGGAAAAAAAATGTTCAATTCCTATCAAGAGAACTGTTAAACAATTCTCAAGATCGGAACTAATATGGAAGTGTTATAGGTCTATTAGAGTTTCGAGAATTAGAAAATTCGTCATTTCCTTCATACCACTTTTCCATTGTTGCGTGAGAAATTTTGAGGTTTACCTCAATTAGAATCACTATGTCGTCTCTGATTTATAGAGAGAAAGAAAAACTTTCGATAATATATTGAATAGAACAATCGATTAATGTATTTTTGCTGGAGACTTGATTATACTTCTCCAAGATAATTACAGATTCTTGTTCAATTTTTTACACTCTTTCCAACTATATCATTTTTATTGTGTCTGCATAAAATAAAATTTTTCGAAAGGTTGATATGACACAAGAAGAATCTTTTATTCTGCGATAAAACTTAACTAATCTTTTCTATTTTAATTGTTCTTATGAAGATAATAAAGATCATAGAGTTATATATCATAGTTCATTCTTAATCTCATATTGATATATAGATAACAAAATAATTAGAAATTTATCAATATTTATGTATTATTTCATGATCATATTTTTCTATTAACCCTTTCACAGTCGAATTTCGGGTAGACAAGTTAGTTTTTGGAAATAAGAATTAATAATAACTTCCTTCAGAACTCCTTGTTAAAGAAATAAACAAACAGTATTATTAGATCTCGAAGAGCCATAGATTAATCTTTCTATCAGACTTGGTGGTCCTACTTTATCACATTCATGTGATGAATCACAAAAAAGTGGTACATATTTGTACCACCGCCTATGAAAGGGTTAATATAGTATCTACTAATATATTTCTTTGACAAATATTTCCTCGATCTACAGCACAAATCATAATAAACAAAAAGAAAAACGAGAAAGAATTTTTTTTGATATATTATTAATAAGTTCGATCAAAAATTCTGACTAGAAAAATCAAATGGAATTCGATTATAATTGATTGATAATTGTTCATATGATTTTTATTTAAGGAAAAAAGACATTCTATCTGTATAGAATTTGAGTAGTTTTCTTTTACAAATCCAAAGATCGAATATGAAAACAGTAGTTCAATTTCAGATATAACAGGCATTTGATAGATAGAGTCTATTATTTGAAAAAACATGATTTTTATGAATTTTGAACAAAAATAGCTTCAAGATGAGGAAATTAGGTACTATAGAAGATTTCTCAAAAGAAAAATCTCCATATTCGAATTTTTCAATCTCAAATCGTTGATTAAGCTTTTCATCATGACAATAAAATGTTTATAAAAGCTATTTCAAATATTTTACCATTCATCATAGATCTTCGCTATTTTTCATATACTTTTTATTTATTAATAATTACTAATTTAAATTAAAAAATATCTTCAAATATTTTTTTTTCTATTGACATATACGACATAAAAAATTTGGTTTGTCGATCGTCTAAGTGCTTTAACAGTTTCTGACGTATTCTCCAAAGACTTTTGCATCACTTACAGCGATGAACATATCAAATCATCTTTTCACTTAACGTGAATAACTTTTTGACGGTCTGTCACCTCACTTCGATAAAATCTCAGATTTTACCCATATACCCATACCTCTTCGCTTAACACTTTAGTTTTTTTTTCTTCTCTTTCATTATAAGACAAAAAAAATTTTAATTTTACCCAGTCAAAATTGAAATTTTAGTATTGACTGGAAATGTGTTAGGCAAAATTATAATTTCAAATTTGACCATAACATATACATATATAAATTTATGCATTTATATTGTCTATTGTCACTACTATTGTTTCGGTTCGATGCACATTACGTCGCGATGAACATGGCCTTTGAAAATGTACATTTACTGTACACTTACTGAGCGTTTACCGTGTCCATTATCATATATATATACATTCATTCGAGAGAATAAAAAAAAAAAAACGTTACCTTGACTCATTTAAGCAATATAAGAAAAAAAAACTTTAAATTATCAAATTTTACAAAGAAAAAACCTAATTCTTTATTATGAATATGACAATGCAACAACCATTATCATATCCATTTTATATGGGTACATCACCACGTCCATTTCGACCTGATCTATGGTCATCAATTCCATTTTCATATCCATATCCTCGACCATTATCACCATTTATTCCTTCTCAACAACAAAATCCATTTTCAAAAATACCACCACCATATTCTAATACACGTTATAATCATTTAAAACAATTAACTAATTATCCTACTCGTCGTCCAATACATCGATCATTTGATATTTCAAAACACCCTTATCGTTATTCATCACACAATAATCCAATTTATTCAAATACATATCGACCAACAAAAACAAAATCTGTATCTGATTTACAAACTCAAATTTCAAATCCTTTACCTAAAGCTCATTCATGGCATATGATGACAAATAATCATCAATCAAATTTAAGTGTTGCTTATGCAAAAGAATTGAATATAACACCAAAAATTAATCGAAAAAATTTAACACCAAAAATAAAAAAAAGAATTCCTCATCAAAAACATTTTTCATCATTATCACCAAAACGAAATCGTCCATTAAAAATCAATCATCTTAAACGATCTACACAAATACCAGAACGTGGTATTATTCGTATATCAACATTAGATGAAATGCCAATTAATAATAATAATAATAATCAAACAAGTAGTTCTAATCATGATCGATTATCAACTAAAGGAAGTATATCAAATTCAAGTCAACGTCGAATGATATCAAAAGGAAATAAAAATCGAAAGATTAATAGTAATGATCAAAATGATGGTAAAAAGAAAACCCAATCGAGTTAAAATTGTTTTTTAATTATTACTATATTTAATATTTAGAAGAAATTCATAGAAATTCTGATAATGAATCATTATCATCTAATCGTAGTGATTTATCATTACAACAACGTTTAAATGGTTCATTACGTAATGATCCATTAATTACAGCTGCTATGGAAGATTTTCGACAATTTCGTCGAACATTTAATCAAAACAATTCATTAATGTAAATTTTTAATATTTTTAAAAATTATTTTGTTTTTTTTTATTTAGTCATTCATGTCGAAATTTAAGTCATGATAGTCTTTATTCAGATTCTACACTTCAGTCATCATCATCATCATCATTA
This sequence comes from Macrotrachela quadricornifera, assembly GCA_022393335.1. NCBI lineage: Eukaryota > Metazoa > Rotifera > Eurotatoria > Philodinida > Philodinidae > Macrotrachela > Macrotrachela quadricornifera. The sequence goes on along the minus strand of JAJEKB010001328.1, from coordinate 13,337 downwards.
CCAAGATCTCGTAATCATAGTCAATCAAGTTTTACATCTGTTGAACGTTCTGAAATTCGTGAATTAATTCAAAATGTTAAAAAAAAAACTACAAAATCAATAAATCGTTCACTTTCATCATCACCAATTCGAACATCTCCAATATTATCTGAACAATCTATAGCAAGAAATTCTTCTTCATCATCAATACCAATAATAAAAACAAAAAAAACTTTAATTACTGAAGAATTAGATCGAGAATTTAATAAATTACGTGAACTTAATCCAAATCATGAAATAAATTATGTAACACCATCATCAATATCTAAACGAAAAAAACCTATTGAAATACCATTACAAACTACTCCATCAGTACCAAAATTTGATGAACTTTTACGTCAAGTTCAATTACGTCCAATTAATAAAATAAAACCTATTCAAGATGAATTAATTGATAATAATTATGAAAATCCATTACCATCTGTACCTGTTCCACAATGTAGTCCAATACCTTCTGAAGAAAATAAATTTCAAGAACCTATACATGAATATGCAATGCCAATAAAAAAACTTGAAGATAAAACTTTAACACAAATATCACATTTTCAACCAATTCAAAATTTTAATTCAAAAAAATTAATAAATAATAATCCAATTGAAAAACAAACATCACATTCTTATTCAATGTTTAATTCATTTCATAATGATTTAACAAATTTATTACCAACAACATTTCAACCAAATAGAATTATTAATAATAATCATAATCAAAATGATTATGCTACAAAAATTGTTAATGAAAATATTTATACATCAGATATTGATCGATATATACCAACATCAGATATTAATAAAAATGAAGATAATACACTTCAAATTCATCTTGATAATCATACTATTCTAACAGATGATTACTATGCAGATTATCAAACAAAACAAAATATAAACTCATCATCAATATTAAATGATTTATCTTATTTATTTACACGAAAACATAAACAACAAAATAAATTACATAATAAAAAACAACGTTGTTCAATTATGTAATGAGAATGTCCTCATTTATATATATACATATATGAGTGAGTTGTAACTTTTTGGTACAATTAATGCAAAAAAAAACTGATAATAGGCCTGTACCATTTCTGAGCAATGCATTTCATTATATTCTACGCCTATGTTATGCAGTAGAAGTATATCTATAGTAAAAATTTGAGCGACAACAAACGAGTTTTTCATGATTTATTCATACAGTAAGATGAGTCTACACAAAAATGAATAAGTAGCTGTAATTATTATCCATTTCAAAATACAATGTGTTAACTCGAGAAGACAAATTCGCATCTTTTCATCTTCTTCGAGAAACATGCAAAAGAATGCATGAAAATGACCTGTCATTTGGATAAAATTTTGATTTTGACTTTCGATTTAGATAGAGGAACTTGAAATTACAATACATTTCCCCACTTTTCATTACATTTTCATCGAAATGTAAAAATATCTGTGAAATTCTCAATTTTTTGCGCATATAGACACATGATTCTACTTGCTCAACGTTACAGTGCAATAAGACAATCCTTTGTATTACATATTGAACTATAGATCTCAAGTCTCTCTATCTAAATCGAAGATCAAAATCAAAATTTTATCCAGATGGCAGGTCATTATCATGCATTCTGTTGCATGTTTCTCGAGAATAATTAGCTTTAAAAGGGCTTCGTCTTATATAATATAGGAGAAAAAGAAGTGTCCTTATCTCCTGTTTCGATTGGTGAAAATCGCAGGTACCTAGCTACTCGCGTTCTCGAGTCAACACATTCTATTTTGAAATGGATAATAGGTATCTGAAGCAAATCGACGTTAAAGAAAGGAAAAAGGTATACAAAAGATATAGCGTTCGAAAGAGTGTTCCAGGTTGTACAAAATGGACTTTTCATTAAATTTTTACTGTTTTTTTCGTACTAAAAGAATGTCTTTTTCGTAGTGCATCTCGATATCTATATATACGATTATTTTACTATATGAGACTTATAAGGCCACGATGGTGTAAGCCAGAGAGCTGGAATTTGGTGTGCCAATGGGGCGCACAGAGACTAATAACATATAAAAAAGTTGTCGACATCAATCTTGTAGAACAAAAGTTATTAGCGAAATGCAGCTAATATCCTAATTGTACCAAAAAGTTGCAATTCATTCATATATATGTCTTTTAATATTGATCTATGTATTTAAATAATCATTTACATTTTTTCTCAAATCTTTTTAACATCACTATAATATGTTGTCATTATTTATTGTTTGAAAATCACATTCATCTTATATGATATTCATTGTTTTATTTAATGATGGATCATTAAAAATATAATATCCATGATACTTTTTTTTAAATATCGTATTGTTTAACAATTAATCTTATCGATTTTAAAAGGACATATAGCTAATGTACCAAGAGTTACTATTATCACAAGAAAAGAAAATGATAGATAATGAAAAAATAAGTGAGAACATTTTCAATACGTTTTACTATTTTAATTAATAGAACCTAGAATTAAAAGTTGAAATCTTTGTATTATATATCAATTTGTAGCGAGAAGATCTACTCTACAAAAAGTGCTATTTTTTTTGCTTTATATAAATCGCATCAATAATCCTTTTCGTATTCTCGTTATTCTGCAAAATATTGAAGGTTCATATTATTCAGTGATATGAAATCGATCATTCGGATCTTCAACAGTGTCGCATATTTCAACAAAAGTTAGAACGAATATTTATGTTACGGATGGTTTTAAATCACAATCATTCTGTGCCGCACAAGTCATCTCTCCTATCTAAATTAAAATATTTTCATTAATTGACAAAAAGATAAAATTTTATAAATTGATGAAAAATAATTAAAGATTTTGAACTTTTGAATTAACTAGTATAAAGCTTTTTGAGCAAAAACAAACGATAAAAACAATCAAATATTATTTCGTTTTCTACAAAGGAAATTTTATTTCATCGATTTTCTCAATTTAATTTTTTATTTCAGGAGAAAAATTATGCATCCTAATGATATACCTCATGTGAAAAATAAGAAATGGCAGCCTTAATCTGTTGGCGCAATCTCAGATTACTTTTCGGAGAAATAAGATGCAGTCGAATCTAATTTTCAAAATGAAGCTTAAAACATATTTCACTATCGTCTAACAGTCATAACCATAGCCACCTTCAACAGTAAAAATATTAAGAAATGTCTGTAGATTACATTGGAAAATACATTCTAGAAATTGAAATGTGTCTGAATCTGCGTTGCATATGAAACTAGACTCAAAGCAAGAAGAATTTCATGAAGTTATGAGATTGAAAAAAATGTTATATGATCTCTGCTCTGAATAATTCATTCCATTTAAGTTTTTAATTGCATCTATGAAAAATTTAGCTCCTCTCAATTTCGGAAACCATAGAGATCCTCAAGTATAACTGATATTTTTAGTATCAATTATAAGAATAAAATTATTATCATTGTTATTGTTTCTCTCTAGTAAAAATAATAAATTCATCATTTAGTACAATTACATCCTTTATGTATTACTGAACCAAGCATTAGTGTTTCACAGACTTATTCACTAAACTTCAAATATCCAATAATTGAATTGAAAAGTTCATGTCGTTCATAAAATTTTTCATTTAATTCAATACGAAATTGCGCATATATCTAGTAAAGGATTTATCAAGTATCATATACCTAGAATGCAGATAATAATCTCTATTTTCGTCATCATTTTTGAGATATGATGAATTGTGTTTTTTCTTTTAAAAATTAAATTAAAATATTTAAATGTTATCATAATCTAGCGCCACATATTTTTTTTTCAAAATTAAATACGATAAATCAATAGTTTTTTTCTTTCTATCATCCATCCGTTGAATACCCACTTCCTCCACATATCGACAGACAGACAGATAGAAAGAAAAGAACAGACTTTATGACTCATATGACGGAAGAAATATATATAAATAACAACGACCAAACGTAGTAGTGATAGTCGCCATTTTTTTAAGATGCGTTTGACGTGCGAGGACAGCTTTTTATTTTTATGTCTTGTTTTTAGTATATTTTCACATTATTACATTATTTCAAAGATTTATTAGTATTAATCTATTAAATTTTTATCTATTTAAATCAAAATTAATTCTCTACGTTTTTTTCTTTTTATTGTCTCATTTTCAAATCATTCATTGACATACTTATGCACTTAAAATTAAACAAAGACAAAAATAGCAAGTGATTAAGAATGAGAGTAAAAGAATGATTATATATAGAAAAATAAACAATATTTTACAACTCCGTTTTTTTATTTTGATTTCATAAAATAATTTTTTTCCAACAAAAATTTACCAGTGTTACATAATTATTATTAATATTTCAACAACATAAAATATATAAAAATCCATGCACTTAACAAACTCATTTTTTATTTATTTTAGATTTCTTTCTATTTAAAAATAAAAAAAAAATGCAATCTACCGATGAATTTACACCATCAACAACTGAACCTGTATTTGGTACTGGATTAATTTCTCAAAAAACTCAATCATCTACAAATAATGATATTAGTGATAATGAAAAAGTAGTATCATCATCAGAACCAATGATTAATGGACAAAATGATACAACAAATAATAAAATATCATTAAATGAAAATATTAATAATAATACAGCAGACACTATTAATACAAATACTGAAGCAGAAGATTTATCAACTACACATCTTAATGGACAAAATCAAAAACCAACAGGTGAATTAGATAATACTATTAAATCAACTGAAGAATTAACTGTGAATGAAAAAATAAATGAAGTTGAATCAAATGTTTTATCTACTGAACCTAAGCCAGTATCATCATCACCAATGGATACTACTAACGAAGGTACATCATCTGCATCAACAACTGTGGTTGATACTGCACCACCTCCTGCTGTTGATACTGCACCTACTCCTGTTGTTGAAACAACAACAACATCTGATGATAACGTTCCACAGGCACCTGTAGCAATGGAATCTGAAACACCAGAACCTAAAAGCAAAGTAAGAAAAAAAATATTAAAAATTTTATATTATTTTATTTTATTTTTTATATTAAAATAGTCTTCTCGTGGTAAAGCTAAAGTACCTGCTGCAACACCAGCACCAACACCAACACGTCAATCAGCACGTGGTAGAAAAGCGGTTCCAACTTCATCAACAAACGCTGAAGAAAATCAAACTATTGATGAAACTAATGCAACTCCAGCACCACCACCACCAACAACAACAACAACAGCAGCAAATCAACCTGAATCCTCAAAACGTACAAAACGCCAAGCCGCTACTATTCAACCAAATTCAACATCTGGTAAATATATTAATTTTTAATATTTTAAATTTTAATTGATATTCTTCTTTTTTTTGTGTATAGACAGTAATATTACAGATGATATAAATGAAGGTAAAACAAAAAATGTTTCTCCATCAACACGTAATAAACGTGGAGCCGCGGCAAATACACCTAAAAATGCTAAAGGCAAAAATTCAAATGATGATATTGATAATGATGTTAGTACAATTGAAAGTGAAACACCAACAAAAAAAGCTCGAACAAGTGCAAATAAAAAAACACCTGAACCACCACTCAGTGAAGAATATGTACGAAAATTACGACCAAGAAAATAATATATATTGAATATATTTGTATATGTTAAATTTTCTCTTTATTCTTGCTGCCTATTACTTTATTGTCAAGGTCAATTCTATGACCACCTTATATGTGTGTCTTTTGTGTTTATTCGTATCTGATGCTTTTAGATAGATATATATATATATATGTATGTTCAGTTTTTGTCAATGGATAGATTTCTTCTTCTTCGTTGTTTTGTCATTGTATTGTTTGAAAAAAATTTAAAACTAAAATATATAAAAAAAAGAAAAGAAGGAAAGGTCTTTTTGGAAAATACAGATAGATCTTGTTTCTTTTTTTGTTTGTTCTTCTTCTTCTTTTTCATTTGTTGTTGCTGTATAAACAAGAAATAAAAAGAAACGACTTTCTTTCTCTCTCTCTCTATCTTTTCGGTTTTTTTCTTTCTTTCTTCTTGATCGATTCATTTTTAAATATGATGAAGAAAATGAAAGTATATTCATTTTAATTGCTTACATATTCTCTAGATTATGTAATATATATATATATTCATTGCTATAACAACAGAGGATATTTCGATTAATACTTGAATGTATACAAAATATACATTTGATATCAATTATATAAAAAAAAGAGAAAACTATTATTAATAGCAGATAGTCGAAAAAATAACGAATGGAACGTATAAAACAGCTGTGAATTGCAATTTAAATTTTCGTTAATCAATGCTTTATTTATACAAAAAACAAAAGAATATCAAAAGATACAGTGTGAAAAGCTCGACAATTGACACCTTTTGTTTTTAAAATAAACAAAATTCTATGTTATCAATACGAGATATATCATAAAAATTCACAACTTTAAAAAGAAGAAAATGATTGAAAAATCGGTTATGTAAACAATTGATTATAGTATGATATCGATGTATATTACAAAACGTATTCATACAAAAATTTACTTCGCTTCATTCTAAAGATGATATTATAACTTGATTTAATAAAGATTTTTATTTTTAGATAATATCATGGCAAGTAATATGTCAATAAAGAAAAGATTAAATGAACAATCTCAAACGATTAATACATCTAAAGGATTATTTAAAACAAATAATATTTTTTTATTTATACCAAATATAATTGGTAAGTATAATGAAATATTTTTAAAAAATGAATTTATATCAGTAAAGATTCTATCAACTGATTGAATAGATCTATATTTTGTTAATTTTAGGTTATGTACGTGTTGTTCTTTCGATAATCTCATTTTATTTTATGCCAACAGATCCAAAAATTACAATTATATGTTATTTAACAAGTGAATTTCTTGATGCAATTGATGGTCATGCTGCTCGAGCATTTAATCAATGTAAATAAATTGATATAAAAGAAGAAAAAATATATATTATTAAAAATTTAGGTACGAAATTTGGTGCTATGTTTGATATGCTTACTGATCGATGTTCAACAATGTGTTTATGTTTTGTTTTGGCAATGTTTTATCCAAAATGGGCACTTTTCTTTCAATTATGGGCAGCAATTGATATTGCTAGTCATTGGCTACATTTACATGCGTAAATAAAATATTTATTTTTAATTAAATAAATATTCCTTTTTTCCTATTTTTTTTAATTAGTGCAACAGTTAAAGGTTCCGAAAGTCATAAAAAAATAGATCTTTCAGGTAATCCTGTCCTTCGTCTTTATTATACATCGCGTGTATGTCATAAAACTTGAATTTTTTTTTGTTTTATTAATATTTAAATTTTTATTTTAGAAAGTTCTTTTTACTATGTGTGCTGGTAATGAACTTTGGTTTTCAATGATTTATATGCTTTATTTTGGTGAAGGTCCTGCAGGTTAAAAATATATATTATTAAAAATATTATATATTTATTTATTTTATATATTAATAGTAATTACATATGAAGATTATTCAATAGGTCTTTGGCGTATTATTCTCTATAGTGTAACACCTATAATGATATTAAAACAAATAATTAGTTTAATACATCTTTATACAGCTGCACTTGATATGGCTGCAATTGATAAAGCTGAACGAGCAAACAAAAAATAAATCTAACTAAAATTAACTTTTCTTTTTTTTTTTACTTTTTGATAATTCCAGCATTTTTTTATTCTCAATATATTCCTTTTTTATTTTTGCTTTTTTTTTTTGTAGAAAAAAACAAACATTTAGTATCTTTCTTCATTGATAGATATATTTTATATAGAGTCAGATGGGGTAAATTCGTAATAAAAATTAATCGCGTTGTTTATAATTAATATAACTTTTCTATTTTTCAATATTTTAAAAAATTTTCTTCACAAACCATATGGAGAAAATTTTTCTCTATCGATCTGTGAGATTAGTTTTTCGATATCTAGTTCTATAATGTTGTTGTGATTGTTTTTTTGAACACCTCTAACAAAATTACGAATTTACCCCATCTGGGGTAAACTCGTAATCGTGTTGAAACAAGTGGGGTAAATTCGTAATCTCTATTAAATTTACTGGCAACAATAAAACAAAAGTTTTTCTTAGATAAAAAAAGATTTCTTCAATATTGTTTTTAGAAAAATGTTCGTCATAAAAAACTCTATAAGACTAAAGTATTTCTTTACCTTTTTTTGATTATAATAAGTGTATTATTTATAAAGCAAAGGCAAAGTAATGGAAAGGTCATTTTTTGACCAATGATATTTTTCAAAAAGAATAGCATATTCGGAATCAGCATCAAATTCTGAGTAAGATTATGTTTTGTTTTCTATAAAATTCCAACTTTCATTTTTCATGGAGTCATTTGGTACCTGTAGGGGACCCCAGAAATACAGAAGAAAATTTTTTTTTTTATTTTTCTTAAAATCTCCGTTATTATACCCAATATTTAATGCTGATTTCAAATATCATCTTCTTTTTTTTTCATAAATTAATCTAATAGTAAAAATGCCCCACATACATAGCAAGAGTGAAAACCTACACTGGTAATTCCAGCATTTGGGCAGTAAAATCTAACTTAGGAACAAAATGAAGATGATATTTGAAATCAGCATTAAATATTGGGTATAATAACGGAGATTTCAAGAAAAATAAAAAAAAAAATTTTCTTCTGTATTTCTGGGGTCCCCTACAGGTACCAAATGACTCCATGAAAAATGAAAGTTGGAATTTTATAGAAAACAAAACATAATCTTACTCAGAATTTGATGCTGATTCCGAATATGCTATTCTTTTTGAAAAATATCATTGGTCAAAAAATGACCTTTCCATTACTTTGCCTTTGCTTTATAAATAATACACTTATTATAATCAAAAAAAGGTAAAGAAATACTTTAGTCTTATAGAGTTTTTTATGACGAACATTTTTCTAAAAACAATATTGAAGAAATCTTTTTTTATCTAAGAAAAACTTTTGTTTTATTGTTGCCAGTAAATTTAATAGAGATTACGAATTTACCCCACTTGTTTCAACACGATTACGAGTTTACCCCAGATGGGGTAAATTCGTAATTTTTTTTTTTAAATAGCTGTTTTGAAAAGATCTTTTTAATAATAAAAATGTTGAATAAAAAGCCTACAAATACTCTAGTACCATAAAGGAAATCTTCGTGTATCTACTAGTGAAAAGATTTTCACAAACCGATGAGTAGAACACTAATAAATATACTTTTTCTCATCAAGCTAAAAATAGCTGAGATTACGAATTTACCCCATCTCTTATGCATGATTACGAATTTACCCCAGATGGGGTAAATTCGTAATTTTGAATACAGGTCTCAGAAAACTTGGCGTAGCTACTTTCTGGTAATAGATATTGAAAAACTGATTTCATAGATCGATAGAGAAAAATTTTCTCTATATGGTTTGTGAAGAAAATTTTTTAAAATATTGAAAAATAGAAAAGTTATATCAATTATAAAGAACACGATTAATTTTTATTACGAATTTACCCCATCTGACTCTATTCTTCTTTTTTTTTCTAATTGAAATATACTTCTATTTAATAAACAAGAGTTCAAATTGAAATGAAATTAGATATATGGAAGAATACTTCGTAGTTTGATCTTCCAGAAACATTATGACTTTTATTCAAATAGTCAATTTTTCGGGGAAGATATTTGATGATTTTTAATGTTTTGTAATCCAATGTCACTACTGTCGATGTAATTCGAAACTGAATGCATTGACAGTGTCGACTTTGAATGATACAAAAAAATTTGATTCACTTCCAACGACCGTTTTTTCCAAGTATATGCTTTCACGAGCGTGCAAATCAAAATTTTCTTTCAGCCTCTGTTATAGACATTTAATTTTTCCAATGTTTACCAAAGACACAAAATTAATCTTTCTTTCTTTACTATATCCGTACGCTTAAAAAATGTTGTATTTGTAATAATATGATCTCGAAGATCGATTATGATTGTTTCTTTATGTGAAGCGTCGAAAGAGATGAGAAAAGTTAGGCGCCACTCTAACATAACAATTGTTCGACGGCTGAAAGTGTAGCTGATGATTGTTAATAAAAAAGAATATATGTCGAAAGTTTCATGTAATTTCAATGTGCTTGAATCTGAGATCAATTTTTGAGCGAACGAACTTTCAAAAGAATAATATATTTTTTTTCAGATCATCATCATGGAAGGATGGAATAAAAATGTAAAATTATTAAGACTTTTAAACGATGATAATGAATCAAAATGTGCAACTATTGAAGCTGAAGTTGAAGAAAATAATGGTGAAAAACAATCTGCTGTACTTATTTTACAAAAAACACCATTTCAATTTGATAATATTGTAAAATTAATGAAAGATGATGAACAAAAATTTAACGTTGATTTTGTTAATGATATCTATCATAAATATACAGTTGAAGCACGATCAGCATGTAATGGTATGTTTAGAATTGTTTAATAGCTTTTTGCTCATTCAAAACGAAACGAATTGATTTAAAGAAAATGAAAAAAGGTTTTTGGAGGAGAATAATTACATCAAGTCATCATAACTAGAGGATTCCAGTTTGATAATTAGATAAGATTCGCTATCTTTCGATTAATTTATTTATAATTAAAAATTTTTTAGATATTAAATTAGCATTTATTTATCCTGCAACACCATTACATATAAAAAAATATTCTAAAAAACAATTTTGTCTTATAACAGAAACAGCTAATCGTTATGAAACAATCGTTCGACCATATATTGAAAAAAATCAACTTAATGCACAATGGGTTTATAATATAATTGATGGTAAATCTGAACGTGAACGAATTTTATTTGAAACAGATCAATTTATTATATTACCTGATATAATGTGGGATGGAAAATCTATTGAATCATTTCATATATTAGGTCTTGTTAAAACACATGATATACATAGTATACGAGATTTAAAACCTGAACATATACCAATACTTGAATCTTTATATGAAAAAACAACAGTAAAATAAATAATTTTTATTTTATTAATTTAATTTAATTTTTAGGAATTTTTATTATCAAAATATGGTATATCTTCAAAAACTATTCGTGCTTTTTTTCATTATCCACCAACATTTTATCATTTACATGTTCATTTTGCATCATTACAAGATCGTACATGTGGTTGTGAAGTTGAACGTGCACATCTTATACAAGATGTTATTGATAATTTAAAATTACAAAATAATTATTATCAAACTAAAACATTATATTATAAAGTTGCTATTAATGATCCACTTTATAAACTTTTAGAAGAAGATGAACCAAAAAACGAAAACTGATGAATAGTCAGATATAAAAATATCGGTGATCTGTTATTCTTTTCTTGTTTGATTGCAGATAAATAGAAAAAAAAATTCTTATGAATGTTGTTCTAATAAATAACGATCTTATATTTCAAAACATTCAAAATGAACGTAAACTAACCATAATAAGAGTAAAAGAAAAAAAAAGAAAAATGAAGAGATACTCTAACAAATACAAAGATTGTTTTCTAATAAATGTCTTTTTTATCTAATTCTTGAATATCATAGTTAAACCAAACATAAATATAATAATTGGCATCCATATATTTGTAACTGTTGCACTACCACGATATATTTCATCACTAATACCACCATTAGATTTACCAGAAATTGTTTCATCACCATTTGAATTTGGTTTTGGTATAGGTAATGATTTACTATATCCACCTAAAAATGTTGTATCTTTTGTTAATGGTGGATAATTAAGTGCAGAAAGTGCTGTTTTTGTCATTTCTAAAAATTTTGTTAATATAAAATTTTTTTAATTTAAATTATATTTTTATACTAACTATTACAAGTAGCAGTAAATTCGCCACATTTATGATTATTATGAGCAAAAAACATAGTCATTTCATTTCCATGATCATCTTCATCATCACATTCATTTGTAAGAAAATTAGTAAGTGTATTACTATTGATATCAATTTCTTCCATATCAGCTAATCGAAAAAGAATTTTACCATCAGGACCAGCTGTTTTCATTGATTCAAGAAAAACAATATAGTTTTTATTTGCTGTTAAATAATGACATTCAGTGAAATTTGTTACATCAGCTAGAAAAATTATATAAAAAATAAGCTAAATAAATTTATTTTAATAAAATTGAAATATACTAACAAAATTGAGAAAGTTCGATGGTTGAAGCATGTAAATCACCTTTAAGTGTACAATTAACTTTGAATGTTACTGCAGTATTTCTTATATCAATTACAGATCCATAAGCAACGATTGGTGCTGCATCATATTTTACTTTAAAATCATCATGAGAATCATGTGCTGGACCTGTACATTTGTGTAATGCATTAATATTTACTGCACAAATGCAGAATATCAAGGCAATAATTGTATTGAAAAACATTCTATAATAACAAAAGTTTTCTATATAATTACCTCGATTATAATCATCATACTTGTTTAATATAAAGATGAATATATTTGCGTCTGTTTACTAGTCGAAGAAAATCAAAAGTGTCGTGATAATAAATTATATGATTATCTATTTTTCTTTCTTTTATTTTTCGTTCGTCAGAATAGATAAATGTACATATAACAAATAATGACCAGTTATAAAGATAAATTACACTTTCTAGTCTATATTTTAATATATAAACATAAACAGAAAATAGAGACGACTGATTTGATTTCTTTTACTTTTTAGTTTTATTTTCTTTTCATTATTTTATATATTTTGTCTTAAAAGTTCATTTACATTTTAAATAGAAATGATAATCATAGTTATATAATAAAATTTTCTAGAAATTTTAGAAAGTAATAATTGTAGACGTTTTTTTTTTCATGAATGCTTATTACGTCAGCTAATAAACTAACAAGTATGATTGAGTAGACACATTAAAAATAAAATATCAAATAGAGACAAAAGAACAACCTGTTGTTATTTTGTTCCTTTCTTTCAACTCACAAGTCATTGTGAAAAATCCGCAACATCTGAAATAATAAATTTATGCATAGATATATATATATATATATATTTTTACGATAGTGCAACAAGTGCGACAAGAACAATTTGATAGACAATATAAAAACAACTAACTACTGTTCGTAATGATGCTTTCGATGATGAACTGTTACCACGTAATTGTGATATTAAACGACGTGATTTACTACCGCCAGGATCTAGATTAAAAAAAAAAGAAAGAATAACATGATAAATATTTCAAAATCTAATTTACATTGATTGACA
>JAJEKB010001326.1:66473-103122 GCA_022393335.1 Macrotrachela quadricornifera | reverse complement strand
TTATTACGTGGAAATCATGAATGTGCATCAATTAATCGTATATATGGTTTTTATGATGAAGTTAAACGTCGTTATAATGTTAAATTATGGAAAACATTTACAGATTGTTTTAATTGTTTACCAATTGCAGCAATAATTGATGAAAAAATTTTTTGTTGTCATGGTGGTCTTAGTCCTGATTTACATTCATTTGAACAAATAAGACGTATTGCAAGACCAACAGATGTACCTGATACAGGATTATTATGTGATCTACTTTGGTCGGATCCAGATAAAGATACAACAGAATGGGGTGAAAATGATCGTGGTGTATCATTTACATTTGGTGTTGAAGTTGTTACAAGATTTTTAACACGACATGATCTTGATCTTATTTGTCGAGGACATCAAGTTTTTATTTTAATTTATAAAAAAACGAGAAAATATATTTAATTATAATTATATAAATTTATTTTAGGTTGTTGAAGATGGTTATGAATTTTTTGCTAAACGTCAATTGGTAACTATTTTTTCTGCACCAAATTATTGTGGAGAATTTGATAATGCTGGTGGTGTAATGAGTGTTGATGAAAATTTAATGTGTTCATTTCAAATACTTCGACCATCAACTCAAAAAACCATGCAAGAAACACAAATAAAAGGAATAACAGCAAATACATTTTTTTCAAAACTTTCATCATCTACAAAAATTTCTAATATTAAAAAATGAGAAAATCTTGTAATATAAATACAGTAAATAAATATAAAAATTTTAGTTCATCATTCGAATAGGAACGAACATATAGAAACAATACTGTAATATAATCAATGAGAATAGAGAGATATAACGAAAAAATGATACAAGTAACAATAAATGGTGTTATCATATACCTTAAATTAAATAAAATGAATTTATTTTAAGTAAACTTTCTTAGTTAACATTCCTAATTTATATGTCATTCTATTAATTGAAGATATTTTATTTCACCCATCGATTTGTTTTCGTCAGTTTTTTTTCTATTTCATCTTCGGTTAGTTTAATAAATTCTTTTGCATATTTTTTTCTGTAGATATCATATATTCATATTATGATAAAAAATAATATTTATTTTACTTTTAGCATGTTCTTCAAGTTCTTTCATTTGATTGACTAAATTGTTTAGATAAACAATTTGAACATTTTCATAACTAGTAAAACAAATATTTATCAAAACTATTTTAAAAAAAACGTTTTTTCGCAATGAGTTTTTGAAGTTTATTAAGAAGTGATGGAAATATTTCGATGGTAATCAAAATCAATTTTAGATGATAAATCTGATAAAATATTCATTCTAAAATAGTAAAATGCCTTATAGTATTGAGTCAATAGAATATTAATTTGCTTAACAATAGCTTAATTCTAATTCAGCTAAGGATTAGATATTATTAGTGTGTGTTGAGCTTTACATTAAATTGATACGCATTTTATAGCTTAGATCTTATGTAAGTATATTCCTCAATTAATCATTTGAATGAATTCACTCGAAATATTGTTAGTATATGAGTTGAAAATGTTTGAACGTACAATTTAAAGAGTTATACGGATCAAACTATGATTTGAAGGGATTTTATGAACATTACGTTTTTGACTAAATTTTTAAATAATTATTACAGTTTCATTCAATATTAACATCAAATATTAAAAATTAAGTAGGGCCGTATTGAGTTATTGGCATGTATCAGTTTGTTGAAAATTACACGACGATTCATTTGATAGAATAATTTAACTGAAGAGACTAACTATATTATTCCGTTGTTGCATAATAATTTTAAAACAAAGAAAAAGTACAATAAATACATAATCTAGTAAAATAAATTTTAAAAAATAACCCAGTTCATACCGGAGATAAAAAACGAACCGAATCCGAACTAGTTTTCGAAAAAAACTGATACTTAGAATAAAAAATGCTTAAGTAGATCATAATCGATTTTGTGAAAATAAAATGATATTTGATTGTTTATTTTTTAATACTTAAAGTGAATATCCGCGTAACGCAGTCTTTTTTTTTTGTTTTTATAACAATAACATAAGCTATATTAGTGATGAACAGTTACATCTATTTGATGAAACTTTTTACTCTATTCTCTCTTATTTTTCATTATTATTTGACATTTTCGTGTGGTCCTCCGTACCGATGATAGATTAGTATTGACTTATCAAAAGAGTTAGTACTTATGCAATAGTATTAAATATTTGATATGATACATTGAGATCATTTAAAAATATATCTTCATACAGAAAGTGAATGAATTTGGAACTGACTTGATTTAAACCCAACTCGAGCTAGAAAAACTATACTTGATTCGGTTTTTCGTTCACATTCACTTTTCATTCTATTGATGTTGTAGCACGGTTTGGAAAAAAAAGAGAATAAATATATTAAAGTTACTGTTTGATGAACAAATTCATCATATAATTCAAAATAACAAACAAATCAAATTAAAATAGTAGTTTATATTAACCATTGGTTGACTTCAAGTCATAGTATAATCGGAATCCTGCATAGAGGTAATTTCGAAGTTGATTCGATTATCTACTAAGCTTATTCTAACCAAATTAATTTTACCGTAGAGACATACCAATATTGGGTTTTGTTCTTTTATGGTTACTGTGCATATTAATGTATTTCGGAGGTTGAAAGGACGCGTGATCTCGGCATATAGACATAAAAAAGTTAGAGTCGAGACAAATTGAAGTTGAATCAGATTTTGACTTTCTTTCATATCTATAGAGCATGATAAGGACCCCATCAAACCTTCAAAGTGTACCAATTTGTATATAGTATATATCAAAGAATAAAATCTACTCTTAAGAAAAAAGCTTTTATGTTAAATGAACACGATTGATGATAAACTCGGTTGACTTCAAAATCGATTCCATATAAAACTTTATTGTTGATACAGCATTTTTTTGTAAAATGTCTACTTAATTGTAAATAGCAGGACTTTCATAATGTATCGTAACCAGTTGATACCTTTCCTTTCTAATAAAGTCGAAGTTTTGTCAATAAGAAACTATCAGAGTCATATTTCTAGACTGTTGATATTATAGAAATTATTGAAAGTTAGCGAAATAACTAAGCTTTAGTATCCAAAGGATTTTTAAGAGCCGGTGAAGGTCGATCGATCCGATTCTAACTATAACTCAACCCCATATTCCACGTGATTTTTGCACTTATCTTGGCGTATTTCTCCAAAATGAACATCTGTCGTTGAATTACAAAATAAAATTCTATTGATTAATTTTTCTGAGCAAAACGTTTTCGTATAATCAACAGGACGAGTCATTGTCATGAAGCAACCCAATATCGAACAACACACTGCTAACATTTCTCATATATGATTTTAAAAAAAGTATTATTTCGTTTTCATATGAGAAAATGCGAGCTTCCAATATGATACGCCTCTGTATGCAAATATCAATGAATATTTCTTTATCGTAAAACCACGAAACGTAATGAAAAGCAAAAAAAAAAGTAGAAGGCTAAAATAACAATATGCACGCAAGAAGAAACGCATACGTGCACAAAACCAACTCATTAGTGAAAATCCCATGCTTCATTGATCACGTAAACAAATAAGTGAAAAAAAATCCACTGATTTTGTTGATAATATATATGCAGTAGAATCGCTTGCAAGCACGCAAAAAACAACTTATACACTCGAAAATCTTTTATCACGTAAGTATATTTTATTTCAAACATTGTTAGACTAGTCACAAACTTAAAACTGAATATTAATAACAGTTACAAATAACCAGAACTAGAATACATAGAAATCAGCGATTTTAATATTCATAGAGTACCCATGTAAAACAATTAAAAGAATAATCAAATTAAAATTGATTATAATCAATACAACACAAAAAATCAAAATCTCATTAATTATTTATATTATTTTTCGATTATGACTGATTAAAAATTCATGAAAATTATTGAATATAACCGATTTTCTTGAGAGTAAATGGTAACAGCTTAAAACGATTTTCTTCGATTTGTACCTATATAATCAATTTTTTTTTAAAAATTTTTTATTGACCGTAATCAGAAATAATATGCATAATAGATGAAGTCTTAGTTTTTTTTGATTATAATCGATTTTACTCTGATTATTTACCCAATATTTTTTACATGAATAAGTTCAAAAAGGTTTCAATTGACTCTTACACTTAAAATAATCTCACCGCAAACGAAGTCAGATAGAATGACGTTCTGACTCCTTACATTTCATTTAGAATTGTAGAAAGATCAGTAGGGCATAGCAAATATCTCAAACAACAAGTTATTAAGGAATATGTCTCACTGGAGTGTGACCGTTGATGTAGATATTCAGTTTGTCAACACTCCCTAGTCATGGTCACATCCATACTTGGAACTGGTCAGATTTTATTTGGGCCAACCGATAGCAGGCGATCCACGTTCTTGAATTAACCAATCAGTGCTTTCAAAAAACAGTCTATTACTTCAGTTTGACGAAGATATACGATATCAACTCATAATTCTTTACAAATTTATATTAGTAACAGTTCCTATTTTAATCTTTCACGTTTCATGTGTCAGTATTGAGAATGAACGAAGATTTTTTTCAAAAGTTGTTGACGGATAACTCCCAATCCCAACAACTAATATTGAGCAACATCTAACCATCTTTTTCGGTGATCTTTTTGGAACAACGTTATAATTTCTTTACAATTGATAACTTTTATCTACTTTTCTTATTTACAGTAATTATTTCAAACAGCTAAAGGAAACTCAATCAGCAAAAAAGAATGCTCTTGTAGAGAGAACGATAAGATGAGCTAAACCGAACAGTTTTATATATCAGATTTCCTATTTAAGTTTTCTTAATATCTCAGTATTCTCAAGATTAGATGATAGCAGTTGTCAACAAGATCTTAACAACAGAACTTAGTCTTTTTTGATATTTTATTATGAAATCCTAAGTTGAAAACTACTAGTTGTTGGGTTTCTATAAGAGTTGAACAAAATTGGTTGAGAAAAGTGAACTCAAAGTTCCAAGATGCAAAATCTAGTTTAAATCGATATCACCTTCCAAGCCTTAAAATGAGTCATCTAATCTGACGTTTTTATCTTTTTTTTCTACTTTTTATCAAACTTTGTACCTTTCATGAATGATAGAAATTACTAAAAATTTTTATGGGCAAAAGAATTATTTAGATTTCAGCCCGAGTAACATCACAGACTACAATAGGTGCTTACGCTGATCGTGTTTGTCATCTACATGTAGTATTCTGTAGTGTATCAACGACTTTAATTACAATGAGAGATCTGATTGACAAAGAAAATTTATCGAAAAAAAGCTGTTGTTGAGAGCAGGAATTGCAAATAACTCTTGATCTAACTGTTTAACTTCCTAGGTCGAACGATACAGCCCCGTATATGGCACCATTACTGTGTCTCGTAAATAGTTTGTAATGAATATCCGTTTCAATCAACCTGGATTTGATTAGCGAGTGAATTCATATTTTGATGAATACACATATGCATATAAAAAACTGTATACTGTTGCCAGTGACGATCATTATATTCAAAATTAAAACTTCAAAAGCAGTTTCGATTTTAGTGATATGTACCGTAGTTTTACAAAAATATTATTATTTCGAATGAAAGAGAATTCAAGAATTAAAAAAAAAAGAAAACAAACTGATAGATTGGAGAACAGTTGCATAATGATTAATATGATTTTACTGTTAAACAAAGGAAAGGAGAAAAATGGATAGAATATAGTAAATTATAGACTTTAATTTGATTGATTAATTTTTTGTATATGAAGAGAACAACAGTTCTAGAGCTAAGGCATTTGATTCACATACTATAGTTGATTCATAAACCCTTCAAGGATTTATGAAGAGTTGCACATAGGGCAAGATCTTGATATTCTATTCTTTTTTTTACAGCGTGGTAATCCAGTTAACTGATACTAGTGCATATCTCGCCACAATAGTCGAAAACTGAATTGGTTATATTGTAGATAAAAAGAGATAGTCTATTCGGAAGTAGACTATAACATGCAAGCTTCTAGTCGTGATGTGGCATTTCGGAGAGAGCCGGCGAACTACTACCTGTTTCCCTTTAATTAGTAAGAGAAGTTATGTTTCAGTTGGAGAAATATGACATATTTTCTAAAAGACTATATCAATGTTGTAGTTGTAATAGAATTTGAGTAGAATAATTCAGTAGTATTGTAAAGAAAATATGTAGATTTTGTCGAGTTATGAAGTTTACCAGAGAGGATAAACTTTAGAGTGTAACTATGTGAACCGATTCTACAAGAAACTAGCGAGTTTCTTTAGATAAGCGAAAAATAGCGCAATGAAGTCGTTAAAAAGTGAGTTGTTGACTCTTCTATAATATTCGATGCATGTGAACTGCTATCCATGAATGTCGTCTCAGGGCAATTATGGTAAAAGATCAACCATTTGTCTTAAATTAACCACAGAAGTTATAATCCAAGACAGATTTGGAAAAATAAGTGACGGGATGATTTATAGAAAATTACATGGCGATCGTGACTACGACACAGATAGACTGCTAGTATTTTGAAAAAAGTGGAATTTTGTCTTTGATACAAAATTCACTAGGAAAACTTAATATGCAATTTTAGGATGCAGCTGCACAGAGTCATTCTAGGACAAATTGGCTAGTTTGTCAGAAAAAAGCAAAAAATAAAAGAGCGAATTTGTGAGATAGTGAATGATCGATGGTTTAACGAGGTTTAATGCATGGAACGGCTAACCATTTATCTATAGTTAACCACAAAAGTTGCGTTTCAGAGAAGATCCGAAGAGATATGCCATGTTTTCTAAGAACCTATGCTTTAATTATGATCATAATAGAGATTGAACAGAATGCTAGTATCATAAACAAAATAGACAAATTTTGCATGTATTGTAATATTTATCAGAGATGATTAACTTTAGAATCTAACTCTTTGAACTCATTCTACGTCAAATTGATAAATTTTTCAATGGATAATTTTATCAAACAAACGGATAGAAGTGTCAGGTATTTTTGAGGACAAAATTTTTTGTTTAAATTCAGTCATTTTACACACAATTAGGTGTCTTCAACATCTATATGTCTGTGAACACATGCGAATGAAATTTGTTAAAACTGATTTTGGTATACACAACTTTTAATGCAGATCGAATTAAATAAGTCAAAAGGATCATTAATAGGTTGAGCCGAAAATCTAATTATCTGGAGACTCCTTCTGTTATTTATTTTATTATCTTCTATTGTGCTCTTCTTATATTTCGTATACTTAGGATATCTTGTAAAAAATCGCAGAATATGGCATAAGTAAGTTTTCAACATACCTTCTCTTTTCCATTAGCTTTCATTTAAGACTGTACACGAAAAGCTAAAATAAAGATTTACATATGTCAGTTTTGCTTTTTGCTTTTTATACACAAAAAACGAAGTCAGAATGATCTTTGGATTGTTATTAGCAAACAACGTGTAAATTAAAAGCAATATTTAGATATGCCTTTTTTAATAGTTTTCACAATGTCATTGAAATAAATGATGTTCATCCATTGAACGAATAATTTTGACCTAACAGAATAGTCGTAGATTACCTTTTCTTCACCATATTCTAACGGTGAATGAACAATAAGACAATTTTGACTTTCTGAAGTACTCACAAGACAATGTAACACGATTATAGGCACATGCAGAAAATATGTAAAACGCACCAAGCGGATTTACAATGACAATTTTCTGTTTTCAAAAGTTCAACACTTTATCTCTTCATAAAACGACTATTCTTAATTTTGTGTGTGATGTAAGTTGTATAGAGTTGCATTCATTGCAGCCTATCTGTACAAATATATGCAATCACGCAATGAAACTAACTTATATTCGAAAAAAGTCTTAAAATTGATTTGTTTTGATGTATTTAATTTTACATAAACTGACTGAATTGAATTACTTGTAAATTAAAAATGCACTGTAGATATATTTGAATACTTTATTTAGTCCTTAATGCATAGAAATTGTTGGTTGCATTCTTTAACTTTCTGTCAAAAGAAATAGTCAGCTGTTTAATGAAGTTTGATACTCGGAACGGCTAACCGTTTGTCTCGGATTACTTATATAAGCTATGTTTTAGACACTATCCGAAGAAATAATTTGTAGAATGATTTTTAGGCAACTATATAAAGGTCGTGGATACTCTCTCTCTAAAAATGAAGTATCATATAGAATCTTTTCTTGGTGCCATTTTCAAAGCCATTTTTAAGTCCGGGCCAAAAAGCCTAAAACTTAAAATGGTCTTAGTCAGAAAAAATGCGAAATTGTAAAAGGTTCTGAAAATGGTACCCAAATCTTGAACCTTTTATTATAGAGCAGGTAAATTCCAATATGCCGAGTACATTTATATTGGTAAATTCTCTGATTACTTTTCAGGATATATCGGTTGGTCTTCTTTCACTATACATTCTACGTGTATATCGTGTATAACGGATGCGACAGAAATAATCATCGGTTTTTGATAGGCTGTTTTTTCAAGTCAGGCTCAATTGCAAAATTTGGCTCTGATACTAAAAGATAGAGTATTTTGTGCAGAATTTATTAATATATTCTTTTTTAAATGAACATCTATCGTTGCTTTATAGCAAAATTAATAAGGAGGGAACATATTTAGGCGTTTAAGTCGTTTAAAGCTCATCTTTTTGCAATAAATATACCTCGATGAGGTATGAAATACCTCAAAAGAATATATGCCCTTAGCCCTTCGCTCTAGAAATATAGCCATTTTATCAAAATTTTAGTCTTTAGCTCAGTTTACATCCGTAAGTTGAATGACGTCATTTCGAACTGAAATTTAGCCCATAAATGTATATACTTGTGACTAGAATGTACTGAAAATTTCAGATCAGAAAAATATTTCCTACAAGAGCTATTAAATTTTCAAGTTATCTAGTATACTATGAAAGATGCACGAATCTCATGTGTTCTTTTGGAAATTCAATATCACTTGTAGGAAATATTTTTCTAATCTGAAATTTTCAGTGCATTCTAGTTGTAAGTACACCTATCTGTGGGCTAAATCCCAGTTCGAAATAATACCATTTAATTAATTGATATATACCAAACTACAGGCTAAAATCTTACTAAAAAGACCATAACTTTTGAGAAAATATCTGCGGGTAGATATCTTTTTTGAGATATTTCATACTTCATCGAGATCTATTTATCACAAAAGGATGTAGTCTAAACGGTTTAAACACTTAAATATGTTTCCTCGTTCGTATGTTCATATACAGAGATGATCTGAACTCTCTTTCTCTAAACAACAACTAACTATACATAATTTCACATAGGTATTTAACAAATTATTCAGCAGATTATGGATGGACCAAATTCAAAAGAAGACATTTCTGCAACATCACAAACATCTAGTTTAACTACAACCACAACAGCCAGTACTATCAATCCTCGTAAGCGAATTGCTCAAAATTATTTATTAATCTGGGTCGATGCCAGTATTGATCAATCAAAAAAAGATTGTCAAGATATATTAGTACAATTAAATGGCATCGTAAATAACATCAATATCTTTACCAACTCAGACCAATGTATCCAGTATCTCAAAAATATCGATAAAGAGAAAGCATTTGTCATTACATCAGGATCATTGGGTCAAAATTTAGTCCCCGATATTCATGACATCTCCCAATTAGATTCCATTTACATCTTCTGTGATAACAAATCCAATTACGAACAGTGGGTGAAACAATGGAAAAAAATCAAGGGAGTATATACATCTATTACATCCATTTCTGAAGCATTACAAATGGCTATTAAACAATGCGAACAAGATTTCATTCCAATCAGCTTTGTGACAGTAAATGAAGAAGATTCCAGTCAATATTTACATCAAGTGGTGCCCACCTTTATGTACACCCAAGTACTCAAGGATATTCTCCTTGATATGAAACATAATCAAAAATGCATAAAGGATTTAGCAACTTACTGTCGTAAACTTTACGATGGTAATATGACTGAATTAAACGTTATCAATGAATTTGAACATAAATATAATCCAAAATTCGCAATTTGGTGGTATACACGTGAATGTTTCATCTATCAAATCCTCAACCGAGCACTTCGAACGTTCGAAATTGATACCATCATTAATATGAGCTTCTTCATAAGTGATCTTCATCAACAAATCAAACAACTACATCAAAAACAGATTGGTGCATACGGAGGAGAGCCTATAACAGTTTATCGCGGACAAGGTCTATCGACTAAAGATTTTGGAAAACTCTGTAAAACCAAAGGTAACCTAATGTCTTTCAATAACTTTCTACTTACCAGTACAGACCAACAACTTTCCCATGAATTCGCCGAACGTGCCTTAACGAAAGTCGATATGGTTGGCATTCTATTTCGAATATCCATTGATCCTTCTGTATCGTCCGCTCCTTTCGCTTCCATCGAAGAATTTAGTTACTTCAAGACCAAAAACGAAATTCTTTTCCCTATACAAACTCTCTTCCGTATTGGTGACATTAGACATATCCAGAAAAATGAGCCACTTTATCAAGTGGAACTTATACTGGCCTCAGATGATGATCAGCAACTTCGAACACTCATAAAACATATACAAGAAGTATCAAGTGGGGCAGGATGGCAACGAATAGGTAACTTTTTACTTCATTTGAAACACTTGGATAAAGCTGAAGAACTCTACACAATATTACTCGAACAGACATCCGATGAGAGTGATAAAGCACTTTATTATAATCAACTAGGATATGTTAAAGATACTCAAGGTGATTATGACAAAGCCATATGGCACTATGAAAGAGGACTTGAAATCTATCAAAAAATTCTTCCTGCAAATCTTCCTGATTTAGCTACATCCTACAACAATATCGCTGGGGTATATGACAACATGGGAGAGTATTCTAAAGCACTTTCCTTTTCCGAAAAAGCACTCGAAATTCGTCAAAAAATTCTTCCTCTAGATCATCCTGATATGGCTCTTTCCTACAACGACATCGGTTTGGTATATAACAATATGGGAGAATATTCTAAAGCACTCTCGTTTTACGAAAAAGCACTTGAAATCGAACACAAAATTCTTCCTGCAAATCATCGTTTATTGGCTAATACCTACAACAACATCGGTTTGGCCCATCACAACATGCAAGACTATTCTAAAACACTTTCTTTTTACGAGAAAGCACTTGAAATCGAACAAAAAACTCTTTCTCCAAATCATCCTGCTTTGACTATTTGCTACAACAATATCGGCTTTGCGTATAACAACTTGGAAGAGTATTCTAAAGCACTTTCGTTTTTCGAAAAAGCATTTGAAATCTTTCATAAAACTCTTCCTGCAAATCATCCTGATTTGGCTATTTCATACAACAACATCGGTATCGTGTATAACAACATGGGAGAATATTCTAAAACGCTTTCGTTTTACGAAAAATCACTCGAAATTCGTGAAAAAACTCTTCCTACAAATCAACCTCATTTGGCTACTGCCTACAACAATATCGCTGTGCTGCATTATAACATGCGAGACTATTCTAAAGCAATCTCATTTTACCAGAAAGCATTTGAAATCTATGAAAAAACTCTTCCTGCATATCATCCTGACTTGGCTCAGTCCTACAACAACTTGGCTTTGATGCATTACAACTCGGGAGAATATTCTAAAGCGTTTTCGTTTTACGAGAAAGAACTTGAAATCTACCAACAAACTCTTTCGGCAGATCATCCTGATCTAGCTCAGTCCTACAACAACATCGGTAACGTGTATAACAAAATGGGAGCATATTTTAAAGCACTTCCATTTTACGAAAAAGCACTTGAAATTCATCAAAATAGTCTTCCTCCAAATCATCATTCGTTGGTTAGTTCCTACAACAGCATCGGTGAGGTGTATAACAATATGGGAGAGTATTCTAAAGCACTTTCGTTTTTCGATAAAGCATTTGAAATCTGTGAAAAAACTCTTCCTGCAAATCATCGTTTATTGGCTACTACCTACAACAACATGGGTTTGCTGTATAACCACATGGGGGAGTATTCTAAAGCACTTTCATTTTACGAAAAATCACTTGAAATCGATCAAAAAACTCTTCCTGCAAATCATCATATGATGGCTGCTTCCTACAACAACATCGTTGAGGTGTATAACAACATGGGAGAGTATTCTAAAGCACTTTCGCTGCACAAAAAAGCACTTGAAATTGGTGAAAAAACTCTTCCTGCAAATCATCCTGATCTAGCTGCGTCTTACAACAACATGGGTTTGCTGTATAAGTACATGGGAGAGTATTCTAAAGCACTTTCGTTTTATGAGAAAGCACTTGAAATCTGTGAAAAAACTCTTTCGGCAGATCATCCTCATTTGGCTGAGTCTTACAACAACATCGGATCAATGTATAACAACATGGGAGAATATTCTAAAGCACTTTCGCTTCATGAAAAAGCACTTGAAATCAAAGAAAAAGCTCTTCCCAGAAATTATCCTTCATTAGCTACGTCCTATAATAACATTGCTGTGGTGTATTACAACATGGGAGATTATTCTAAAGCACTTTCGTTTTACGAGAAAGCACTTGAAATCGAACAAAAAACTCTTCCTACAAATCATCCTGATTTGGGTACTTCGTACAACAGCATCGGTTTGGTGTATGACAGTATGGGAGAGTATTCTAAAGCACTTTCGTTTTATGAAAAAGGACTTGAAATTCGCGAAAAAATTCTTTCTGCAAATCATCCTCATTTGGCGGCTTCCTACGACAAGATCGGTATTGTATCTAACCACATGGGAGAGTATTCTAAAGCGCTTTCATTTTACGAAAAGGCACTTGAAATTCGCAAGAAAAGTCTTCCTGCAAATCATCCTGATTTAGCTACGTCCTACAACAACATCGGTTTGGTATATAACAATATAAGAGAGTATTCTAAAGCACTTTGGTTTTGCGAAAAAGCAGTTGAAATCGATCAAAAAACTCGTTCCGCAAATCATCCTGATTTGGGTACTTCCTACAACAGCATCGGTTTGGTGTATAACAGCATGAGAGATTATTCTAAAGCACTTTCGTTTTTTGAAAAAGCACTTAAAATTCGCGTAAAAACTCTTCGTGAAAATCATCCTTCGTTGGCTACTTGTTACAATAACGTCGCTTTGGTATATTGCAACATGAAAAAGTACTCGAAAGCGCTTGCACAGTATGAACTTGCTCTTGGCGTCGCGCAACGTTCATTACCTCCAAATCATCCAAATATTAAAAGTGTGCAAGAAAATATAGAATTTGTGAAAAAGAAATTGTGAAATGTTATTGGATAAATAAAGAACAATCGCTATAACTTGGTTGAATCTCAGTCTTTTTTTCACTCTTTCTCGCGCCTACATACAAAGAAACTCTCTGTAATAATTGAGGCACAATGGAGAGAGCCGATCGATAAGGCTATATATGTTCATATGTACATGTGCAACAGACCTTCACGGACATATATTCATAGTAGAAAGAGAAAAATAAAGTTATTTTTTTATACAAGATACATGTACTAGAGCGTACTTGATGTGAAGATTTTATTGATCATATATATTCTTAAAAGATGGGAAAATATAATTGTATTTAACTTAAAATAGTATTCTTCACAACTGTAAGAGGTATTGTAGAAATTTTAGTGCGAAATTCATCTAGTGGATTTTATAGAAGATGATTCACTTTTAATAGTTTTCTCTAACATTTTACAGAAATATAAAATGGTAGAAAGTTTTTTTTATTTCTGTATGACTCGATAGAGCGTTGATTACTCTATCCAACGGTGAAGTTTTCATTTGATTAATCTAATATGTTGGTTAAAAAATTAGTAAGTTTCGTGAAGTAGGTAAGGAAATCTTTTTTTTTCTGTTGAATTTTGAGATATTCTCTTCGAGTAATTCAAGTAGTTATAATGTATTGAACAAGCGAATATTTCTCCTTTTATGTGGTCAGATAGAGAATTCACTTCTCTATCGAACTATATATTTTTTGCCAATTTATTTTCTGCTTCGACTGGAAATTTAGTGAATGTTTAACAATTTTTTTTACGGATCGTCAATTATCTGTTTTTCACGAATAAATTAAACTTGTCTAGCTATGTCGATCTTTGCGATTAATATACAGTCTCATTGATTAACAATTACTCTATTAATCCATGTAATTCTAGCCTAATTTAGTTATAAAATCTTACAGGTAAATTTAAGATTATAGAAATAGCACCGAAAATAAAGAAGTGCAAAAGTGTCGAAATTTCCAATAGTAAAATTTTATTTTCTCCTCGAATTCAAAACCATTCTATTCAATACTTGGTGTAACTCTAAGTTTGAAAGATCTCTTCCATATAAGACTAATTTCGTAACAATCGAACGTGGTCTGAGTCAAGTATACGGTTACGAGAGTTTTATTAGCTAGTTTTAGAATTTTTTTTAATTATTTAGACTATATTTAAATAAAGAAATGATAATATCGGTTAAATTTAATAATTGAATTGAAACATTGAATGATAAATCTAACGAGTGAAAAACTTCGTAAAAAATTAAGTTATTTTATTTCAATTTAGATTAATAATAATATTTGTTTAGTATTCAATTTGAAGAAAAAAATTTTGAGCTAGAGATGTTCAATAGTAAATATAGTTGTATAAATAAATCGAAATGATTTTATCACTATATTGATGACTGGAATAATAAATTCGCCTAGAAAACAAAAAAACTAAATAAGATAAAAACAATTTATGTTAAAATAGTATATTAATAAATGTTGTACTCCAAAATTTTATTTGAGTAATGACAATATATATCAATCGATAGAGCTCATCAAAATGAGTGAAATGCAACTAATTTGACGTGTGGCATGATTTGTCGAGCGAATCGTTATATGAAACATTTTTTATATGTTCCAAAAACTGTAAGTCTTCATTAATGTTATTAATCTCATTTTTAAAAGTAAGTATACCATTCGATAGAACTCATTGAGTTCTATCTAGCACACAATATACCACACCTGGCACATGTGATTCTACGAATCGATCTGAAAAAACTCGAATGCGTCGCTAACTTTCCCTATATTACATATAGATATTTTACTGTTGTAGATAAAAGGACTCTGTAGTGACAGAAATATGAGTATAGGAAATCGATTCAAGCTCTGTTAAGGATAAGAGTACAAGCAAAAATAATTTAAACAGTCATAGAACATGTCTTAATTTTTCTAGAAGTCGTTGTCCAGTGCGTTCTTTAAACTGAAAGGATAAGCTGTAAGAATGAGAGTCCATTTATATCTATGTCTGTCTATCTGAAATATAGTTTCTATACGGTTACTACGATATATTTAAGAAATATCTGATAGTCATGGGAAAAATGGCCATTTTTTGACAATGATTTTAACGAATGTAAAGAATATTATAAAGTGTGTTTATAGTCAATACAACTAAAAGTTAACTGATTATTAGAGAATCTAGTAAAAGCCAGAATAGGATGACGCGCGTTACTTTATTATAAGTGTAATTCGATTGTTTTTCAATATTGTGTGTGTATAATCTTATAATAAACAACAATTACTTTCCCTAAAGTACTGTGACATATAGTTTTTCAGTGCATATAAAAGGACTGATGCATTAATAGCTATCATAGTTTCTGGTATGAATAAGTATATCTTAAATGTATCAGGGAATGATCTGTATCAAAACCAGTTCTAAAACTTTTTCTGGATGTTTTCTATTTGAACAATTCAAATACAAGTTTCTATAGAATTGGAGTTGAACGTTGCTAATAAAACTTATAATATAACAATATGTGTTATCCGTACTGATATACTTAATAAAGTATAGACATAGCTCATTGGATACTTATTAAGGGTGACATTAATAGAATAAAAAGTTCCACATTGATAATGCTTTTAAACCCTGCAGGAGATGCATTAGATTCTATGAATAAGATTTGTATAGAACATTTATAAAACTGAAGCATCCAACTTTTCTTCGTTAATCAATCAAACAATATTATGATCATTAATAAAACAAGAACTATAAGTAATAGTTCAAATCTATTAACTAATTCTTATTTAATTGTCATTGATAACTAACTGAATCTGTACATTATTGATGAAAAACTTCATCAAGCGATTAAACGACTTTTTTTTATTTTGAAAATATTGCGTGTTTTAATTACAACGAATAAAATACATCTATAATCTTAGTATAAAATAATATTTTTGCTAGATCATTTTGTTTTTTTGAATATAAAATTGAATGAAGCCAAAATATAATTCAATCTCAAGTAAAATATATTCTAAAATAAAATCTTATTTCATTTGAATTCTTTTTTTAATACTTTATAACATTTCTATGTTTTTATTATATATACATTTGCTCATTCTGTTAAGAATAGTTTTAAGTTGATCGAGTTCTTTTTTATTTTTTTTAAAATTATATTCTATTCTTCTTAGAATGAAATTGAATTATGAATAGAAAAGATAATCATTCTCGTTCAACTGGTATTCAATCACTATCTAATCGAAATTTATCACGAATATATTCATCAGATAGTGTGAAAGATGTTCAATTAAAAGTCGAATGTAATTCAAAACTTCAACGAGCTCGTTTTCATGGTGTTTCAATGCAACGACGATCATCAATATCTCAACAATCTTTTGTTTTATCATCAAATAATGTAAATAATAAATCTCAAAACATGAATTTATCAACTGACATACATCCTTCAGTATTAAATTTACGATCTAAATCAATTTCAAAAAAATCTATTAAATCTAATCAACATGATATTTCAAATGAATTAGATAATAAAAAAAAGTAAAATTTCAGAATAAACTTATTAAATTTTATTTATTTTTATAGTAAAAAAAATTCTTTTTGTTCTCGTCGTAAAATATTTTTATGTATCATAATATCTATACTTCTAATATTATTAATTGTTTTATCTATTGTATTACCATTAAAATTAAATAATTCAAATAAATTTTATTTTTTTGTTATAATAATTATAAATTATATACACATATTTTATTTAGAAACAACTTCTTCAACAAATCGTAAGTATTCCTTTTTTATTTAAATTTCGATTATTTTTATATTTTCATTTTGAATAAAAAAAAAAGAATTAACAACCATACAAAATTTTGCTTGTACATCAGGTAGTTTAATATGTTCAACACCAATATTTCATTGGAATTATTATTGTACTCCAACACCATATAATTATTATTCATGTTGTTATTTATCACCTATATCAACACAATTAACAATTGAATTTTACTTACAAGATGATATATCACATTGGTCTATTGATGATATTAGTGCAATACAAAATAATGGTGAACTTATTATAAATGGTGGTTTTGAATCAAATTTAAATGGATGGATATTAACGATATTACCAAATGCAACAACAACAACAACATATGTTCATAATCAAATTAGTTCATCACATACAGGTTCATCTTATCTTTATGGTGGATCACAAAATGCTCCAGCTTGTTTAAAACAAACATTTAATATAATACAAGGACAAAATATAAATATTAGTTTTTGGTGGGCTGATGAAGGTAGTTCAACATATATTCCAGGAAAAATTTGTCAAGCAACTGTTAAATTAATATAAAAAATAACAATTTAATAGATTTTCAAAATTTTATTTTTTAATAATAAATTTAAAAAAAAATAATTATTCATTATAATATTAAATTTATATTTCGAATTTTTTAATATACTTATGGAGTAAGTGTAATAGTTCCTTCACATCTTTCTGTTGGACCAGCTGAACCACCTTCATCTCTCCACCAGAAACTAACATTTACATATTGTCCTTGAATAACATTAACAGTTTGTTTTATAGAATCCGATGTTAATGTTGCTTCGGAATAAAGATATGATGAACCAGAATGTGATGTACCTGGTGAAAAATATGCTAAAGGTGTTATTGAATGATTTGCTGAAGTTATTATCCATCCAGTTAAATTCGATTCAAAACCACCATTAATTATAAGTTCACCATTACCTTGTGTCATACTAACATCATCAATAGACCAATGACTAACTTGTTCTATAAGTTTAAATTCAATTGTTAATTGAGTTGATATTGCTTGATAACAACAAGTATAATAAAGATATGATATTGATGATCTTGTACAATTTCCTGTTCCATTTGTAGAAAATATTGGTGCGGGACATATGATACCACCAGTTGTACATGCAGAATTTTGAGTAGTTGTTAGAACTATAAAAGAAAAATTGATTTATAATAGATATAAAAAATATTTACCTGAAGATACAGTAGTTATTGCTAAAATAAAAATCAAAAAAAAATTAGAAAAGAAAAAGAAAACTCAAAAATTTCACTTGTAGTTGTAGAACCTAAAAATGTAAGATAATCAAAGACTAAAGCAAAACAAAATATACATTTATTTACTTGTCGATTGATTTAATGCATATATAAGTATAGCAATAATACCTCCGATAAGTAAAAGTAAGAGAAGAATACATAAACCAAGTTTATAAAAGAATAGTTTAGATCTTTTTTTCTTTCTTTTTTTTCTATGAAGTTTTTTTTTAAAGAATAAAACAAACATTTTTTAATAATTATTTAACATACTTTTCAAATATATCTGTTGTAAATTCATTTTGACATAAATTTCGATCATTAATAGGACTTATTCGATGATTACGACTTAATATTCGTTGTGTATTATATATATCAAAATATATTGTTGAATTTCTAATTGAATTAACAGAATGAAAATCTTGAATAGGATCAGATAAATTCACATGCGTTTTTTTTTCTTTTATTGATGATGAAATTTGATTTTCTTGTTCTTTATTTTGTTCCGAATTGATAATTATCATCTTTCTAGAATTTGATGATAAACCCGAATGACATACAGATATATTAGCAAAACGAGTACTATTTAAATTCGTTCGATGTCTAATATATGATTGTGATGTTTTTAAATGTCGTTGATTTAAATGACTTGAATGAAGTTTTTTATCATTATTTCGTTTTAAAGAATTTTTCCGAGATATACGATGTACTATTATTCGATCAAAATCACGATTCGTATCCATATTAGAATTCATTTTTAGTTATAAAATTCAATTGATCTACATATATATATATATATTTGCTGAAGCAAGACTTTTGATTAACAAAAAAAAAAGAATCTCATCAAAAAAAAAACAAAGGAGAATAATATAGAATTCAAATTTGAAGTGAAGACAAAAAAGATGCATGACAACATATCGATAGTTGATGTTCTTTGAAGAATCTATTTTATAGATTTTTTTAATTTAAATTTAATAAGAAAATTAAATCAAAACATTTTTCAATATTTTATATAAATAAAACTATAAATATATTTCTAATATATCATTTTGTAATTAAATGAATGAGTTATACTTGTGACTAGATAACATATCACAAGGGATAATATTATTGATTCTCTAGTGAGAATAGATGAAAGAAAGAAATTGATAGATAGGCAAAAATTTTCTCTTATAATTTACAAAACTAACAAACAAAAAGAAAATATAAACATATATTTGACAGATTTAATATAAAGAATTTTTTTCTCATCTACTTATTTTCTTAATAAATAAATTGCTTTGCAATATTTATGTCTTTTTTTTTTTTATTTTTAAGAAAGACAATAGACATCAATGTGAGAATTACATTTCAAGAAAGAAACAATTGTTAATTTCTTTTTAAATATAATAATTGTCTGAATCGAGCTTAATAGTAACGATCATATAATAATAATAACAAGTGTGTAAAACAAGAACAAGAAAAATAATTAGAAAAATAATATGAGATTGCTTATTCATCATCATTATCATCATGGCATTGCCTTACTAAAGTTCATCGGTCTCGTCGATAGAAAAAAATGCTTGAATAAATGTGAAGACAAAAAAAAAATGATGAGTAAGATTGGTCTTTTATTATCTATTATTTTAACATTCTTTTTTGTGTGGACATTGATCATGGATTACGCCATTTATTCGGCCCCAAAACATACAATATCTACGAATCCTGTAGCTCATTAGAGTAAACTACTGAACGCGATAGACACAAGAGAGAGAGAGAGAAAGAAAAAAAGAAAGAGAGTAAAAATCTCTCGTTTTCTTTTCTCTTTTAGCTCATAAAAAAAGAAAACGAGAAAGAACGGGTCTAACAATAGAAAGAAAGATGGAGAAAGATTTTTTTTTCTTCTCTTCTTTCGATGAGAAATAGAAAGAGATGCATGCCTCTCTCTCCCTCTCTCTCTCTCTCTCGTCTAATGTTGAACATATATACATACATATAGATACACATAGAAAAAATTATCATTCTTCATCGTCACTTGTCTCAAAAGAGATATAGTTGAACGAATGGATCTCGAACTTCGTTGTCCATCATGTAAAGAATATTATCGTTCACCTGTTTATTTACCATGTACACATTCTCTATGTTATACATGTGCATTGACTTCCATTCAACCAACAAATGAACATCATCAAAATCAATCTACATATGATATATCATCAACATCTTTTGCATCCGATCTTGATAAACTTTCACTAACAAGTGACAATGATTCAGGTGTTATTTTAAATCGACATTCACCATCATCATCATCATCGTCATCTAGTTCATCATCATCTATATCATCTTCCAGTCGTCCATCTAGTTTACTTTTACCACCAGCTTTACCTGAAATATCAACATCATCATCATTTTTATCAACAACACCTACTCGTCATCAAACCACTAAAACATATTCAACTTGTTTACAATGTCCTGTATGTTCAAAAACAATTTTTATGGATATAACTGGTGTAAAAAGTTTACCAAAAAATCGTCTTCTTGCTGATATTATTAATCGTTATCATGGAGAAATATCATCTGAACAACAACAAGCACCAAAGTGTCAGTTATGTGGACCTTCAGAAGAACGAATAATTACACGTATTTGTGAACAATGTCGAATCGGATATTGTGATCAATGTCGTGATCAATATCATCCAATGCGTGGTCCATATTCAAAACATAATTTTATTGATGCATTACAACAATTACCTAATAATATTAATGAAAAAATTTTTTGTCATGAACATTCAAATCGTTTAGCAACATCATATTGTCTTCATTGTCGATTGGAATGTTGTCAACAATGTTCAATACATACAAATCATGATATTGTATCTATTCAACAAGCCAGTAAACTCTATAAGGTAAATCGAAAATTCAGTGATTGCATATTGAAAAAGGAAGTCATTCTTTCTTTCTTTCATTTTTTTAATCAACTCTCGTCTGTCTGTCCAGTTTAGTTTACTAGTGCAGACAAAATGCTTATCACGCACATACATACGGTCAAGATCACATCCGTCTCCTTGCTTTCTCGAGAGAATGGTCAGTTAGCCCTGAGGCGTCCTTCTCTCGCGTTTTTTTTTTATGACAAAAAAAAAAGAATGAAGGAGAAGAATCAAATTCGAACGTCGGACACATTTCCGATCCTCACGAGACAAAGACAAAAAACAGGAAATGTGCTGACTAATGTCTTTTGCTTTCTATAATATTCCAAATAGTTGAACATGTTGCCTCTTCTTTCCCATTCGCATATACATATATATACTTGAGCGCATCTGTTGTCACTCGAGCGAGAAGACAAAAAAATTTGTTTCAACTGATGACCCTGAGAAATACGAAGGCGTCGGCCTGAGTGCTCACGCGTGCGCATGTCATAAAGATCAATCGTATATCTCATCAATTCAATCATAACAATTCATCTTATTGTTTTTACATTTTTCAAATAATGATAGATGATCATAAATACATATTGTTTTTGAAAATTAACGAAGCAAAAATATTTATATATATATACTTAAAACATTCATTTGGGATTTACTCTTAAATAGTCTTTGAACTTTTCACCTGTTACATAACATAGCATCATGAAAGACATTTGATTCAGTTTTTTTTTCCTCTCGGGTATATACATATAAGTATTCATCTAATCTGACCATTGTCCCTTGTCTATCATCTTCTCTTTTCACATTATTTTTATTATTAATGAGTGCAAAAAAAAACGGAAAAAAAACCTCTATTTCTCTTTTTTCAATTAACGATGCAAACAATGGAAAAAGACCGGATGACCACTCTCACTCGAGCGGCAAGATTCTTTTTGATGACCGTCTATGTATGCGTATGCTATCTAAACTATTATTGTTCTAACACGAGGTGAAGTGTCGTGCTTCTTTTTTTTTTTTCTATTATAATACAAACTTCTAGTTTCTTGTTCCGCTTGTCTTCTCAAGAAACATTACTATGTAAATTGAAAAAAAAAGTATGATGATGCAATCAACGGAAATATATATGTATGCATAAATCACATTCTTTTTTTTTCGAATTTTTAATGTGACTTGGTGACACCTCCTCTTTTTTATTATTTTTTTTTTATTTCTTTTATTATCATTAATCAAATTTTAATATTATTAACAAAACAAAAAAAAAATTTTTTTTTAATGTCTGTCCTTGTGTCTAGACTCAATTGTCATCACAACTACAATGTTTATCGGAAAAGGCTAAATATGGTGCAGAATTTTTAACCAAATTAAAGCTATATCCAGACTATATCAAGGTAATTTACTTCTGATAAGATTCATATCATTCTTCATCTTCTTCTTTTAAGACAAATGAATAACTAGTAGAGAATGGAATAGTTGAAGACAGCTAGCAGGAGGTTAACATAGATAGAGATAATCAAGGCAGATGGTCAATCGTCTAGGCATTTATTATTGAAGGTCAATGTTCAGTTTCGATATTTATTTTATCATTCGATTAAATAAATTGATCCAACTGAGAAATAAATTTAAATCACCTGGCAATTGTTCTTATTTAAATTATAGAATAATAATAATAATATATAAAGAGAAGAAAAGAAGCAAACAAAACAAGAAAGAATAAATCTGATCTTTTTCGTTCGGGAATGTCTAATGACTATTAGTCGTATGCTTCATTAGATCCATCATTCAAACAAAATAACCTTGTTAGAAGAATCTCTTTTCTTTCTATTCCTCAAGAGATGTGCATGTCGGATGTGAATACATGCAAGAATAAAAAGCTAAAGCAACGTAACAACATCATCATCATCATCATCATATTTCTCTCTTGATAAAATCATTTCAATGATAAAAAATGATTGAATAAATAAAAAGAAAATCTATTAAACAATAAAATAAAAACAGAAATTTACTTTTATTTTCGTTTTTTTTTGTTATTCAAATAGAAAAATGGTGAAATATTTGAAAAAAATTTAATTAAAGATATTGATAATCTTATTCGAACACTTGAAAATAAGAAACAAGAATTATTAACATATATTCATAAAGAAATTGAAAGAAAAATTTCTTTAATACATCAACAATATTCAACATATAATACACATATACAACAAACAACAGGTTTTTTACAATTTTCAATTGAAGCATTAAAAGAATCTGATCCATATGCTTATCTTCAAGTTTGTTATTCAAAAAGAAAATTCTTTTCTTTTTACAAAAATTTTCTTCTTTTTTTTTTTTTGTTAAGGTATGTCATGGTTTAAATAGTAAATGTGCATCAATATATGAACATTTTTCTGATGAATATGAATGTAAACCACATACATCATATGAATTTGATTTTACATTTAATACTGAATGTATTTATCGAGATATTCATCATTTACAATTCCAACAAATAAAACGTAAGAATTAATCTATTTATTTATTTATTTATATAAATACATCATCCGAAATAATATATTGTCTAATCAATTTATATTTGATAAAAGAATATTTCTCGATTAAGTATTTCTGTTTTATACAAAGAAACAATTAGTATGTTCTATCTATATTTACTTAGACAAAACATTTTTCTTTATAAACATTCGAAATATTAAATTACAACAGACATCTCTTTGCGGTATATTAATGTTCACATAACTTCTTTCTTTCTTTTTTTTTCTTCTTTTTTTGATAAACGAGACAATACATAAACAAAAAGGAAGTATAGACATATGTGAATATTCTCATCATTGTTTAAATTATATCATAAAAAATAAATTTTCAAATGATATTTTATTATTTAATGATTGATAGAAATTATTTATGGATTAATGAATAAATTGACACATGTTTTATGTTAATATATGCTTGAAAAGAGATTTCCGGATAATATTATATATTGATTGTCTTTTGTTTGTTTTTTTTCTTCTTTACATATGTTTTATATTATCAATATGATCAGGATTGACCTTGATTTCTTTTTCTTTTTAAATACATCGAGGAAAAAAGAAAAAGATTTTATCATTTAACGGAAATACTTCTTTTTCTTTTTTGATGATGTTAAGAGATTTCTCATAGTAACAGCCATGTACGGATTTCCTTTTATGCTTTTCAAGGATCTTTTTTTGCTTTGGTCTCTCGTGAGAGAATAAGAGAGTTCGATTAACAATAAAATGAACAATGCTTTTTATATATGTGTTAATCGAATGAGCTAATATTGACGTTGTATTACGTAAATTGATGTTCTTCATTTTCTTTTTTTTTTTCTTTTAGCACCCTTATCTCCTCGTTTTATTGCCGAACAATGTCTATGCCATGATGAACAATCGGGTACAATATCTGGAACACTTGCATGGTCTATGCGTGATGTTGGAGCTATACAAGGTTTTATTCTTGAATTAGATGATGGAACATTTGTATCAGATTTTCGAGTAAAAAATAATAATAATATTTTCTTTTCATATAAATTATATCTCATATATATATATATAGGAAGTATATGATGGCACTGAAACAATGTGTGCAGTTGATGGTCTTCTTCCATCAAATGTATATACAGCAAGAGTAAAAGCTTACAATCAAGCAGGTGAAAGTGCCTATAGTGAATGTATAACGCTTCATTCATCTTCCGGTATGTAAATAAATCAAACAGGATATTTATAATTTTTTCCTTTTAATTCTCTTTATCATCTATAGTTTCTTGGTTTACATTTAATCCTCGAACAGCACATCCGGATATACAATTTTTATCGAATAATAATCATTTTAATTTTGATTCTATAACATGTCTTAGTTCACAAGAACGTGTTGCACTTGGTTCACGTGGTTTTCGTAATGGTATACATTATTGGGAAATAACTATACAACGTTATGATGATAAACCTGATCCAGCATTTGGTGTTGCTCGTTTTGATGTTTTAAAAGAACATATGCTTGGTAAAATTTTCTTTTTTTCTTTTTATTCAGAAGAAATATATTTTATATTTTAAGGAAAAGATTCAAAATCATGGTGTATGTATATTGATTGTCAACGTTCATGGTTTATGCATAATGGACAACATACAAATCGTATTAATGGTGGAATAACTGTTGGTTCAGTAATTGGAATTTTATTAGATTTAAATAATGGTACATTAAGTTTTTATATAAATGACGAAGCACATGGTCCAATAGCATTTTCAAATTTAACACAAGGTGGTGTTTATTATCCAGCTGTTAGTTTAAATAAAAATGTTCAATTGACACTTGTCTCAGGACTTGATCCTCCAAGACAAATAAATCATGACTTGTAATTTTTTCCTAGATATTTCGTTTTCTTTTTTTTATGTTTTTTTTTCTTTGGTGTTTCGTCTTGTGCTCGTTTTATGTATAGGTAAACTTGTATACAGATGATAAAGAAAAAACAAAATAAAAAATAAATTAAATTATTCTATTAATTGAAAAAAAAATCAATTGCATTTCTATAGGTTCTGTTATTATAATATCAAATGACTTTTATCTTTGAAAATTTTTTTTTCATTGATTCATAAAGAATCGAAATAACTTTTAATGGATAATCGTATATATTTATTTATTTTTGTTTGAACTTATTTTATGACGTTCGTTATTTTTATGAGCTATTCAATTGTATTTGTTCACTCCTTTTTTCTTTTCTTTTCATTGATTGATAACGATAGTTGTTATTCATTTTTGACCTATACAAACACATATTTCTGTCACGCATTCGACACGGATGAAAAAAGAAACAACTTTAAATCGATCGGGTCAACTATTAAACGCCCCGTTTGAAGACAAGAAATGATGATGTATGACTATTTGATTACGCCCTACAGTCTGTCTACTTGTCGGCGACGTTTATATATAAAATGAAGAAGTCCAAGAATGCGAACTAAAGTTAAAGTATCTACTCAATATAAAGTAATAAGAATATGATAACACTATATATGTATATAGAAATGTAACATCAAATATTGACATGTAACTTATCGATTTTTCGTCATCATTGATAGTTTCTAATGTGTAACAGTTTCTATACGATGAGAATCAGCTGTATTACTTAATAATGTCTCATATGTTATCGATTGTATAAATAAGATAGAATTGGAATGTATAAAAAAAAAACGGAAAAAAATAAATAAAATAAAGTAATTGATCTCTATCATGATATGTCAATCTTTATTTATTGTGATGATTGAATATATTTTTTTTGTGATTATTTATATTAGAGAAGATCCTTGACTTTTCATTCTTATAAATCTATCAGGGTGTGTCCGGAACTTAACAGAGCAATCGAATTGCTGTCAATGTCAAGTTTAGTTCAATTTGTCACACAATGAAATAAATGAGTCTTCTTTTTTCCTTCTTCTTCTCTCTTTCTCTCTCTTTTAATCACTAGTCTGTAAACTGATCATTATATTCATTCTTTTCAATCAATATCTAAATGTGTTCATCTTTAACTACACACCCTAATCATAGGATGGATTGAATATTGATGATGATTGACAACGCGTGACCTTACTCGTACGCACGTTTAACGTCAAAAACAATAGTCATACTATAAATAACTGTTTCTATTTCCCAAGAGTACAATAAATAAATGGTCATAGTAGCACGTGTGCTAACATTAGTAATGAAAGTAAATGATGACAGATCCACTCCAATCAACTATTGACTACTCTAGTGACATATCAATCAAGGACATATATATATAGAAATTGAAGTATCTGTCAGACAAATGATGGTACTTATAATTAGTCTAATTTATTTTTTTATTATTTAATGATGAAAAGTCAGAAGGTGATGATGTAAAAGAAAAAGATTTTGTTTTTTTATTTGAATAAAATGATCAATTTTTGATGAATATATTTGTTCATGTTGCTACTATCGACAATCAATGGAATAACAAGTAGCTTGCGGGCAAAATCGATCATCGACGCACTTTTTTTTTTACACTTCAATTTTCAATGAAGTTTTTTTTTCTCATTTAATATAAAAAAAAAAAGAAGTAATATAGTCACAAATAGAAGAAAAAAAAAGAGAAATGAAAATTTGATGGCTACTGAAGGATCAATAACAACACGTACATACCATCGGTCAGTAGCACCAATCTATTTATCATATTCGAATCAAACCGGTTTTATTGAAAGATATTTTGTTGTTAAACTTTATGAACAATTAATAGAAAAAGGTTTAGGTGAAGGTGTTCTTTGGTTTGATCATTATCAAGGAATACATCCAGATAAAGTAAAATATTTAATTTTTTATTTTTTATTTACTTCTGATAATTTTAGTCAGCTACTTGGTTTGCTGATCGTCTTGAAGTAATTGATTTATCAATTGGAAGTCTTTTAATATTATCTAATGCATGTCAACATCAACGTTTAATGACAATTGAAACAAAGGCTATTGTTGATAGAAAACTTTTATCAGGAACACAATCTATTTATGGTTTATTTGTTATTTTATTAGATGAATGTCATGATTTTACATATTTACAAACACGTGCAGATTTTTTTTATGCATTTAATAAAGCGGAATCGTTATTAAATGTTGAAGAACGTATTGAAATTATTTCTAATCAATTATTAAGTAAATTGTTACCATATAAACAATTTTCTTCGATTAAAAATAATATAACAATAAATGAGTATAGAATAGATGAAGAAGAATTTAAACCATTATGTTCATGGACACCAAAAGATATTCAATTATTGTTAGCACGTATTGGTGTACATGAAACAAGTCGAAATCTATTTGCTGAAAAAAAAATTGATGGTTATTTATTATTAGCATGTACTGAAAATGAATTAAAAGATTATTTCTTAATGAATAATCGTAAAATTCGACAAATGTTAATTGAACATGTTATACGTATAGAAATTATTATTATTCTTTTTAAATAAAAACAAAATATTTTTTTGTATATTTTTAGAAACAATTCATCGTGAACGACAAAATCCATTACAATGGCATTATGAAGTTAAAAAACATAAAGGAAAAAATGATTATGTTTATATAATTT
Organism: Macrotrachela quadricornifera; assembly: GCA_022393335.1. Lineage (NCBI taxonomy): Eukaryota > Metazoa > Rotifera > Eurotatoria > Philodinida > Philodinidae > Macrotrachela > Macrotrachela quadricornifera. The sequence continues at coordinate 74,727 of JAJEKB010001326.1, read as the reverse complement.
GTGATCCAGAAGATTATGTAATAAGTACTCAAATTTCAAATTTTTTAAAAGATAAAAAATTTCGAGTAAAATTAACTTTTTTTTAAATCTATTTTTTTAATAACAAAAAATAAAACTAATTTTTTCGTTTTTATTATTATTGAAATAGGTATTTACACATAATTCTCGATATGGAAAAAGCAAATATGAATTTTTAGCTTTAAATGGACCAACTATAGCTCGAACAAAAGATGTTATTTATTTATTAACAGCAAAATCATCTCGTTCAACATTTACATTTCATGAATTAACATTAGCTGAATGGTTTGAAAAACCAATTGTTACAGTTTATAAAGAAAATGTTTGGGCTAATATGCGTTCATCAATTCGTGCTTTACTTGGTAAAGAATTTGTTTTTCTTTTTAAATAAAATTACATTTTTTTTTTCTTCTTTTGTTTTTTAATTATAAATTAGCTGATTATCCATCAGTTGATTTTATGCATCAATCATTACATGAAAGTCTTACAATTTTACATACATATCTTCATCCACAAATGCTTTCATCAGATGAATCAACTGAATATATTGAAAAACTTAAACAAACTGTTCGACCATTAGCAAGTTTAGCAGCATATAATAGTAATTTAAAACCAAAAATATCTCCTCCATCTGATGAAAGTAAAAGAAAAGAAAAATAGAACATAAAACATTTCGTTATTTTTGTTTCTTATTATTTAATCTAGATCAATCGGATAATCCTCGTTTTGTTTATTTAAGTTATTCAAAAATAAATGAAAAATGGAATGTTATTCATGCTATTGAACGACTTATATTTGTACTTGAATCACATCATTTTCATACTGGAATTCAAATAACAAATAATAATAATAATAATACCAGTAGAGAAAATGATTCGTAAGTGTTTTTTTTTTTCTTGAATAATTAAATGAATCAAAATTTGATTATTTATAATCTTACTCCTAAAATTATGGATTAAAGAAAAAGATTTTTTTTAATATTCAAGAGAATTTTACTACTCGATAGATAATGAGAAAAGTTAAATGTAATTAAATAATGTAATGAGTTTTTCTTTTAATTGTGCATAAGAGAATTCCTGAAGGAGTTTTATTACGACTATTTACTTTTTTTTTTTCTTTGAAGAAATATAACAAATTGAAAAATCTAATTGAGATCTATTATTGAATTAAAACTTGTTTTCATTATATAAAAAGACATTTTGCTATAAATAGCTCCTCATTTTTACTGAGTTTTGTTGAAGTATGAAACTTGTCATCTTTTTCTTTAAATAAAAAGTAACTCTATAGTTTTACATAATTTTTTAAATAAAAAAAAAAATAAATCGGAGTAAATGTAAATGTACTTTGTTCGTCTCACGTTTTCTTCATAAAATATATTTTATTTATATAAAAAACTTGAACGATTGACATCGATTCAATCGTTCAACTTTAATCTTCGGTTTTTTGCAAACATTTATCAGTTTATGTCAGCATATGATTACCAGATACTATGCTTTTACCACCTTTTCAAATATACATCTTAAAATGTCGAATCTTACAGAGAACATGCTAATATATTTAAAGTATCAGATGAACTATCATCTTATTACTTTTCTTATAGAGTATTTTTAAAAAATTTTTATTTTATTTTAAGACATCATTTACCAAAAATTCAATCAAAACCTTCTTCTATTAATATTAGTGATTCGTATCTTCATGGTTTTACACCATCAATTCCAATATCAACTGATATTCGTCGTGTAATAGGTCCAGGTGATATTCGTCATTGTCGTTTAATGATTGTTTGTTTAACACCAAAATATTTTCGTAATGAACATTGTTTAAATGAATTACGTTTATGTGAAATATATCAAAAACCAATACTTGTTTGTTTATTACGACATATGAATACATATCAATCAAATCAAATATTAAATACAAATATGAATCTTGATGAACAAATAAATATGTTTATTCCAGCTAATTTACCTATGACAACATTAAATTTTTTACGTAAAAATATTCGTTCATCATGTATTAATTTAACAACAAATGAATTATTTTCACGAAATATACCGATTTTATTAAGACGATTAGAAACAATTATAGGAAAATATCGAAATCCTATGGAAGCATCAACAAATTCTTTAAATACAAATAATTTTATTCAAACAAGTGAAGTTTTTTGAATAAATTCAAATAAATAAAATAAAAAATATTTTTTAAACGATAGATGACGCAACAAATTTTTTATATAATTGATCATTGAAAAAAAAAATATATGTGTATATTAAATTTAATATCATTCATTCAAATAATAAGCATTTCTTTTTCTTTTTTTTAATTAAAAAAAAATATTTCTTGAAAATTAAAAATAAAAGAAGAATAAAATGAAAATCTCATGGCGATATTTAACCAATCATATAAATAAAAAATGCCACGCTCTAATCAATGCATTCTACCACGGTATAATAGTTATTTGTTAATAGTGCACACAAAACATTTAATTGAATTCTTTTGTATATATTGTTTTAACTTCTTGAATATTTATAGATGATGAATATGAATCAATCAATGTCTGATCATCCTCAAACTTTACCACCACCAATGAATAGTTACATTCCTCCTTCAGTACCTTTAACTTCTACATTAAATCAACAACAGCAACAACCACCATTTATAACATCAGAACAACCAACACATGTTCAATATCCTCCAACAGCTATCAGTTCAACTGATGCTGAAGTATCAACAGCTAATTTTAATGCTCAACAACAACCACAACAGCAGCAGCAGCAGCAACAACAACAACAACAAATGACAAATATGATGCAAATGCAACAACAATGGGCTGCAGCAGCTGCTGGTGGTTATGGTGCACCTTATATGATGGGATATCCGCCAGCAATGATGATGATGCAACCACCTATTGGTATGGATCGACCAGCATCACGTCAATCATCTCGTCCACCATCTCGACAAAGTGTTACAGCACCAGTGTCATCATCAAGATCAGTAGTAAATGGTCAAACATCTGGTCAAACACAAGGTTACCCTGGTTTTGTTCCACCTGGAATGTATAATCCATGGTTTGATCCATATTGGCAATCAGTATATGCTAGTTATCAACATCCATATAATTATGGATATACAGATGAAATGTTAAAATATTGGAAACAAATGTCACAAACCGATGATGATCGATATAGTCATCATTCAGCTGCTTATTCACAATCAAAACAATCACAACATAGTTCATCAATGCATACATGGGGTTCAAGAGATTCACTTAATGATCCATTTTAGTAAATATCACTTTCTTTTTAAAATATTTCTATGTATTTATTTATTTTTAGTCAAAGTCATAATGTTTTTGTTAATGGATATCATCCATCTAAACAACAAAATATTCCAAATCAATTGAAACGACCAACAAAACCTAATACAGATCCAAATACATTATTAACCACTGCACCAATTTCAAATCAACAAATACCATCAACTGAATCAAAAACAAAAACTATTAATACACAAGAAAATAATAATGATGAAGAAGAAGATGAAGATGATGAAGATGAAGACGAAGATGATGAAAATGAGGATGAAGAAAATGATGATGACTCTGATGATGCAAGTAGTGATCGTTTTAGTATAAAATCTGATTTAGAACAAATTAATGAACAATCATCAAAAGCACGTCAAACACCACCTTTGTATATTCGTCCTCATTTACGAGCTAAATTTGTTTTTGATCAACTTATTCAAGTTTTACCTCAATCACCATCGGATACAAATCAACCAGCAACTGTTGAAATTATTTCTGCAAATGTAAATATTTTCTATTATTTAATCAAAAGAAAACAAATTTCAAGATAAAAAATTTTTTTCGTTTGTATTTATTTAGGCTATACATTCATTAGCACCGTCTTTAAATGAAGAAAAACAATTAATGTCGGATTTTATTGGTCCATTAACTGCGTAAGATTTATCTATTTTAATAAAATTTATAAAAAAAAATAAAATAAACATTGCTTTTCTTATTTAAGATCAACCGCTAAATCAAATGTTATTCGATATTGTGAACGTCAATCCCAATTAGCTAATAAATCTCTTCATATTATTGATCGTGATGCTTTATCTATACTTTGGCAATATATGGCATTACTTGTTAAAACTAATGGAGTAAATTCAAATAAAATAAAAACAACCAATATTTATTTTTTAAAATTTATTATTAATTCTTTTAGGTTATTGATGTTCGTACTGACATTCCAAAAATTCTTTGGTCATCAAGTATTACACCAATTGTTGAAGAATCATCTTTAAATAGTACAAATACATCAACAACATTAGAAAATTCTTTAAGAGAATTTCTTGCACTTGGTGAAATTGATACAAGTATTAAATTTGCTTGTGAAAATCAATTATATACTCATGCACTTATTATTTCTTATTTAACTGATAAACAATCATTTGAAAAAACAATACATAAGTAAAAATAAGATGAAAAAAAAAAATATTTTATTTTAAAATGTTATTTTTGTTTTTTCTTAAGTATTATATCAAATCTTGATAATGGTGATGTATTAAAAACATTTTATGAATTAGGAGCTGGTTCAATCCCAACTGTTGTTTCAGTAAAATTTAATATTTAAAAAAATATCAATATATTTTTATTTATTTTTAGAATGTTACAAAAACACATTATGGAGATTGGAAACGTCATTTAGCAGTTATATTAGCAAATCGTACAGATGTAAATGCACAATTTGTTGATCTTTGTGTTAAAACAATGGGTGATACACTTGGTAAAAATTATTTTATTTTATTAAATAATATCTAATACAAAATTAATATGATAAATATCGATTCCTATTTCTTTTTGGAAAGAAGCATATTCTGATAGAAATATTTTATTACAAGTTGATAAGAATTTCTGTTAACTCACTGTAGAAACACAATCATAGAATTCATTAAATATTTCATAAATAGAGTTGTAAAATTTTAGAATTTGTTATTTGACGCATTATTTCTGATGTGAGAAGATAGAGAGTATCTAAAAATTATAAATCAATTTTTATGAGTTACCGAAAATATTCAGATATTTTCTATTTTCTTACGATAAAAAGGATGACCTAAAACACAAATTGTATCGTTTTGTAGCCATAGTCGGTACGCATCTATCCAGTCTCTGTTACTGAAATCCTTCTGCATTCGCTTTAAGTATTCGTCTTTGGGTTTCAAATGACATATTATTTAATAAAAATATTATGATAAATTTTTTGAAATTGATCTCTAGGATATCATATTAGAAAAGAGAAAAATTCTTCAATTAATAAATATATTTATTTAGTTTCTATCACTTCTTATTATCTTTCTAAGTCTCTCAAACATTTCATTGATCAGTTTTTTATTACAATTATAACAAGATATTCTCATACTACTTGACTTAAAATTCAGTAAAAGATGAATTCTTTTAGTATCCTTCCATTGAAGATCGATATTTCTTTCATTACTTTTGCATTATATATAATTTAAAAAAAGAAAACTTAAACTTTTCCTTTTTTATTTTAAAGTAACATCTGGCCGAGTATATGCTGGACATTTTTGTTATTTAATTGCAAGTGTACCATTTGGTTCGTACCGAAATAATGCGGATAAATTAGCTGTACTTGGAAGTATTCATGCTGGGTAAAAGAATATTTTTATTAAAACATAATAGAAATCTTTTTCTTTTTTTAGTCAATCAAGCTTTTCATTTGCAACAATTCCAAATTTACAATTAACCGAAGTTTATGAATATGCATTAAGAAAATGTTTAACAACATTTATTGTAAAGAATCTTGATAAAAATAAAACAAAGAATATATATAAACAACAAAAAATTTTTTTTGTTTTTAGCCATTGAAAATTTATTATACATCAAAATTAGTTCTTCATGGTTTAAAACGTGAAGCATTAGCGTATTGTGAAGAAATTGGACAGACACTTATGCGACAAGGAAATAGTTCATTTATTCAATTAACTGATTTACAATTATTTATACTTGTATTTAATAATTATTTTAAAAAATTGAAATATATTTTGTTTTTTATTTTAACAAAGATTGCAGAAAAATCACGAGCATTTAGTCGAAATTTTCAACTTGATCCAACATCATATAAAGAACCAACATGGTTAATTGAAGTACGACGTATTATTCAAAATTTAATTGTAAGTTTAATATAGTTTTTTTCTGAAGAATTATTTTATTATTATTATTTTAAAGGATAATAACTTTTTAAATAAAACATTACATGATGATTTATTAAATTCATCTCTACAAAAAACAAATATTTCTACATGTAAGATTTTAAAGAAATTATTATGAAATAAAAAAAAAACTTTTTTTTGTTTTTTTCAAATAGATACAGATAAAGAGATATTAAATAATAATCAACAACCTGAACAAATAGTAACAACTATTTCATCTCCACCTACAACAACAACAACACCAAATGTTAGTGTTTATTTAATATTTATTAAATATTCTATTATTTTTATATTTAGATTTCAAATGGTTATGATTCATCAAATCGAATTTCCAATGAACAAATATCTTACCAAAATACAAATGATTATCAAAATACTCTTAAAGGTAAATATAAAAAATCAATTTTTCTTTAACTATAAATTTGTATTTTTAGTTGATACAAATGTGCATTATCCAACATCAAATTATTATCAATCATCATCACAATTATATTATCCAAATGATTCTCAACAACCAGAAATAAATAATTATACACAACCATGGTCTCAACAACCAACAATTCCAGCACAATCAGATGTTTTAAATCCATCATCTCAACTTCCTTCAACAAATAATTCATATTATCCACCACCTGTTGAACAATCACAATATATTCAACCAGGTTTTACAAGTACACCTAATCATTATTCATCTCAACAGCAATGGCAACAACCTGGACAGATTGAACAAAGAGAACGTTTACCATCAAATGAAGTATGTATAAATATAATTTTTATTACTAATAAGTAAAAGGAGAAAAAATTTTTCATATTGAAAAATAAAAACTTTCATTTCTTATCATCATAAATCTCTTAGCAACAACAATTGGAAACAATGAGACGTTCATCAGTTATAACATTTAATCAAACGCCTAATATATCATCATCAAATTGGCAACAAAAGTCTGTAATAGATGATAGAAAATTGTCATCAACATCAAATCAATCAAATACTAGTAATAGTAGTTCAAAAAATAATTCTGATACATCTAATTTTCGTCATCAACAACCACAATTAATTCCTTATCCAACGGTATAAATGTATTTTTGTATCAAATATAAGTTGTGCTTTCGATTTTGTCTCACATTTTATCTGAGCACTTATAACACGGAACTAATTATAATTTTGTATTGCTTTTTAAATTAATTATTTTTTAAAATATATTTATATAAATATATACATATATATATATTTATTATATAGAATCAAACACCACCATCTACTGACGAACAACAAACAAATGGATCAGTTAAGAAGAAACATGCAATTTTTGATGATAGCGATGATGTTTTTCCGGTTAAAACAATTCTTTTTTGTTTATATCTTAAAATTCACTCTTATTTTTTTTCTATTTAGAATAATTCACAAAAAACACAAGATTCAAAATCGGGCACAAATTCTGCAACAACATCAGCAAATCAAACGAGTGCAAGCGGACAAAAAAGTGGTTTAGTTGGAAGTATTTTTAATCGTCTTGGTTGGAAACGACCAACACAGGCACATTTACCTGATGATAAAAATAAAACAGTCAGAATATATTAATTCATTTATAAAATATATCTTATTTATTTATTACTTTTTTTTAGTTAAAATATGATCCACAAACAGGTCGTTGGATTGATACGTCAAAATCAGCTGATGAACAATCATCAACACAACTTAAACCACCACCAATGATGTCAACAAATAATGCATCGTCTTCATTTGTAACTAATCAACAACAACCGTCATCATCATCAACATTTAATCCTTCAATGCCACCTGCACCTTCTCAATCATCTCAACCTCGAACATTAAGTTTTGCTGCTGGATCGACCACAACGACTGCTAATGCAACAGTACCTCAAACTACACCTGCAGTTTGGCCTAAACAACCTAATACTAATACCGTACCAACAAACGCTCAGTTGCAACTACAACTACCATCACAACCTCCACAGCAACAACCACAACTACCTCCACAAC
>JAJEKB010001326.1:43738-66463 GCA_022393335.1 Macrotrachela quadricornifera | reverse complement strand
CAAGCGCAACTACCACCACAACCTCCCCATCTACAAGCACAACCTCCCCATCTACAAGCACAACCTCCCCAACTACAAGCACAACCTCCCCAACTACAAGCACAACCTCCACAGCAACAACCACAACCTTCGCAGCAACAACAAAGAGCTCCTCGACAGTTATCAGCTGCTCAACAACGTCTTCAAGAACGCAGACAACAACAACAACAAGAAGCAGCTATGCAACAAACACAAGCTCCACCAACTAGTTCATCTAATCAATATTCTCTTAGAAACCGACGTAAATTATTAAAACTAAATCAATTCTATAAAACATTCTATTTTTTTTAGAAAATCAATCACGTTATGTTGATGTTCTTGCATCAACTACAGGTGCTGTTGCATCAAATCCTAATGTTTCACTCAATGATCTTATTCCAACACCTTCAACTGGAGTGCCAACACATGCATCATCAAATCAAACAAATAATTATTTTGTACCAGGTTTGTTTCATATTTAATTTGTTTTTTTTCTTGTGTTCCTTGTTTTGATAATAAAATAGCTTATAGCTAATAAATGCATTGACTTGACTGCACTGCTTTAGAAATGCGTCTAGCAAATGATTCAACTGATGCGGAAGTTTCATGGATCAATTCTCATGTAACATAATTTATTTAATGAAAAAAAAATTAAAAGAACTAACACGCATGCTATGTCAGTCACTTAACCCTTTTTCGTAATGGGATATCAATTATGTTTTAATTTATTTTATTATTATTCTTAAAAACTTCTTAAAGAAAAAAATCTTTAATTTATTCATATTTAGGTCCCGCACAATCAACAACAGACAGTTATGAACAATTATCATAATTAATTTGATGAAAAAATAAAAACATTAAGATGATTATATATTATTAAAGACAATAGTGAATGTTTTGATGATTTTATATGTTTAGGGTGATGGTTATGATTTTAGAATGAGATCTATCTGTTTGTTTCCTCTTTTTTTTCGTTGTTATATTTGTTTTAGGTGGTTGTCGAACGTACACACATAGAGACATACATACATTCTGTTTGTTTTCTTTTTTTTTTTCTTTTCGTTATAATTATTTCTTTATTTTTTCTCTTATCTGCTTATTTATTTGCATCCATATATCTTGTGAGGAGGAGCTTATGCGCACATCGATCGTTGTTTGTTTCTCCCCACCGAATTATTTTATTGTAAATGTATACGTGCGCATTCTACTAAAATTGTTTTGTTCTTTGTCACCGCCAATTTTAAACATATATATATGTGATAGATAAGAAAGTGGTAACAACAGATATAATCTATATATATAACTACTATCAAACAAATTGCATTGATTGATACATACATACATACATACATATGTATTTCACTATTTAATTATTACTATGAGTAAATTTCGAATATTTTATTGTTATTTATATATGATCAGCAAGAAGGAAAAAAAGAGTTAAATGTATTCTTCTAGGATTTGATTAAATAATTTTTGAGATTTGTCATAAGTATGTATCTACTATGAATTGATATTTAACAGATAGTTTTCTTGAAAAATATAATTTATATCTATAGTATATTTGCATAAGTATTGATTTTCAATAGGAATATGTCAATAACAATAAAGTAATGATTGTTCAAGAAGTATATTTTTATCTATTGAATTTTTCATCTTTTATCTTAGAAAAATTTTTACTTGTCATATGAAAAATAAGGGCGTTGACATTCGATATGTTTTGTACAAGGATACTACATTAGGAATACAAATCAATAATAATGACGATATTTTATCATGAGAAAAATGAAGGACGATGTAATGTACACATAAAATTAAAAATTAAAAACAACCATTTGAGTCACTATATATATGCCTATTCTAATTGTCTAACCTTCGTTTGTACAGAAAGATAGTCGTCTTCGTTAGGAATAAAACATTAACATGCACAGTAGTATTATTAAATATCTGTGTGTTTTATTTGTGTTTTTATTAATTATTAATCAAGCTAATACTCAATGTATTTATCCAACATGGGAAACAACTTGTCAAAAATATTGTCTTGAACATAAATTCTACAATATTCAAACAAATCAATGTTGGAGTAAAGATCCTAAGAATTTACGTTGTAAATGTAATGATCAAGATTTTACTGAAGTAATTAAGGCTATGTTTATGAAAAATAAAGATACAAATCAAGTGCAAAACAATTTATTTTAGTTTTATTTCTAATATCAAAATTAACAACAATCATTAAAATATTCAATTTGAGTGGAAAAATTATTGAACTATAATCTTTTATATTAATCTATTTTATGTGATATAATTTAAGTATAATAAATTTTCATTGAATTATTTACTATTGAACAAAATATCGCGAAGTAAAAAATATAATTATTAAATTATTCGTAATTTAGTTTGGCAAAAAAAGAATATTAAGGAGTAAAAGCTTTGTTCGACACAATGTAATCATATGTATTGAACTAATCGTATTGTAACGATTATCATATAGTCTTTAGTGGATATGAAAAACAAAAATTAGTAATATAAGAAAAAGTTCATCAATTTATTATGACAAGAACTATATTTAGCGAATGCTTTCGATACAAGAGGATGAGATTGATAAAGTTAAAAATACATTAGAGGAAAATCTTTTGCTATAACTTTTATCATAACCAATAAAGCATTCTAATGCTGTTTCATTAGAAATTATTCAAAATCTACATTTACTTCATTATCATTATCTATTACCATAACTAAACGCTACCTGTCAAAATTCAAAAAAAGAAAAGAATTTCTTGTTTTGACATTAAACTTTATTGTGGCATTTTTAGATTCACCAAAAAACAAAGACATGGTTATCTAATCTTACAGAGTTTTACAATTATTTTAAAACAAAAGTGACTCTATTCTAAAATTTCAGAATTTTCAAATGAAACGTCATGTATTAAAAACGTACTCTAAATCGTAGAATCCGTAGCATTCTGGAATTTAAGAATAATTGGAATTTTCAAAGATTTAGAATGTTGAAATAATCCGAATTATGAGAGATTGATAATCATAAAACTTAAACCTGTTACAAAGCAGCACTCAAAAAGAATTTTTGAAATAGAATTTGATGCGTACCAAATTCGAATGGAATTTTCAAACATTGAGTCGAACTGAATGAAATCACATTCAATCTAGCTCTAGCCAATTTGAGCTACTTTGGAAAAGTATCTGTCACATCGATTTGGATGTATTGAGAAAGCCCTGTATACGCCAAAATTGAATTTTATAAGATGGTAGACCCGAAATACATTTAAACTTGGCTTGAAAAATGTATCAAATTACTACAGTTAAGAATCCGTTCAGATCGACCCGGCTCAAGTTCAACCTAACGGAACTCAAGTCCTACCGAAGTTAGACACGCTTTTCGCACATTAATCGAAAAATCTCGGTTCGATTTAGGGTGTGTTCTGCAGTTTTGGAATTCCAAAATTTTAACCTGCTCGAGTTCTGAGAATTTTCGTCTTTTTTTCAGTCGCCAAATTGCTCAATTTTAGTCGAAATAGTGAGAAAGATGTAAACTCGACTTTTACCACAGAAAACTAAATTGCTACTGAGTCCAGAGGGATAGAATAATCATGAATCGCGCCTGTTTATTCTCCTACGCTATTGTAACCAATCTTTATCCGAACGGCTACAGTTTACAGAGACACTTATCAATATTACGACCGTGAAGTTACGATGAAGCTGTATCTCAGACATAATAGAGCTGTCTCAGTATGACCTTCTACATTTATTACCATATCTGATTATTCTCGAAATCAGATGAATCTAAAATGCTGATTATTCTAGGATTTTGATTAATGAGAAGTCTGAGTAACAATGGCAAATCTGAAAGTTGAACGAAAATTTAAGAACGTTGCAAAAAGGATAGGTCTCGAGCTATTTACTAGTTGAGTCAAATCAGATTCCTATAGAAATGTATTTTTTTATTGTGCACTCGCGTACCACTGATGGAATTGAAATTCGCAATCAGATACAAAGATCTCAAATAGTCAATGTCAAAATTCATGAAAAATACACGATACTATAAAAACTAGACTTTAAAGAAAGGCTTCTTGGTCAAAGATTTCACAAAATAATAATAGAGAAACTTTAGAAAAGAGACAATATCAACAAATTTTTGTCTTCATCAAACTAGGTTAACTATAATTTGTAGTCTGTTTAACATCATTATTTAGATTTATAAAAACCTTGCTAGTCATTTCAATATTTTTATACATTACATTAAAATATAGTCTAAAAATTCCCTTCATAATCTTAATTCATCATATTGATTTTACTTTTCAAAGGTTATAATTGACAAGTTAACTAATTAAATCTATAAAAATAATCTTAAATAATTTTTTATCAAAAATTTCATACATCTTTTTTATTATTTTATTAATATTTTTATGTACATAAAAATAATGAAAAAAAAATCCTACGAAAAAAAATAACATAAACCGTTTCATCTTGTTGAATAGAGTCCAATTATCTAAAGATTATACTTCATAAATTCACGCAATTTAAATAATTGATTTACCGATAATTTCAAAATTACTTTTTCTTTTAATACATATAAATAGCAACGGAAGTTTCTCAATTCTGTCTTTCTCGAACCAAATGACCTAAAAAAAAAAATTTTTGCACTCAAACCCATATTATTAAATAGAAGAATTACAAGAATATTCTTTTTTTCTCTCCTCGAAGTTTTCATCTCAATGATTAAACATTGAGAATAATATTTTTGTTTTCTTAATTTGTCATAAGTAGTTATTAAGTTTTTAAATATTTTTTGTAAAAAATTGTATGATTATATAACCTTCATTTGAAGGATAAAATTGCTGATTTCGTAAATACTTATAAATTAATTACCTTTCTATCTACCTCAATTAACTATAAATCACTAAATTCAAATTATATAAGAAAATAAAGAAGTCGTCTAATTTATTTATACTAGAAGAATACCAAGTTATAACTAATTAGAAAAAGAACTACAACTTATAAATAAAAAATTATTCTACAGAATATGATATATTGATTGATTTCATATAAGTTTACAAAGATTGAATTTATACATATATATATTTAGCAGCCAATATTTTTATTATGATAATACTAAAGGAAGTAAAAGAGAAAAAAAAATACCCAAAATTATTTTCACAAAAAATACTTCTAAAGACAAACTAACACATGTTAATAATTCCCAGCAAAATTTTATATAAGATTAGTAAAAATAGAAAAATAGTTAGTTGTTTGTTTTTGTTATGTAATCATATACAATTACAAAGAAAGAAAGAAAGAAAGAAAGAAAAACATTGATATTAAGTATGTTTGTAATGCATATGAATACTAGCAGAAAGTAAGTTTGAAAGAAAAAAAACATACACACACATACATTCATCTAAAATTGATCATCACATTACAAGGTACATTATTCACTGTTTAAATAAATCATTGAAGGACAATCAATCACAATGTTTATGTTTGTGCAAAGCAACCTGAGATGAGATGGTAGGTTTTTTTTTTGCTAAGTATGATAAAGAAAACATGACAAGAAGCATAACTAATCTACTAAAAATCTATATCTATAGGATTATTTTTAGTTGTTTTTATTTCATTTTATTTTAATTTTGTATAAATCGACGATTTCCTTCATATAAATCATCATCCATATGTCCATCGGAATAACGAAAAGATGAATAATAATTATGCCATGGTTGAGCACTCTAAATAAAAAATATTTTTATTAATAAAAACGAAGAATTTATTGGGTTCTTTTTTTCTTACATAAGATTCAAGATTATGTCGAAGTGTATGAATAACTTTATCACTTAATTCACCTGCTGGTGATTGTCGATGACGATATTGAAATGGATCACGAAGTAATGTTGCACTACTTGAATAACGTGATGGACTACTTGAATAAATATCTAATAGAAAAAACAAAAAGGAAAAATTTAATTATTAATTTCAATTACATATATTAAAATTATGGGAACAATAGGGTTATTGACATATACATTCAAACAAAAAATTTACCCGGTGAATATGTTTTAAATTTTGAAGTTGTTGTAAACTGTTGCTAGAAAATCAAGAAAAGAAAAAAAAAAAAAGTTTCTCTTGTATTTTATTTTGATTGTACTATGCTTATTTTTTTAATTCACAACCTGCTCTAAAGATTTTGCTCTTCGACTTTGTTCACTATGAATATGATGTAATCGACATATATCACAATCTTTAGTTGAATGAAATTCTAGATAGGTTTTTAGATAGAAGAAAAATAAAAGATTAAAGAGAAAAAAATAAAATAATTTACCATTATTTCTATTGTGATCATCATAATTAGTAGAAAAACCTGTTGTTGTACGTAAATTTGAACGTCGTTCTGGTGTTCGTGAACGTCCTTGACGTTCAAAATCAACAGATTGTGATGTTCTTAATGAACGACGTGATGGTGATGGTGAACGAGATCGTCTACCTCTTATTGAACCATAATTTCGATTATTAAATGGAGAAACTGATCGAGAACGATTCATACCATCATTTAATGAATATAATGATGTTGGACTTCCAGTACGAGATAATGAAAAATCATTAACAACTAAACCATCATTTAAAACAACATGAGATTTAGGTTTACGACCAATTAAATTATCATTAACCTAGAAAATAATTAATTAATATTATAAGATTTTTTTTTCTTCAAATAAATAGATTTACATGTCGAACAACAAATGGTTGTCGTCCAGCTGTTTTATCAATTGGAACAACATATTTAACTTCTCCTGGAATAGCTAATTCACGTAATTTTTCTTGTGTTTCACGTTGTGCATAATCATTTTTTACTGCTGATGATATTGTATGTGATGTTAATGAACGTGATACATTAGTCGAATTATTTAATGAATATCTATTCAATTATTATTAATAATTATTTGCAAAAATTAAATAAATAAAATATTACCGATTTGGATATGCTGATGGTGGTTTCCATACTGGTGATTTTGATGGTTTTGGCTAGAAAATAAAAATAAATTCTTTAGTTTTAATAAATAATAAAATGATAGTTTACATTTTTTCCATATGAATTAATTGGTTTTGGATGTTTCTGTGTTTTAGTAGTCTTTGTTATTCCCGTAATATCATCAACAGATGGACAAACAGTAAATTCAAGACTAGGTGAAATTCCTGGAAAATTTATTGTCCGATTAAGAACAATATAACGTCGTAAACCGGTATATTGTACTCGATTAGATGAATATGGATAAAGAAAATCTTTTGCACTTGTTTCATAACTTGCTAATACAACTGGTGATGAAACATCTGATTGAAGTAATTCAACAAGAACATGTTCACCTATTTAAAATTTTACTTTTTATTTAAAAATAAAAAAATTCTTTTCTTTTTTTAATTAAATTCTTACGTTCAAGTCGTCGAATAATATCTTGAGGTTCATAACATGATTTAAAAATCTATGTATAAAAATATTTACTTTTATTGTATAAGTTAATTTTTATAAATACTTTATCAAAATAAAATCGTTGATCAATTTGCATAGGTAAATAAGGTGGCATTAAACGTGTACGTTTATGTATACCCAATAAACAAATATTGATATAAATATCACCTTTTGTTGATAATCGAGTACCAGGCGCATCAATTGCATGTACATTCAATTCAACAGAATATTTATATGTTTTACGTGGTGTTGCCATTACTAATTTTAAGATTATGTTAAATTTTTAACCTATAAAAAGAATATTTTCGTTTTTTTAAAATATAAAGAATTGATTATAACCGCAAAAATTATTAGATTTTAATAGCCATTAATCAGTAATGACAAATAGGTTACGATGACAACATTTGTATTATTATAATTATATAAAAAAATTCGAAGTTTTCTAACAATATTATTATTTTTAATTAATTTCTATATACTTTAAATGAAAAAAAACATTATTAATATTAGTGACATCTGTTGATAAAAAATATAAAACAACATTGATTCTTTTAAAAAAAGAAATCTGTTGAATTGACATGATTCTTTTATTATAAAATTTATTGATATTTTTTCAAATAAATATTTTATTTAGATTTAAATAAATATCCAATGATTCACTACTGTCAATTTTTATTAAGAAAAAATAATATTCCTTGCTCATTCGTTAATACCTTTGTTTATTTGTGTGGACTGCCTACCCTTTTATTTTTTTTTTATGAGTCAGAAAATTTATTAACAATGATCAATAGTCTTTACATTTTATCTACACCTCCAGAGATAAGTACACGTATATATATATATATATATGACTTATATGACATTAGTTCGTCTATTACGAAAATGAATGTTTGTAATTAAGTCAATAAAAAAAATACTATTCTTCTATATTTATTTTAGATAAGCTTTAAATAATAAAAACAACAAAATAGAATGACAGACGATAAAAACGATTCATCTAAAGAACTTGATTTATGGATTGAACAATTAAAAGAATGTAAACAATTACTAGAGAATCATGTAAAATTTCTTTGTGATCGAGCTAAAGATATTCTTTCAAAAGAATCTAATGTACAAGAAGTTCATTGTCCAGTAACAGTTTGTGGTGATGTACATGTAAGAATAAAATATTCTTCTTCTTCTTTTTTTAATATTCGAAATATCCCCTTTTGTTTTTCATTTATCTAGGGTCAATTTCATGATTTAATGGAATTATTTAAAATTGGTGGTAATGCACCTGATACAAACTATTTATTTATGGGTGATTATGTTGATAGAGGATATTATTCAGTTGAAACAGTTACATTACTTGTTGCACTTAAAGTTCGATATAAAGACCGTATAACAATTCTTCGTGGTAATCATGAATCTCGACAAATAACACAAGTTTATGGATTTTATGATGAATGTTTAAGAAAATATGGCAATGCAAATGTATGGAAATATTTTACTGATTTATTTGATTATTTACCATTAACAGCAATTGTTGATAATCAAATATTTTGTTTACATGGTGGTCTTAGTCCATCAATTGATACATTAGATCATATACGAGCGTTAGATAGAATTCAAGAAGTACCACATGAAGGACCTATGTGTGATTTACTTTGGTAAGAAATTTTTCTTTTTTTTTTCTTTTTTATAATTTAATTTTATGTAATTAGGTCGGATCCAGATGATCGAGGCGGTTGGGGTATATCACCACGTGGTGCTGGTTATACATTTGGACAAGATATTTCTGAAACATTTAATCATACTAATGGTTTACAATTAGTTTCACGTGCTCATCAACTTGTTATGGAAGGTAAATAAATTTTTTTAGTTTTTTTCTATGCATTATTATTATTTTTTTCTTTGTTTTTATTATTAGGATATAATTGGTGTCACGATAAAAATGTAGTAACAATATTTTCAGCGCCGAATTATTGTTATCGTTGTGGAAATCAAGCAGCAATAATGGAATTAGATGATTCATTAAAATATTCATTTCTTCAATTCGATCCAGCTCCACGACGTGGTGAACCACATGTAACACGAAAAACTCCCGATTATTTTCTTTAATTTATCTTTTATTTTGTCTATATTGCATAAGCAACAAAAAAAAACTTAGCATTTTTATTTCCCACCAAAAAAAAAAGAATCTTTGTACACATGCCTTTTGTCATTTATCTTTCTTTTTATTTAAGGCAATGTATTCAGAATTAAATGAAAACTTTTTTTAGGCAAAATAACTGTACTATTATTTCATTTCTTTTTTCTTTTGTTCGTTCAGTTAATGTGCATTGTGAATGCTATTTCTTTGTCTTCTTTTTTTTTAAATCGTGATCTATCGCTATGTGTGTGCGTGCGTGTGTGTGTGTGTGTGTGTGTGTAATTCATGTCATTATTATTTCTTTTCATCTCGCTATCTGTCGAAAAATAAAAAGTGACAAATTTATTTGTAATATTTGACTTACACTCGTTACTATACATGGTTTTTATATGTGTAGTTTTTTGATTGTTTGTTAAAAGACAGTGTTTAGTGAAGATGTTTTTTTTTCTCCTTACGCTTTTGTCTCCGGCCAAGTTTTTTTTTTCGTATGCATCCTATAAGAAATCCTTTTTCTGAAAATATATGAATATGAATTTACAAAAAAAAAAAATTTTTGAATATTTAAATATCAAATAAAAGAGATCATAGTTTTCGAGCAGATACTTTGGGACCATACCGGTTTTGAGTTTTAAAATAATTTAAAAACTGTGTATTCTAAATCTAGTAGAGTCCAGAAGAGTCTAGCATGATCTTGTTTTTTATCTGTGACCTTGCCCTTATCTTCACTCAGAAAGATGTCCTGTATATGTCTCTCCGACCTCATCCTCAAGATCAGAACGATGCTCAATGTGTGTGCTTCAACAGTCACCCTAAACCCTAACTTATGTAGAATATATAGGTTTTGAATTACTTTGTAATTTATTTTCATGATCCAGTGGCTGAGATGAGAAAGAAATTTTGTCTCCATGAAGAGAAAAGTCAATGATAGGGTTGATGAAGTCGAATAAATTTTCTAATAAAGGAGAAAGATAGATGATCTTTTTCCTTTCAATTACAACCTTGTCCTATCTATATGACGATGATATTCTCTGTATGATTGTTTGTTTATTTAACAAATATAGAGAAATTTATATCTATAATATTGTTTTTGTAAATTATCTATTTGAATAAAATATTTTCGAAACAATTAATTACATGATTAACTTGCCGTTAATATATCAAATTCATCAATATATTATAGAAGATCAATAGAATCCTCTTTTCGTGTTTATGAGATGATTTTTTTTAAAGATATAATTGATGCTATGTTAAAAATGTAGTAGAAATATTTTCAGCCTTGAATTATGGTTATCATTGTGGGAATTGAATTGTATTCATGGAATTAGTCGAATAAGTAAAATATTCATTTCATCAAAATTAATCCAGCACGATATGATAGTCAAGTTCAAGTAACATGAAAAATATCTGATGTGTACGTTGACATGTACAAATATTAAGAATCTTAGATTTTGAATTAATTATGAGTTTTTTCAATAAAATATTTTAATTTGCTTATTAAGCTTCACATAATATATTAATTTCGCTAACTACATATACTTCTACTGAAAGATTCATCTGGTAAATATCAAGGAATGTTAGATTTTCTTTTCTAGTTATATTATACGGAATTTAGGAAGTAAATCGAGATATTTTATTGTGATAATCAATATCATAATTCAAGAAAACCAAAACTGATTCAAATATATTGTGCTAAATTTAGTATTGTAAACATGTCTATGTATACATATTGATTCATAAATGAGTTTGAAAAAAAGTAATAGATAAGAAAAATATTGATTGTATAAATAATCTTTATTCTTATTTTCTTATAAAAAAATATACAAAGCAAAGAAATGAAAAGTATAATACCTATATTCGATGTTATTATTATTTTATTTATTAAATTATGCACGTTTTGTTCTTGGTGTAGAAGGAGTAATGAAATTATTTCTTTTTGATTGACGTGGAGTTTGATTTGAATCATAGATACTATCATCAAATGGTTGTGTACTATTTTGTAATACAAGAATTGCTGTTTGTGGAGTTTGATGTTTCAATCGATTTGAATGTCGTTTTGAATATGCAGATGATGAAAGAAGTTTTGACATATGAGAAAAAAATGAATGTTGTTTATCTGAAAAGATTTTTTTATTATGCATAGAATTATTTTCTTGTAATACAGGTAAATTTTGACATTTTTTAAATGTTGATATAAGTATACGAGAATTATCCGAAAGATCCTAAATAATAAAAAAAAAGAAAATAATTAAATAGATTTATAAATTTTTATATCTATTTATACTTGAACAGAAGCAATAAGATGAAAACGATGATGATTTTGATATGCTGTATTATTACTATGTTTATATCCTTCATGAGCACTATCAATCCATTTCCAATATTGAAAAAATGCTGTCCAATCTTGATTTGACATTAATTGTATATTATATTGAAAATTTTCTCTATAATGTGTTCTTGCTTGATCAATATAAGATTCAAGTGTTTGATCTATTATTATTTCAAATATATTATAAAGTATATCATTTAAATTAGTAACATATCGACATGGTACATGACTATCTAAATTCCATTCAATAACAAGACCTTCTTGTGTTATACCAACAAGTAAATCTTGTGTTTGTTGACGTATAAAACGAAAATATTGACAAAAAAAATTATGTGGTACTGGACCACGTACAAGACGAATACAATTATTTGTCTTATTATTATTTGAAGATGTTACACGTTCTATAAATTGATTAATATTTGGTATTTGAGTTGAATGAAGATAAATTTCAGGTTGATTTTCTTGTTGTTCATTTGATGTTGCAATAATAGAATATCGACCAGATTGATCCATTTTGATAAAAACAATATTACTATCTTCATCACAACATTCAAGATAATCATTAGGAATTTGATGACCATCAAATGTCCATTCTGATGAATGATGAATACGTTCAGCTCGAAATATTGCACCTTGAGGATAATTTTTACTTGACCAATTTGATGAATTTGTATCTTGAAAAAAAGCTAAAACTGAATCTCGTGACATAAATACAATAGATGATGACAAATTTGATGTAGATATAATAAGTTCTTCAGGATTTTTATAAATTCGACTACAACGATGTCCATTAAGAACAAATTCAAATAAACCTTTAATAAATATAATATAAATAGAAAAAGAAAAAAAAAAATTTTAAATTTACCTTTAAATAAATCTGTCATAAGAAAAGTACAATATTTTGGATAAACATGAAATTGATCAGATTGATCATGACGTGGTTGAAGTGGTGTTAATAAAATTTTATTTGAAAGATTTCGATCAAAAAAAAATATCATTTGATAATTATTATTTGTTATTTGTCCTTCATTATTATTATTATTATTAAATGATATAAGTAATGGTAATTGATTAGCTGTACGTTTAAGAATATCTTTTAATGAATTATATGTTTCACTCCATGTAAGTTGAGATAATATATCTTGTTGAATATGTTGATTTCCATTAAACGGAAAAATATTGTTCATATTTCTTTTTTTTTTTCTTTGTATTTTGTATTTTTCCTGTAGGAAGGGCAATAAACTCAATAATATAATAAAGAAACATTATCGATTTCAATACTCCACGCATGATCGAACGACGGTAATTATATGGTGATTATTAAGGTACGATTGGAAAAAAGAAAAAAAAAAATCAAATGTCAGGAAATATTTTCTACAGATAAAGGTAACTTATTATAAACGAGTGATATATTAATAATAATAAAACAGAGGAAGGAAAAAAAAATATTCATATATATATATATGAAATAAATAAATATGATTGATGCCAAAATTTATTTCCTAAGGAAAAAAGATTGGAAAAAAAGAAATAAATAAATAAAAAAAAAGAGAATCTATAGTTTATATGAAGGTGAAAGCTGAATCATTTATTCATCACTTTAAATAGAACTACAGAATGCGTAAAAAAATCTAACTAGTGCGCAGTTTGTGTTGTTGTTTTTATTCTCCTTCGTCGTCGTTGTCGTTTTCTGCTTTTTTTTTTCTTCGCGTTTTTTTTTTATCGTATATTTTTTTTTATTCGTGCACTAAACCAATACATCATCAGTTTATGTTCTATAGATTAGTTCTGTTTTTCTTTTTATAGATATATATTAATAAGAAATAGAAGATTTTTCTAAGAATTTTTAAAAAAATAATTATTTAATTTTTCGATAAAATAATATAATTATTTGTTTATTTATTTATCTAAAATTGAAAAAAATTTAATTAAAATTTTTTGTAAGAAATAAATTGATTGAGAACAGTGTGACGTAAACAGAAGTTTTAGTTTCATAGTATTGCATAAGTTCTTTTTTCTTGTCTATATTACTCATTTTGGTCACGTTCGTTCTGTCTTTACTAGATATTTCCTTCTTTATTTTTTTTTTTTCTTTTTGCCTTCTCCTTCGTTCTCTATGCCATCAATTCTCTTACTCAAATGATGTCGTCATTAATCGAGGAGAAAAAAGAAAAAACGAATACAACAAGATGAAAGCCGTCAATTCATCTTCATCTTTACTCAACATTATGATACCACAGTTTCAGCAATTATTGCCTCTAGAGACATCAGTATCAGGTACGATTTTATTGAAGAAAAAAAAAAAACAACAATAATAAATTATACTTTTTTTCATTTCTGTTTTTCCCTCTTCTATTTATTTACGTAGGAAGTTGTTTAAATACTAACTATTCTTCAGAATTATTATCGACAACAAATAAACTATTATCACCGCCAATTTCTATGACACCTTCGTCAGTTTGTACTGGTTAGTTGTATTTTAATGTATAGTATGTATTTTATTTTATTCTTATTAGATTTATCTGACACTGAATATCAACCAGTTGATCTTTCATTATCAAATAAATATTCTTTATCATCACCGCCATTATCAAACATTAAAAATGAATCAATGGATTTAATGGATTGTATAACATCATATTCAAAACAAGAATCATCAGTAATTATATCTAATAATAAACCAAGAAATTTTTTTCAAAAATCTAAATCATCATTTAAAACAAATAAACAACAATTATCAAATTTTTCTATTGAACATCTTTTATCATCATCATTTCAATCACCAACATATGAATTTTTAACATTATCATATAAACAAATTTATAGTATATTTACAAAGAAAAAAACTAAACATTTTTCTGATAAATATATTCATCAAATAATACATTATAAAAAATCTTTTAAACATGGAAAAAAATCTTATATATCAAAATATTCTAATCAATCTCAAGGAATATTTATTCGTTATATATTTAATTTATATAATGATTTAATTAATCAACAAAATCAAATAAAAACTCAAGAAAATTTTTTTACTATTGATGCACTTGAACAATTAGCTGAAATAGCTTGTAAAATTGATACACGTCAGAATAAAATATTATCAAATAATAATAATAATAATAAATTAACATTAAAAAATTATGATTTATTAATACAACAATGTTATTTATTAATAAAAGAACTTTATCAAAAATTTCAATATAAAAAATTTCGAAAACGTCTTTATTTTAATTATAAATTAAATATTAAAAAACGATTTATACAATTTTTATTATCAATATTAAATATATTAAAAATGGAAAAGAATATATTATTAAATGGAACAAATCATTTAAAATGTCATATTTTAATGTCAGATATAAAAAAATTTTTATTAGGAAAAAAATCTGTTCAAAAACCAATATGTTCGTATTTAAAATTTGATGATATTAAATCAAATCTTGAAATACTTGTACCAAATAATGGTCTTTTATATGAAGCTACTATACAATTAATTGATAATTATGATGATTTATTACTTGTACGATTAAAACATGAAAGACAAACTTATTTAATACCAATATATGACTTATGTCGTTTAGCATGTTTAGTAATTATACCAACAAATTTTAATAATCTATCAAATGGTTTACGCGTTTGTGCTTTTTGGAGTACAAGTTTACGTGGTCTTCATCCAGCAATTATTAAAGATTTACCATTAGAATATAATGAATCATCTATGATAAATTTATTATTTGATGATGGTGATACTGGATTAATTAAACTTAATGAGATACGTTTATTACCTGATGATTATGATGTTAAAGGTATTTTAAAATTATATGATTATTTTCATATGTTATCTATTTCAATCAATAATTGAATTTAAATTTTCTTTTATTTTGTTTTTTTCTTAAGGTATTAATTTAGATGAATGGCGTGTATCATCATCACAAATTCCATCTATATTATCTAATACTACATGTCGAACAACTCGACGTATATCATCAACTACATCTGTTAAGACAAATTCGTCTATTAAAAAAGAAAAAAAAGATAAAAAATTTTCTTCATCTTCAATTCCTCAATGGACTTTAAATACTCGTAATTCGACAATATATTCTCATGATAATAAAAAAACTCTTCGTATTGGTGATTGTATTATACTTCATGGTATTGATCAATCATTATCATACATTGGTAAGGTGCTTAAATTTTATCATAATAAATCAACTCAAAAAGATTTGGTCAGATTAAAATGGTATTATAGTCCACAAGAAACTTCAATAGGTATTCATGAAAATGATTTGCCTGTAAGTCTAGAAATATTTTCTTGTTTTATTTTTTTTAACTATAAATTTTTTTTTTTTCGTATATAAAGGGTGCGCTATATGAGAGTACGCATATTGATGAAAATCCTATAGCAACTATAAGATATAAAGGTACTATTTATGGATCGTATGACGATTATGTAAAAAAAACTGATTATGGAAAAAATCGAAAGAATACCGATTTTTATCTTGTTGGTCATTATAATCCAACATCAGGTGAACTACAACGATACGACGATAAATAAATTTAAAAAAATAAATGAAAGGTTATATATGAAAAACATTATTTTACGATTATATGAAGCAATATGAATATATTTTTGTTTTGTTAAACAGTGATATTAATAATTTTGTTTTATTTATTCTTCTCCATTGTGTGTATATATATATATAACCGGTGTATAACAATCAAGAAACTTAATAAAGTCATAGTTATGTTACATGTATGTATGTGTTTGTGTGCTTATATCGATGCCTTTCTCAAGAAAGAAATAAAAATTTATTAAAAATAAATATTCATTCCCGATTATGTCATTTTTTAATTGTATAAAATTTTCGTTTTTATGAAGTAAACTGCTATCTGTCTTACAATATAATATTATCCATTATTTTTTTAATAACTCAAAAATACAGTTAGCTCAAGATAATTGATAAAGAACTTTAGGTGATGTAAGTCTATAGAAGAATTTACAACTAATCTTTCTTTAAAAGTATTGCATTTTCGAAATCTTTCAAACGGATGACGAGAAGATTATGACAGATATTTCCTACTAATCTATATAAGCTCGACTTTGGTAGTTACTGTAGTTCGAGAGATACATTTTCTTTTAATAAACTTCATTTTTTTACTTTATTTTCTCG
Source organism: Macrotrachela quadricornifera (assembly GCA_022393335.1). Taxonomy (NCBI): domain Eukaryota; kingdom Metazoa; phylum Rotifera; class Eurotatoria; order Philodinida; family Philodinidae; genus Macrotrachela; species Macrotrachela quadricornifera. The sequence goes on along the minus strand of JAJEKB010001326.1, from coordinate 49,343 downwards.
ATTCAGTAATTTGAAAAAGAGAGCGCAAATGAACTAAAGGAAAGTTAATTTTGAGAAAAAAATCGAACATAATCAAATATTCGAAGAAAACTGATTGACTGAACTATCATTTAGTTTGTAAAAATATGATGAGATTGAGAATGCTGAAACAAACTTTGATTGATTATTTTATACTTTTATTTCAACCTCAGTATATCAATCTCTTTTTTCTTCATGATAAACCTATTAATTATATTTATGAAGATGAATCACTTCTGTTCAGTACAGTTTAAATTTTTGCGTTTTCTGTATTACAATGGACAAATGTTTGTAGTCCTATGAGATCAGTATTAATGCTAAAAAGGATAGTATTACTTTACGTCAATATTAACTCTAATATTATGATCTAATCGTTCGAGAGTCAAGCTTTTGCGTATCGTTTACTCCTGATTTAGTAGAACTAAAACTACTAGAGTCAAATCGAACCTGACTTAATTTTTCAAATGTCAATTTCGAATGAGCAAAACTCAGTCTAATTCTTTCTCTGGTCTGAAAATAAGCGCAAAACCACCATTTCTAAAGCATTTTTTCTACATAATTAATTCTATTTACACGCATTTTTCGATTACTCAAATTAGATGATATGAATATGAGCGAATTCTAACAAAAATTGTATGTCTCTTCGGTCACAATAGCCACCAAATTTCACCCTGCGTACATGGGTAGGAGACATTTCAGTCTATTTATCCATCAGAAACCGTCACAGAACACTCTTTTCGCTCTATTCTAACTCATTAAAAATATCTTCGTCCTGTCCTCTCATCAAGACAGAGCAGGACGATCTGTTAACATTTACACTGGAATCGAATATGTGATGGGTTCACGACCTAATATAAAATTCTGATTATTTTTTTATTTAGTATCCACACCATGTTTACATTATTTCAAAAGAAAGCTAATCATGTATAAAAATCTTCAATAAATCTGTTTGATACCTATTAAAATGATGCTTTTTTATGCAGTTGTAATCTGATTTTTGCATGTGTTTTGATTTTTTTATGATAAGAAAACTACTAAAGATTCGACTGTAAAAGAGTGAAAATAGTGCCATTTTATAGCAATAGATTGAGATTTATTTTTTCTTATTTGCTAAACGAACTTCTGAAGTGATAAATGATGTAGAATCTTTTCGAAATCGCAACAGTGCACAATGAGCAATGAGGAATCAGAATGAGTGTCGTACCTGAAAGGTCTAATAAAATCGATAGAAAACATGAAATCATCACTAGATGATAGAATTATATAAATGGCACATATCTTGAAAAAATTCACGCTTATATATAGTAAGCACTTGCAAATGCCTTTTATGAACAAAAAGCACCTTGCCTGCAGTAGAGGGCATCAGATAACCGGCCCTGATGATAATCTCTGCTCTCCATGGCACAGGAATTAAATAACTACTGCAATATTATAAATTTATAGTACTCTTGTAAAGTTTCAGAAAATGTAATAGTTTTAAAAAAAAGGCTAATTTTGAGTTCTGTTATCGGTTTATATTCTCTGAAATTAAAGCGTCAAATGGATGGGCTGAATTTCTTTTAAATATCCCATGGGTTGAAATAGAACAAAGTTCCCATCTCGTGGGTTGCCCTACTTTTCTTTCAGATAAAGAAATGCAAGTTTTATCTGATGAAATATGCGGTCTAGATACTTCGTCTATGTGATCCTTAAAAGAATGTCTTTTGGTATCATCGTTGAATTCTTTCATCGAAAGAATGTTCTGCTTCTCTGTTTCTTGTTGTATTTTCTGTTGAATTTTAAACAATAAAACATAGCACTGATTTTGTGAAACATTGGACTTTGAGATCGTTTCAAATTTCGAGTACTCTTTCGACAAAATATCTTGATCATAATAAATGTTTATCATTTTCGGCAGTGTATTACAAATTTTGTTTAGGAACTAGCAACGAATATATAAAAAATTCTAGTGAATTTTATCATAAAGCACAAAAATTTGAAAAAATGTGTCAAATTGCATCAGGCTATGAAAGAGATATCCAGTAAATTCTAGATTTTTATAAAAACTAATCAAATACATTAGAAGTTCCGAGTTTATAGATAAAAACTACATGGCAATAATAGTACCATGCCGTCTTAGGTCAATTTTCGTAGCGATTCACCCAGAGAATAAAGAAAAATGTAGAATTTTAAAAACAGCATGTTTATAAGATTTCTACAAAATATAAGACAATTTTTTCCAGTGAGAAGTTTTTTAAGAGGCTTACCAAATACTACAGTGTCTCGCCATGATCAGAATAAGGTTACATTGGACGTTGTCAAATAAATTAGAAAGCAACAGAATTTCATTTGAAAAAATGGTTTCTAATGAAATAACGATCTCTGGTTGATTGATTAACAATTTTTGACTAATATCTATCTGAAAAAAAAATATAAAATAGGAACATAGCGGAAATGTATACAAAAACTCTTTCATTCAATTATATGAACAATCTCCAAATCAACAAATGCGAATTTTGAAGTTCTCGCACTTTAGCACTAGGTCGATATCTTTTACTGCTGAAGCTTAATAGTAGTACTCAGGAAGTTGAGAAATAAGATAGAAATGGAGGTTAAAGATACGCATGATAATCATATGAATTCAATTAGGTATTTTTAATGAAGGCAGCAGTATTTTTCACGAATAAAGATTATATATAAAATTTGCTCGAACATTTTGGGATCGAAAGATCTGAATCAACGGATAATTTGTCGAACTTTTTGAGTTCGAATTTTTCGGTCGATGGAAGCTAATTTCGCATGAATCAGTCGACTCTTATATAGTTCATCTATTATTTTGAAATAGGTTTTTGTTGATTGAAAAACATGAGCTCGGCATGTAAATTCCGAGTTTCGAGCTCCCTTAGATATTCATATTTTATCAAATAAATTTGGTCCAAGTTATATGATTTAGAGCAGGAAGACTCCCTTTGACTGGAATTTTAGGTGGCGAGTACTGTGTGATTCGTGAATAGCTAGTAATAAACCAGATAGTATCGAATTTAATTAGTACTAATCTAATTATCACTAATTAAGTCGAATACTAATTAAGCTAAGTAGTAATTAATTAACTAAATTTCAGTTACGCAAGAATCTTTGTTTATAAGACTAGAATTAACAGAAGCTGACTATTAACTATAAATTACAAAACATGAATTGAATTCAGTTTTTTTTGGGTATCTTTGCTGACCAAAAAAATAAAATTAAAAAAATTTCGACAAAACATATCTAGATACGGATTCCTTGATCCTAAAAATATTTGAGCTATTCCTATACAAAATTGTTATTCTCGAAAATACGTTTGTTTTGATTGAAAAAATCGAATTAAATAGCATCACTCTCGCCCTAATTATAATCTCAATTTCTATCCGACCTTCCAAACTCTATAAGCATCTCAGCATCTTTCAACATAATTCAGTTCATAAGTGCTCTAATTATCCCTTTGATAACTTATATTATCTAGGTTTTTTTTAGTCAATGACATGTAACACATATAAAAACTACATAAACATATATATATATATACATAAATATAAATGAACGATAAGAAAAAGATCTTTTTTAAATAAAATTAATTATTAGGCCACCTGCAGCCTTCTGTATCATTTATTATTGTTCTGATTATTTAGCATATGCTTCATGACATTTCTTTTGTATATTAATTAAGTCTTGTATAATTTTGGATTATTCATAATTAGTAACTTTACTTCTTTTACTATTATTATTCATCAATATTACAATATCATTGCTAACATTGATTTTATTGCAGAAACGAATGATAATATGTACAGAAATATGTGTACTTTTTCTGTTTGAAAAACATTTCATTTAGAAAACATCTTTACTCTCTCACAAAATACAGAAAATGTAGGACGACTACAAAGCCTGTCTTTTAGCGCATTAGATATGGTATTAAAATCGATTAAAAGAAATAAGAAATTTCAATCCTAGCGTAGTTTCATAAATTTGAAGTGAATCTAAATGAAATTCAATGATATGATTTGGTGATCTTTTGAAAAATTGATTTCATTCCGTGTAATTTTATTAATTAAATCGTTTTGTGAGAGAGAGTTTTAACAGCTCTACAAAAAAATAAGTAGGATTTATATGAATAGTATAAAGATAAAAATACAAAAATCAATCTATCCATACGATAACAGAAGGAGGGGTGTCGAGATGATAGAACAAGGAAATCATGTCAGTCAATACTATTGAACACTCTTTTCATCTCATTCAGAACTCTGCCGAATCGAAAGTTCTTTATCAATTGGTAAAAACTGCAACTCTATTACTATTTATATTCTTGAGTTACTCAATAATCAGTGGAAAATATTATACTTCGAAACTGCCAGTCATAACGATCAGAAACGATTTTTGTATGACATATGCATATTATTATTATTCATATCGAAACTTTTGAATCACTTGTTATACAAATAATATGTTAATTATTTATACAATAAATTTATTTTCAATCGCTTCTAAGTCTTGCAACAAAATCATTATTGTTATCTAGAGAATTCGTATAGGGATGTATTAACGCATCCTTGGTGAGTGAAATCCTTGTTTTACATCGAGTATTTGTAAAATCGATATCAGATTCCTTATGATGTTATTATCTATGGAATCATTTAGAAATAAAAATTTTCGTTTGATTTCAGATTTTAATTCATTGTTTTGTTCACGGCAAAGAATATATCTCAATCAGTTTTTCATTTTCTGCATTCATGTGTCTTTATCTAAATTCTTTTCAGAATATAATCAACATATAGTAAATCTTAATAAATTAAAAGATAAAAAAAAAAGAAAGTATTTGAATGTCACTTATATTATCATAAACGAAAAGTCAACTTCTAAAAGAATGAAATAAAAGAAGAATTAAAATCCATATAAATAAAATAAACGATAATCGATTTGTTAATAAAGATCCATTACAAAAATCAGTGTCACAAAAACAAAATTTTTTTACTTTTTCTCTCATTTTAACATCACGACATCCATTAGCAGCATTTAATCCAATCATACTAGCTTTTGTTAAATCATCACTTGTAAAACAACGTCGATCTGTATCAGGTATTTCATCAACCATTCGAATAGCTTTTTCTCGTTCAGCTTTTGTTTTTGGTTCAATAACTTCATATGACATCCAACATTTACCATCACATGGTTCAGCTGAATGTTGAGTAAAATCAAAATGACGAAGACATGCAAATTTACGTGATTCAGCAAATCTTTCTTGATCAGATTTTAATGAATCACAACGCCAACATTGTAATGGAGTTTGACCAAAACCACCAAATTGACTATTGATTACGATTATTTGCGTCACAATCACAATGATGAACAAAAAAACCATAACTATTGTATTTTACAATACAAAATGTATACTAACAAAGATGACAACAAACGTTTGTTAAGGATTAATCATTTGTTCACATCCGAAAGAAAGAACAGAATGTTTACCTTGTGACAAACGAAGATATTCTTTTATTTGATCGAGACGATGAAAAAAAATACTATCTTACTCTATGCATAAGATTGTATTGGTTTTAATAATATAAATGTCGAC
>JAJEKB010001326.1:0-43728 GCA_022393335.1 Macrotrachela quadricornifera | reverse complement strand
GGTTTTTATTTTTGATTTCATATCAAATGAAAGAAACAAGAAAAAAAAGAAAACAACAAGAAATAATCTGACAACAATTTAACGATCACCTGTCATTGGTCGACCACGACCAACATTACTACCGGAACCAAAATAAGCTGATGATGATTGAATTGATTGTTGATTATCATTATAGGATGAATTTAAAATACGAGGTGCTACTGATATTTGTCGATAATGATTATTATTAGGAAGATTTTGTTGATGATATAATGGACGTTCAGAATCTTGAGTTTTTAATGAATTTTTTTCATAACGATTACTTGCTGAACTTATTGAACGTAATTGTTGTACTTGTTCAATTTGATTATTATAATTTTGCATTGATAATGAACTAGGAATTTGTTGAGATTTTTGTTGTTGTTGTTGTTGTTTTGTAGGTCGTTCATTTAATGACATATTTTCTATAGAAGAATATAATGTTGGCCATTGTTTTTGATCTTCATTAGTATTAATTAATCCCGATGATGAAGCTGAATTTAATAAAGAAGCATTTTCTTGTGTATTTGTACTAAATTAAAAATAAATATAAACGAATACTAATAATAATAAAATTTATCTTTATTTTTAACATACGAAAGAGGTTTACGTTTAAGTAAATCTTCTGTATATTTTTCCATTGAATGACCACGAGCACGATTAAATGCTAAAATTTTATTTTTTTAATAAAAAAAATAAAAAAGATGTATTTTTTTTATACCTTCTAAAGCTTCACTTGATTCAAAATTCATTTGTTCGATCATATATCTAAGAATATATTATATAAAAAAAATTTAAATTTAAAAAAACAAAATTTCTTTTTTTTTATTTTATTCTTCTACCTTACAATTAAATAACCTGTTCGATTAAGACCATGTGTACAATGAACACCAATTAATTTATCTAATTAAAAGAAATAAAACAATATATTAAAATAAAATTTCATTATTTTACCATTATTTTTATTTCTTTCAAGAAAATCTCGTACAGTATTAGAAAAATCTTGATAACATTTTTCACTTGGTATTTGATGATGACCAGGTGTCATTAGTTTATAATATTCTATTTGTGCATCATTAATATCCTATTAAAAAAAAAAAAGAAATTTTTTTTTTATTTATTTAAAATAATAATAAATCTTACAGATTGTTTATAATATCGATCAGTATTTGTTAAATCAATAATTAAACCAAGTTCTTTTCCTTTATCATCGAGTCGTTCAACAAGATCACCTAATGTAAAACGTCGTTCATCATTTAAATGTTTTTGCATTTCCTTTAAATTTAATAATACATATTGAAACAAAAAATATTATTTTTTTTTATAAATAACAAACTGGTTTTAATGGACATTTGAATGCAATAAAACGTGTATTTTCAATCCATGAATTAACACCTAAATAATCAAGCCATCTATAATAAATAAAAAAATTTTAATAAATATAAATTTAGAATTTTTATCTTTACCGATCAGGAATACCACCAGATGAACCTGATTTTCGTTTTTTTTCTTCTTCACGTTGTTTATTAGTTATTCGATATCGTTGAGGTTGTTGATATTGAAAATCAGCCATTTAGTTTTTTTTTTATTCAGATAAAAATGCTTATCTTTAAAAATAAAAATGGTATGAATATTGATAAAAAGTATATACATATATATATATAAAGACAAAAAACAAATATTAAGAAATTTTTTTGTATGGATTCACAAAAAAAAAAGATGATGAAAGATAAACAAATTCATAATTTCGAAATTCTTGCACCATAAACATATTCCTACGTATGTAATAGAAATGAGGAAAAAAAATCGTGATTCGCTATATGAATTGAAGTCATTCGATTGTAAATAGAATCTTATTGTTTTAAATAATTGAGTATTATAACTATAGATAAAATATATGAATCATTAATCTGCTTTATACATTTGTTTTTCTTTATGACATATACATAATATAAAAACAATTATTTATCGGATGGTTATCGACCACCAATCAAAATTTTTTGCTACAATGCATCTTTTCTTTTGAATCATTAAATTGAATATATTGAAATAGATCCTATGCTACAAGCAATTTTTAATATCGCTACCAAAAAAAAATAGGAATTCTCTTGTTTTCAATTGACTGAAATGTCATATGTCTTCTTTTCTGATCGAAATAAAACACCATGACAAAAGGCAAATCTTGTTTCTTCGATAAAAGGAAGCAAAGAAAAAAAGACAATAATAATAAATATTGAAAAAAAAATCGTATTGTGTTTTTTTTTTATTGAACAGGTTCTGATATACTAGAATGAACATTTATATTCGATGTTGTTGTATTAGTAGTTGTCCCTATTGATTGTTGTTCTTGTCCACATATATCATCTAATTGTTTATTTTGCATACGAATAACAACAGCTACAGATGTACATGGTAATATACCCAATTCAGTAATAACAGCACTTATAAATGATGGTGGTGTTACATCATAAGTCATATTAAGAATATTTAATTTTGAATTTGATGTTTCTGTTGTTGATAAAGATTGTGACATAGCAGTACGAAGATATGGATGATCAGCAGTTAAATCATTTGGATCACCTAAATTATTAAAAAAAAATATATGTAAAAAGAAAATAAATAAATTCATATTTTACCAAGTTCATTAAAAACAAAACTATCAGTTTGAACACGTTCACAGAATTTATATGTTTCACAGCATACAAGTACAGGTACATTATGTGTTTTAGCAATAAGTGATATTTGTGCTGTACCAACTTGACTCATAACATAACCATTACCTAATAAACCATGTGCACCTAATAATACTTTCGTTACCTAATAATATAAAAATTTCTTTTTTTATTTTTTGTTTCTTCATTAAAATTATACAAACTTCTGAAATAATAAATGGTACAGCATTAATAAGTACATAAGTACATTTAACATTTAATGCTAATAATCTTCGAGCAGATTTTAAACCTATATGTATATATATATATATATATATATGTAATTAAATATTTGAATAAACAATATAAATTTTACCATATTGTTGTGGACGAGAATCAACAATAATAACTCGAAAATTAATTCCACGATGAACGGCTGTTTCCAAAATACGCATAATTAATGATGAACTAAATATTTTTTATTTTTAATATAAACAAAACAAAATCTTTTTAGTTTTCTTTAATTCAACATACTATCCAAATATAAGAATAACATCTCCATTTGTAATTTTTGTAATAGCATATGTTTCAGCAATAGCTACACCAGATAATTCAATTTTTTCTCGTAAAAAACTTATCATAACATCATTTAATAATTGTTTGGCTTTTTCATTTGTTATATCACGTGGTAAACGTTCAATATGAGTTTTTAAATAACGTATAGCTGTACCCATTGTTACAGCATTTGGACGACATTTTGTAAGAAAACTAAAAAAAAAATGAGAATTTTTTTTTATTAAATTAAATAAAATTTAAATAATAATAATTTACTTAATATTTATTTTTAATCTTGAATTAAGATCAGCAGGATCAACTGTTGATAAATTAGTTGAACCTGTTGGACCTTCATAATCTTCCAGCATCTAGAATTTAACAAAAAAAAAAACAAATTTTGATTTTTCTTCTTTTCGAAGAAAAAAAAAAATATTTAAATACTTTTTGAATAGCAACAAGAAAAGCAACACATCTTAAATTCGATCCAACTATTTCTCTTGTTGCATATTGTAAACCTAATTTAATAATTGCTGGATGTACTAATTTTGACTCACTAAAATTTAATTTAAAAAAAAAGGAAATTTTCACAGGAAAACAATTTTTTTTATTTTTCTCACGATATCATTGGAAGTTTTTCGAGATTACGTGGATAAATTGTAAGATGAGCAAAAAGTGTAACACGTTCATCATTTGATTTCTTTGATTGTTGTTTTTGTTGTGATTGATTTGGAGGTATGCTCGCAGTAGCAGTAGTATTACTGGGCGCTCTTACTGTTCTTGAAGTAATTGACATTGTTGAGTCACCAGCGTCGGATTGAGGTCGATTAGATGCTTAAAATGAAAAAAAACATAATGAAACATAGACTGTTAATCTCATCTCGTACTTCCATCTCATTTTACTCAATCTATCAATTTCGAGAGAGGAAAAAGCATAGAGTTTTCTGTCTTCCTGCAACATTTCCTGCATATCTGAATAGTATAATCAATTGCTAGATGTGTTTCTGGAAGATACTACATAGGTGTGTGTGTGTGTGTGAACGGAGGATAGGACCAATGATTTCTGTTCTGAAAATATGATGTAACTGAAGTATGATAAGGTAAATTATTTTACATGATAGAAGTGTTAACACAGGTAGTGTAGGAGTATTATCAGTCAATGGTTTTTTTCCAGTTGTTAATACTTGTTGTGATTCATTGGGTTTTGCAGCAGATGTTCCCGGTTTCTGTTTTTGTTGTTTAGCAGCTCTTTGCGCTTCCTAAAAGATAAATAATAATTATAGATAAAAAAAAAAGATCATCTATAAAATGAATTACTTGAATAGCACGACGTTCCGCACGACTTAATTGAGGTTTAGGCTGAGTAGATGTTGGTGGACCACTAGGATTTTGTTGCGTAGTTGTATTAACAGGACGTTCAGCTTTAAAATATATGAATAAATTAATTATTTTAAAAGATTATTTATATTATAACTAACTGGTTTCTAGAACATCAGTAGTTGAACTCGCTTTTCCTCCTGATGCTGTAGGTTTATTTTGTTTAACTTGTTGTTTTTTATTTGAATTGGAAGAATTTTGATTACTTGTTGTTGAAGCTACTGATGATGCTATTGATACTGGACGATTAGAATTTGAAGACATTATTGTTGTTGTTTCAGGAATTTCTGTTGTTATATTTGATTGAAGAAGTGATTTCTGAAATCATAATAAGAATTATAATATTAATAAATAAATTAAATAAAATAAGCGAGTAATTAAAAAAGAAACAAAAGATTGTTATATAAAGCACACATGCAGAAGATTAAGCAATAGATGATATAGCACAACAACAAATAAACCTGTTGCTGTTGAGAATCTTCATTAAAAACATTATCATCATTATCATTAAGATTTTTAATTTCTGATTGGTTTTTTCCTTGTTTTTTGTTTTTTTTCTCTGTACGATCGCGTTTAATTTTATTTGTTTCATCCATTTTTGTTATACACAATGATCGAAAAATAATAGTCTAGATATAAAAAATAAGAGAAATTTTATTAAAGTATTCATTATAACGTACCCGAATAACTCTTCTAACAAAACTCATTATGAAAAAAAAATATCCAAACTCAATTTATTTTTTCTGAAACTTATCCTATATTGCATCAGCTACATTGAATCATCAGGTTTTTTTTATCATGTATGAAAGAAAAAACACATTAGAACAGAACGAAAAAAAAAGGAAAGAGAAGAATCGCATTTTTATGATATATATATATTTAAAAACAAATCATGTTAATACAAGTGACAAACAGAGTAAAAAGAAAAAAAAAGAAAAATTTCCGATAAATAATAAACTAATAGTGTTTAACAAATGTAGCTAACAATAAAATATTTAGTTTTTTAAACTTTAGCATCAACTGCGATTTTATCAACAGCGATTTTGCTTGGTACATCAATAACACCACTATCAGCAATAACAACATCTAATGTTGGACGATCATTTTGACCTGTTTTAGTATTTTCAATTTTGTGTACAACAGACATACCTAATAATATATTTTTTTTAAATATAGAAAACAAAGTCAATTAAAATGAATGAATAGAAAAACGAAAAATCACCTTCAAGAATTTTACCAAAGACAACATGTCGATCATTAAGCCATTCAGTTTTAACTGTTGTTATAAAAAATTGACTACCATTAGTATCTGTGCCTAAATAACAAGTATATTTATATTAAATAATTTTGTTTAATTAATCTTACCTGCATTAGCCATTGAAAGCCAACCAGCACCATAATGTTTCAATTTAAAGTTTTCATCAGGAAATTTAGCACCATAGATACTAAATTATAATAGATAAAAATTTTTAGTTTTGTTTTTTATTATTAAAATGTATTTATATATTACCTTTTGCCTCCTGTACCATCACCACGATCAAAATCACCACCTTGAATCATAAAATTTTTAATAACACGATGAAATTTTGAGCCTTTATATCCATAACCTTTTGTTCCAGCTGCTAATTGAGCAAAATTTTCAGTTGTTTTTGGTACAACATCACCAAATAAACCAATAACAATACGACCTTCTTTTTCACCACCGATTTCAATATCAAAATAAACTTTTTTTGTTACATAAAGCTAGAAAATTATTTATATTAATATTAGTTTTAATTTTTGGGAAAATTTACCTTATCATCAGCTCCATATACAGTTGTTGCAACATACACAACAAATATAAATCCAAGAAGTACCAATAATTTCATGATGATCTGAAAAATAATTTATATAAAAAGTATAAAAAAAAAAATTTTTTCTAACAGACACTAGTAGTTATAATTAAGAGGAAGCATTGTAGGGCGAAATTATACCTTTTTTTGATATCGAGAAAGAAAAATTTGCATTCGAAATCTCGAAAAGAAAAAATAAAGAAATAATACATTGTTATGTAAAGATTGAAATAAATATTTTTCAGATATCCCTTGCTAACCAGGATCATATAGATAGAAAATATATGATCATTGCACTTTTGGCAATCGATGATTGGTTACAATTAATTATTTCACGAAAGAAATTATATTTACATGAATAATTCTTTTTTTTAATATTAAAATATTTATTATAAACATTGAGTAATAGTTTAATTGAATATTATTAGTTTTATCATTATCATTTATAGAAATAAAGAGAGGCTTTGATAAGAATTTTTATTGGTCGAAAATCATCTGATCATATCTTAGATTAGAAAGTATGTCTTGTCTTTTCTCAGATTTTGCGGTAATCTTGAAAAAGACTAAATTTTGTATAATTCATTGTACAATATAAACAGAAAATCTAAACTTATATAAGTTTTCAATTCTCATCATATATCATAATATTGTTGGCATTCAAAAGCGAAACTTTTCTTATAAATGAAGTCAGAAAAAATTGTCTGTAAAAAAGATTCTTTGTCAAATTGGTTGTTTTAATTGAAGATCTTACGCGATTGTTTTGATCAGTAAAAATATGTTTTTTTTTTCCACACGTCTCTAAAAACTATATTTCCTTTCTATGGAGATCACAGATAAATACTTAAAATACACCAAAAGTTCGTAGCCTAGTGTTATTTAGCCGTATAAGTAAGCTATAAGAAACTTAATTTCTATATAATATGATAGAGAAAGAAATGTGAAGATTTTTTTATGTTATCTGATTATACTTCAACTAATTGAATAAAAATAAAATTTCGATAAGATCTGTTTTGTTCTTATGTGTCACGACAACATGGATGCTAGTGAGTATTTTTCAAATAACTTTTGATAAAAACATGATAGAGAATTGCGGTTTTCACCCTTAGAAAGAGGAAATTAAAGTGCATCGAATCATACTTTATACGTTTTACTAATATTGATTTTTTCAGTATTTTTATTTAATTTTCTAACTGGCAGGAAAAATGTTTTCTTTTTATGCAAAAAGACAGCGCAAAAGTGAGCTTTTTTGAAAGAAACTGCTAGAGAATTGTATTCGAGGTTGGACTATAATACATATCATTGATCTCAATCTTCCGCAGTTTGTGAATCTTCGATTAGTGGCTTGAATATATACTTGATCATGCTAAGTTTCCTGTGTAAACAACTTAGCAGGTAGGTTTTGTTCTTGATAGAGTCAATGGAAAACTACAAAAAAAACAGGTAAAAAGCTTCTGTTATATATGATTCGATGCGTCTCCATCTCCTCTTTCTAACGGTGAAAACTGCAGTTCTCTATCTTGTTTCTATCAAAAGTTGTTCAAAAAAATACTTATCCTTCCTTTTTAAATGAGCACCAATGTTGTCGTGACGTATGCAAACAAAACAGATCTTATCGAAATTTTATTCTTATTCAATTAGTTAAAGTATGATCGAATAACATAAAAAAAATCTTCGCATTCTTTTCTCTATTATACTATATAGAAACAAAGTTCCTTAAAGCTTACTATAGAGCTAAATAACATCAGGTTACAAACTTTTGGTACACCCTAAGTAACTTTTATTATCGCGTTCAATGCATTAGTTTTTGTAACATCATAAGTCAAATATTTTCGAGTGTTAAGGATAATACATGTTGTTTGCTTTGATCAACTATAAGTACTAATTATTTTGAATATGTCGTCTCTTATTGTATTAATCAATTGATAATACGTATTCAAGCTGTTCTCAGTCAAATATTATGCTAACTATGTAGATATACAATTTTGATTACAATCACTTGACGAAATAAATCTTACTGAATATATAATAGTAAGTCTATGTGAAAAAGTATGAATAAATTATTGCTATTTAAAATATTTTAAGTTAAAATAGACAATCAAAATTCATTGAAAAATAATCGTTAGAATAAATGTATGATTTACTTATTAGAAATACTTAAAAAGAATTTTTTTTATCTTACATATTATAAATATTCACTTACTATCAATTATTGATCAAATACTGAGAAAAGAAAAAAATTATTTTGGGTAGAAATACAGTATATCATTACTTTTCTTGCATTATATATTGAATATTTATCGGTTATTTTATCTTTATACCTAAATGAGAATTCTTTTGTAAACAAAAATATACGCAATTTCAAGTATAATTTTAAAAGAAATATACTCATTATGAACTATTTAATTTTGTTCTATGTCATATTTTATTATCAATCAATTTTTATAAGTTTAAGTATTAGAATTGGAAAATTAGATCATCGAATTTATGTTCCATCGGATTCAACAACTATCAATTCACGTATCATTTCATTGAACTATTCGACTAGTTGTAATGAATGCTTATGCCATGCAATATTATCAACAACAAGTTCCTACATTATAATTAACTGTTTGACAGATTCACATATATGTTATTTCTTTACAAGCTATGGATCAAGTTATTCATTTCAATGGAGTTCAACAAGTTATTTATATTTTTTTCAATTACCACCAAGTACTACTACCACTTTAGGTAAGTAATAATATTCCTTTAGTATTTAAATAATCGTAGATCGTATATGATTGAAAGCAATATAGTGAGAAGATAAATCATTGTAAATCAAACTTATTTATTGACTATATCTTCATTTATTCCTTACAACGAAATACACGTAGCTCTCTGAAGTTTTTTTTGAATCGATCATCTGATATTATTTCATTCAATAGACTGCCGTTCGCAATCCTTCCATTGAGTTTATGAACTGGTCCAAGAACGTTAGATCTTAATTGATACTGTTCAATAGATGTTGACTCAGTCTAGTCTGTCAAGTTTAATAAGATGATATTCAAACCTTTGTAATCAAAGATATAGATCTGGCGATAAATTACTTGGTGATTTTTGTCAAAATTTATATATTTTAGTGGAATATTTAGAGTCATTATATATATTTATTGGTTATACATGGTCATTCGAGTGAAAATGGAGACAAAACTATAATTGATACTTTATTTAGTATTTACCAATATTTTTTTCAGACTGCATATAATAAAATATTTACATCATAGTCATAAGATCATTGTTCATGAATAGAACTGAATAAAAGAGAATACTCTATTTTGCTTCTAGTAACAACAACAACAACAACAACAACAACAGCAATAATAACAACAACAGCAACAAGGACAACGACAACAACAACAACAACAACAACTGCAACTACAACAACAGCAACAACAACAACAACTACAACAACAGCAACAAGGACAACGACAACAACAACAACAACAGCAGCAGCAACAACAACAACAACAACAGCAGCAACAACAACAACAACAAGAGCAGCAACAACAACAATAACAACAACAATAACAACAACAACAACAACAACAACAAGAGCAGCAACAACAACAATAACAACAACAACAACAATAACAACAACAACAACTACTACTACTGTAATTAGTCGTGAGTTGTATTTTCAATAAAAAAGAAATAAATCATCCACAATAAATCTGTTTTTTCTTGTTGTTTTAGGCACTACCACAACAACGGGTAACATATGGATTTTTAGTGAACAAAAATAAATAATATAACAATTTCCTATTCTTATTATGAAATAATACCAGGCACTATTAAGTTAGGTTTCGCGTTTTGAATACAGAAAATTGAATTTATCAATTAACATGAATTGAAATTTTGTTGTTCGTTCTCATCCTTCCATTGAATTGTACTTTATATAGACTCTATATATTACAGGTTTTATGAAATATACTTTCTATCATAAGTCACTTAAGAGATGATTTCAAAAGTAAGAAAATATTTGCTTAATCTTTTTCTTGATAAATTAAGTCACAGACCAGCTTTTTATTAGTGTTCTTCAATGAAAACATTTGATCAATTTTCATATAAAAAGATTTTATTTTATTTTATTTTATGCATGACTGCTATAAACTTTCTGATTAATAGGATGTGTTTCTATCAAAAAATTACTCTATGATACTGTTTATTCTTCATAAGAATGAAACATGAGATATAATTTGTATTACATCATTAACGACGGTTACTTTCCAACTTTATATCATTTTATTTCAAGCTCAAATGAGATATACTTTCCAAATAGCCTAGTAGTTTACATTCACAAACTTTTCTTTGATATTTATCTCGATTGTCTATGTAAAATATTATTTTTATAGTTTTAGCTACAATTACTCCACCATGTACACCAACATTAAATCAAAATGGAATATTATTTACTGCTAATAATCCAAGATCATCTAGCTATCCAAATTATAATTGTTTTGCCTACATTTGGATAGCTACAGGATCATCAGCAACATTAACATTTTTTTCTCGTCATGATCCTGGTGGTTGGTTACTAGATGATATTAAGATTTATCATGGTTCAATACAAATAATTAACAATGGAGAATTTGAAACAGGAAATCTTAATGGATGGAATTATTCTGGAACATGTGGTTCACATCCAGGAAGTGTAGATAACAGTCGTTATAATAGCAAATCAGGTAGTTATTATTATTATGGTTCATGTCGTCAAGGTTCAGATCAAATAAGTCAAACATTTTCGACAGTTGCTGGTGATACATATATTATTAGTTTTTGGTTGACAAATATGTGGTGTTGCTCTCCGACTGAATTTGTAAATTTCACTATCACTAATACAGCAAATTCAAATTAAAATACTTTTAAACTAGTTCTAATTGTAATATGCCATATTAATCTCCATTTAAAACGAAAAATAAAATAAAAACTATTACAATATGTCAAATAAATAATACTCGAAAGTTCGATATCTTTCATATCATAAACAATGACTTATTCAAAGAATATGTTGAATCGATTAAAATCAATACTTTAATTATATAATATATTATTTGATTAACAAAAATAATTTTATAGATATTTTTTTAAATAGAAATACCATTATATCAAAATACATTTAAATTTGACTAGAGAATTATTTCACACAACGATAAAATATCTGACATAGAATTTGAAAAATTTCATTTTACAAAAAAAAAAATATTCACAAATAATATACTTTTATTGTTGTTCTATTTCGAAGTTCAATGGTTGATATACTTCTTTTATATTTTGTCGACTTATTGATTTATTTTTATTTCTAATTGTTTTTTTTAATTTTTCATGTTCAATCTGTTGATATTGTTTTAGTAACATATCAATAACAATATTATTTTCTTTAACATATTTCTGAATATCATTAATACTTATCAGTAATTGTTGTTGTTGATTTAATAGAATACTATCATTTTCATGATATTTTCTTTGATAAAACTGTACAAGATAAAGATAATCAATTTCATGTGATTGACCAAATAAAGCATGTTGACGAAGATTTGTAGTAGTTTTTGTACTTGGTTGTAAAATAGATGTAAATAAATCAAATAAAATATAATTTGATTTACCAAGACTAATAAATGGAATTGAATGAGAATGAAAGATAAGAATACCACCAGATTGTGATAGGACACTATAAATAAATATATACAAAATAATAGAAAAAGAAAGGATTTTTTGAAAATTATCATACGTTTTGTAACCTTTATTTACATTTTGTTGATTATTAAGTAATTTAATATAAACTATTTTCGACATTCCAAATATTAAATGATAAAGATCAATAAGAAGTAAATCATTATTGAATTTGAAATTAATTGAAGATGATGATGAAATAATTTTTTGAAAAATTTTAACATCATGAGAATTAGATTTAATTGTTAAATGATGAAGAAATAATTGTTCTTGTTCATTAAGTAGATTACAATCAAGTAAAATTTGATAAGGAATAAGACGTGCTTGTGATTTAATTATATATGGTACACAAATATTATTTATTTGTATCCAATTGTTTAACGAAGAAGATAATAATATATTTTCATCATATAACTGTTCTTGTTGAACTATAATATAAATAAATTTATATATTGTTCTTTATTTTATAATTAATTACTTGTATTATCAATAGATTTTTTATTATTTGTTTTAATTGGTGTTAAATCTTTTTTATTTGAATTTTTAGTTTTTTCTGTAAGTTTTTTTACTGATATTGAAGAAGATGAGATACCAACAGGAATAGTTGGTATAGTCGAAGATGAAGTTATTTTTGATAAATCATGTTGTTCATTATTTTCCAAAAATATCTGTGCTCGTTCAATAAAATCTAGTACATCTTCCCAATCAACTAACTGATCAACTAATTTTGAAATATATAATCATATAAAATTATTAAAAATAATCTCACTTACGTCCTGCTATAATTGGAAATGTTAATGTTCCATTAAGATGCCATGAAAATATATGATGTATAAGTTTAATTTCATTTTCTGTCATTGTATATGCTTGAATAATTGGTTCTATATTAAAAAATGACAAACAACTTAATTTTTGCCATTGAGATGAATTTGCAAATACACGTTCAATATAACGTTTAACAACAAAACGTCGATTTGATCTATTCATTTTTATAAATAATAAAATTTTATTGAAATAAAAAATATAAATTATTACCGATATAATACAAAAATTATTTGATTATCCCATTCTTCCCATGAAAACTGATGTAAATATGAAGAAGATTTAATTCTATTCATAATCATAAAAAATATTTATCTGAAATATTTATTTTTAAAGAAATCATTTCTAATTATTCATTCTTTTAAGTGTTAGTTCATACAAACATACAAAATATTAGTATACAAAAAAAAAAGGCTAGTATTTATTTGAGCAATTAAAAAATCGAAGTGAGCAATAATTAAAATACGAATTAACAATAATTTGTTGAGCAATAAAAAATGTTTTTTGAGCAATTTTATATTATGAAGTGGATAGTAATTAATTCATTAAATGGCAATAATAAATTTGTATTTGAGCAAAAAAAAAATTATATTTGAGCAACAAAAAATTCAAATATATATGTGAACACGATAGGAAAAATTCAAGAGAACATGGAAAAAAACTAAACCGCTAGGGAAAATACTAGATCAAGGGGATAATTGGAATATACCTCGAAAGAAAGAAAAGAAAAAAAATAATATATACATCTATGTTGTATATATGTAATCTATATAACAAGATAAAGAGAGAACGAAATTATAACGTTGATAAACCCATGCTATTTTTTTATATAGAATTTACGTTCAAATTAAATAAATTACTGCTCATTCAGATTAATTATTTATCATTCAAATCTATTATTGCTCGTTCAGTATTTTTATTGCTCATTCAGTATTTTTATTGCTAATTGAATATATTATTGCTCATCTGAATTCTTCATTGCTCAACTTCAATATTGCTCATTTTAATCACTTTATTGCTCAGTTTGATTATTCTACTGCTCAATTAAATATTAGTCAAAAAAAAACACACACAAACAAATAAAGAAATAGTTATTCTATTTTATGGATGAATATCAGACATGAATTGAATCATCTTTTGTTGTAGGAGTTTGCTGTGGTATAAGACTTTCACGATTCTAAATTAATAAAATGATTTTAAATAAAAAAAAATATATTCTATTTATTACTTCATAAGTCCAAAAACTACTAATATCAATAAGAATAGAAAGTACTAAACCACCTTGACCACTAAAAGAATAAAATATTAAAAAAATAATTACAAATTATAACAAACCAATTAATCAGATCTTTTAATGTAATACGCATAGAATTAACAGGTTTAACCATATCAAATATTTCATTTTGAACATTATTAAATGGTGGTATATCTGTTAATGGTCTTGTTGCTAACATTTGAACCATACCCTTTAAAACAAGAAAAATAAATAAATTTTTTGCCTTTTTAATATATATAAAAACTTTTTACTCGATAAAAATAATTTAAATCGCCTGGATGTAAATAACCTTTATTATCAATATCCATTATTTGAAAAAGATAACGAAGGCCTTGTGGTGAATTTCGATTTTCAAGTGCAAGAACAAAATCTAAATATGATTTATAATCCATTTCACCACCATATGTTAAACATTCTTGAAATACACGTGTAATAAATACAGGTGTTAATGTACTTGCATTATATCTAAATTTATTTTTTTTTTCTTCAACTTAAAATATTTTCTTTTTTTTTACTTTGATAATTCATCTCGTGATAATAAACCATTATGATCTTTATCAAGTTGTAAATAACGTGTATAAATTTTTGAAGCTGATTGACATGAAAACCAATTTTGTTCAAGATCATCTATATCAGCATCTTCTTCACGTAACTAAATTAAAACATAGATTAATAAAATTAAGTTTTTTTTTTTTAAATTTACTTCAAGTAATTTATCAAGATAACCACTACAAAGTATATCTGGTATAGCAATACGTCCTGTACGTAATGGATCAAGAAAGAAAAAAAATTTTCGTACAGCTGTACAAACATAAAATTTATAGAATGTTTCTTGTAATTGTGATAATTGATGCATTGTTGGAATTAGTTCATATATATAATCTTCTAAATCCTTAAATTTAATAAAACAATATATATATATATATATATCAATATTTTATTAAATAAACATACAGATTCTCGAAGATATCCTTGACCAATACTATCATAAAGTGATAAACCCATACGAGAATGATGATACCACATTTTACGCATTGTATATTGATATAAATCAAGTATACGTACACGACCATATGGATCATTTTGATATAGATCAGCAAAAATTGTTGGTGGAAAAAGATTACTAAAATAAATATTAATTTTAAAAATTTAAAAGAAAGTTCTTTTTAAAAAAAAAATTTACGCAATAGCTGGACTAGCTTTTTGAAGTACTCCCATAAAATCATCATAATTAATTTTTGGTGATTCAGGATCAAGTGGAGGTGAAGCATTTTCTTCTAATAATGTCAATAATGACTATAGATAAATAAATTAGATTTTTTTTAATCAATATATTTTTTGAATACATTACATTTGCTTCATCACTACTAATTATTTCTTGACTTTTTCGATGAAGAAATAAAGCACGTGCTTCTTCACGTAATTTTTTACCAAGTGGATCATTTGGAATCTATAATATATTTAAAATTTATATATTTAAAAAAAATAACAAAAAGTTTTCTTATTATACATGTTCATAAAATTGTGGTATTGTTGGCATATGTTGTTGAGAATATGCTTTCGTTACATCTTGATTTGTATTCAATTTTTTATTAGTTAATTTTTCATCATGATGAATTGTTTCACGTTCCTCTTTCAAATATTTTGTAAATAAAGCAAGTTCTATTTAGAAAAATAAATAAATAAAATTTTTTATGAAAATTTTATTATTTTTTTTTACCATCTTCTTGTGTTGTAATTTGAGGTTGTTTTAATTGTTTTTTAAGACTATCTATTATTTTATCCATCTTAAAATAAAAAAAGAAAAGAAGAAGTTCTATATATTTGTTTTTAAAAGAATTGATAATATAATTGTCGACTTATTTTCACTAGAAGAAAACAAGCTAGAATGAAAAGAAAAAATATTAAATTAAAACAAATAATAACTAAATGACGTCGTTCATGTAACCATTGTTTAACTTCAGACCATGATGCCCAAAGAAGCCAACAAATAAGATGAGCAAAATTTAATGGTACTTTTGTCATTAACCATATAGTTAATTGATTAGCCCAACCAGGTGTACAAAATTGATCACCACGTAAGCAAGCATCAACAATTTGTTGAGCAACTTGTTCAGCTGTTAAAGTTACAAATGGAAGACGAAATACAATTGATTCATTATGACCATCAAATTCTGTATTTAATACTGGTCCAGGTGTAACTAATAAAAGACGAATATTATTATTATTATTTATTTGTTCTATTTCATAATTAAGAGATCCTGTTAATTGAGTTAAAAATGCTTTTGTTGAAGCATACATAACAGCACGTGGTGATGAAATATAAGATATTTCACTTGAAATATTAACAATACGTGATGGTCGATCGAACATTTTAGGTAAATAATGTCGAATAAGAAGAGTAGGAACTCGTACATGTAAAGCAATTAATTGTTCATATGTATTTTGTGTTGCTTGAAGAAATAATTTTGTACAACCTTGACCTGCATTATTTATAATTATATCGATATTAACATTTTTAAATGTATCAATTTTATTGATTATATTTTCTACAGCATTTGATTCTGTAAGATCTTGAATAATAATATGAATATTTATTTTATTATTAATTAATCGAAGTTCATCTGCTAATACATAAAGCATTCCTTCTGATCTTGCAATCATAATTAAATTAAAATTATGTCGAACTAAATAACGACATATTTGTGCACCTATACCATATGATGCACCGGTAACAATTGCATACGATGATTGATTAGCTACAAGTGGTAAATGATGTAATTGTCGTTTTGATGAAAAAATATAACCAATAAACATAAAAAGAAGATAAGCAATTATGTAAAGTTTACATAAAAGACCTACATAACCAACAGGAAGACAATGAAGAAAAATTAGAATAGAGATTGTTACTAATGGCGACGAAGGCCATAAATATGAAGTCATATCTACAAAAAAAAAAAAGGAAGTCAATGTAAATTTTTTTTTATAAGACAGTCTTCTTTTTTTTTCAATAAACAAAAAAAAAACATTAGTAGAAATTCTGTTCAGTGATATACAGTAAGATTTGGATGTCGAGTTCGGATAAATGTTAATGTAACATAATCAATATCTGCATTACCGGTTAAATCAAGTATAAGTAAATTATTCTAAATAATTTTAAAAAGAAAAAATTTAATATTAAAGAAAATATTTTTTATTTTTTACCATTAGTTTTTGTTCAAATAATTTTCGTATACCATTTGATGTAAATTTATTATGTGAAAGATTTAATGATTTAAGTTGATCTAATGATAATTTTCCTAATTGATCAAATATTTCATCAGTTAGATTATTTTCTTTAAAGAAAAACAATAAAAAATGAATTGAAAATAAAATTAATATAAAGAGCATTTCAAAATTCTTTTTTTTCATCCAGTTCTTCTAAAATTTTCAATTTGAGTTCAAGTAGTCTATTATAATGCTTAGATTATTTTATATAAGTAAGTACTCTAAACGATCAATTTTCGATACTATAAAACATAGATCAAAGACTTTTGTTTCTTTTTTTGGAAATAAAAAGTATACAATTAAAATAAATTTTTCTTCATAAATTGTAGTACTTTTTCACGATGTATCTTTCATCATCATTCGTATAGAATTTTTGCAGTATCATAAGTTAGTTATTAGAATATAATTTTTATTATAAACAAAAAATGCCGATACAATGTAAACTATTCTTTGTAAATTGTGTAGCTCTTTTCCTGCATTTTTAGAAGAATTGGATGAGAAAAAATTGTTAATGCTCGTTGTAATTACCTGATAAATTAATTGAATAAATAAACATGAAATTTTCAAATACTTGTAATATACATATAGCTTGTTGTACTCTTAAACTTAATCGTTGAAGTATTAATTCAAATTTCTCAAAAAACATTTTTAATGTCAATCGAATATTCGAATAAGCAGCTAATAAAAAAAAAACAATACAAATTTTTTTTCTATTGAAAATCTTCGAAAGAAAAAGGTAATTCTTTTTACCCATTTTATTTGCTTTACAAAGTTGTTCATATACAAGAACTGGATCTTTTTCAATATAAATTGCTTTTATCTAAATATAAAATATTAAGAATTTATTCATAAATAAGATAATCATTGATTTTATTCTTACATCAGTTTCATCAGCTGGTATAGCTAATTGGATGGTATCACTTTCGGACATGCCTAATTCCCAATCTTGTCGATCATAAAGTATAACAGAACACGCATAAATATTAAAATTATCATATAATCGTTTGAGAACTTGATAACGAAGATTAGTTAATGTATCTAATGGTGACCTGAAAAAGAAATTTTTATAAAAAAAAAACTTTTTGATGAATGATTTTTTTTTTGTTTTACATTGGTATTCGAAGTTTTTTATCTTCACAGGTTCGTTGATTTGTATTTGCTAAACATCGAATAATTCTTGTTGTTGAATCATTTGAAATTGAAGATGGAAGATTAATAGTTGTTGTTGTTGTTGTTATGGTATTTGTTGACGATGTTGATGATGGACGTCGAGATCTTGTTACTGATTTTGGTGTCATTACTTGTAGAACTGGTGAAAGTGACGGAGGAGGATGAGATGGTACAGATGAATCTTTTTTTAATGGTGAAAATAAATTCAAATCATCAAAAGCAACAAGATTATTATCATTTGATGGTTGTAGAGAAGGAGGAATAGGATTGGAAATTGTTGGCGAAGATATTGTATCAGTTATTGTTCGTCTTCGTTTACGTGCTGGTGTATGTGATGATGAAACTGATGGTGAACGTGACCGTTGAAGACGTTGTTTTCGTGTTTTTGTTGATGTAGATGAGCTTCCGATTTCAATTGGTTCTATATCATTAACAACCCAATTTTTTTCATTAGTATTCAATCGTTCATATTCAGCATCAGATACAAATGGTGTTAATTTAGATTTTTTCTTTTTTAATGGTGACTAAATAATATTTTAATAATGAAATTTTATTAATAAATTAAAGGAAAAAAAATCTATACTCTTTTATTAGTTGTTACATCATCATCTGTTCGAATTCCACGTCGAATATTATTCATAATATTTTTATATTGTGGTCGTTTATCAGTATTATCTTCGATAACATCATCATTACTATCATTACTATTAGAATTATGTTCACCTTTTAATGTTCTATTAAAAATCAAATGTATAAAGATGATTTTTTTTCTTATGTATTAATTGTTCTTACACGTCTTCTTCATCTGATTCATTTCCAAAATCACTACGAACAACTCGCTGTGTACAATAAGTAGGTTCATCCTCTAAATACATTAGAAATTTGTTGAGTATTGTAAATTCTATGATTATGTGAATTTGAGTTATACGTATAACATACAACAAAGTATAGAGACGAACAGAACTAGTAAACTAATCAATATAATATTGAATAACAAAAGCGAATCATGGATACATTAATTGAATAAGCTAAAAGTTTTGCGACATTTTTTTATTCTGGATATATATATATTTTTTTTTAGAGATGTTTCATGCAAAGCTCTACAAAGGTATCTAGAAATAATTTTCGCTGATTGATTTTGATGATTCTTCTAGACGATGAATATTTAATATCTGCGCTATATTGCGATTGACTGTTCGAAAACATTTACAGTGTTTTTTTTTGTATATATTTCAGCTTGAGAAAATAATATAACTTGATTTTGTTTATGAAAGATGTGCTGTCAAAAGCCGTATACGAATTGTATGAACAAATTTTTATTGTAAAAATAAAAAGGTCTTTCAAACATTTTTCTCATGCTCAAGACGCTGGAATATAGCACTATCATATAGTCTGTTCATATTGAATAAGGAAAAAACAATCAAAATTAGTTAATATGAATTTGTGTCAAATATAATCTAAAAGGCGTTAAAGTGTATAGAGACAAAAATTCGGTCTATGTTCTATAGACCGTGACAAACATCAAGTTACCACAACGTCACATAATGTGACAGACATCAAGTTAAAAGCGTCCTAGACCGTGTCAGACAACCTTGGCAACATCATAGTTACCTTGGGAACGTCATAGACATAATAAATATAGTAACAAAGATAATCACAGACTGTGACCAATATCTTAGCAATAACACATCGCAAACATGATTGACAAACTCAATAACATTCCTCTTCACATAATTAATTAAGCAATCAGAGTTAACTATAATTATTTTATAATTTTTATTAATGTTCTACGAATATTTCACAGTGAAAACTGTTGTTTTTGTAAAGAAAAATATACCATGTATTGTATAATGCAATACAATTTATTTAAAAAAGCAATATTTAACTAATTATTAATTAATATATTCGAAAAGTTCTGTTTTTGTAATTAATTAATCAATTAGGACAAAGTTGCCTATAAGTTTCTAGTGAAGTTTTATCTACCTACGATCAGTGCTACTAGCGACATCATGTTTCAAATTTCAATCTTATAGGGATTGTATTAAACACTATTTTATATAGATTTTGTAGAGCATTTCATGACATATCCTTTCAAAAAAATTAAATTTTTAACATTTTCTCAAACTGAGATACGTACAAAATAAAACATGTCGCAAAACTTCTACCCCACCCGGTATGTAAATATAAGCATGTTGGAGAATACTAAGTATGACAAACGGATATATTAGTGAACGTTCAATATAGAACATATGATAGAAGACTGAGGAAAAAACTAGTATGTGATACATGTGTATCTCCAACACTTCTGAATGCTTTTGGAATTCTCTACATCAATAATTATCTATGTAAGAAAGATGAAAATTATTTACTTCTCATAGAAGCTAAAAGTAATTCTTTTAAACGATTAAATTTAATACGATCATTTGGTGACATATTTTCATCATATAATGTCAAATAATCCACAGCTGTATAACCCTAAAATATTCAAATAATTTTTCCAAAAAAAAAAAAGAAAAATATTTTCAAAATTAACAAACATTATTTGTACGAATATTTGTTCTTGCACCATATGAAAGTAAGATTTCAATAATATCAAAAAGTCCACTATTACATGCATCAATTAGAGCAGTTATACCATTATTAGCTTTTACATTAACATTTGCTTTACAATCAAGAAGATATCGAACTATATCAGTATGTCCATGATTAGCTGCTTCATGTAATGGTGTCCAACCATGATTATCTTGTAGATTAATATCATCCTATACATATATATATATATATATATATATAATATATATAAATAAAAGATGAAGAATTATATTTACTCCTTCAGAAATAAATTGTTTAACTTTTTTTAAACCATGTTTTTCTTTACAAGCTAAATGTAAACGACTTTCACCATAACAATTTCTCCAAATTTTTTTTCTCTACAAAAAAAAAAAAAACAAAATTAACAACAAATGAATAATTAGTCGTATCTAATAAAAATTATTTATCTCTACATACCTGTCGACCTTTACCACGTGTAGTTGAATTTAATTCATCATCTTCATTATCATCATCGTCATTTTCATTTTCTGTTTCATCTGAAAGTGTTGCTAAAATTGCATCATCATCATCATCATCATCATCATCACTTTGATTCTTCTCATTTTCATCTTCTTCATCATCATTAAATGGTAAAGAATCTGTTATATCACTATTACTACGTTCAGAACGACGTAATATTTCACTATAATTTTCTTCGGTTATTGGTGGATGAATACTACTCATAAATTCTTCTAAATCATCGTCTAAATGTATATTTGAATCACGTAATTTCATAGCAAATACAAGTGCAACTGCCATTCTCTATTAAAAAAATAAAAAAAATAAAAATTTTCGAATATTTTAAAATTAATATAAAATAATACAATTAAACTTTGATCATTTGTTGATCGTGCAATCGTTAAAACTCGTTTAAATGTTGTTATTCGTATATCAAGATCAATTTTAAGACGATATTCACATTTAATTATTTCACAAAGCGAATAACCTTGCTAAACATAAATAAAGAAAAAAAAAGAAATTTTTATTTTTGTTTTTTTTTAAATAATAAAAATACTTCAATATCAGCTCGTGAACCTAAACCAATTCGACAACTCATTTCACGTCGAAAATAATCAATACTTGTTTGCCATTCTTGTAAATCTTGACATATACTACCAAGTGATGAATAGATAATTGCCATTTCATTTTCATTCAAATTTAATTCTTGTGCATATTTTAACTATTAAAAAAAAAGTGTTTTTTTATTAAATTTTTAAAAGTTTAATAATTTACTTGTTTTAAATAATAATTTTTACTTCGTTCATTTCGTTTAAGATGAGAAAAAATATCAGCACATTTTTCTGCTAAATGCATTTTTTTTCTTATATCATTTTCTTTTTCATATTGATCTTCAAGTCCAGTTAAAATTCTTTGAACTAAAAATTTATTTTGTCTTTTTTTTTTTGAATTAGAAAATAATATTTATTT
This sequence comes from Macrotrachela quadricornifera, assembly GCA_022393335.1. Lineage (NCBI taxonomy): Eukaryota > Metazoa > Rotifera > Eurotatoria > Philodinida > Philodinidae > Macrotrachela > Macrotrachela quadricornifera. The sequence continues at coordinate 21,034 of JAJEKB010001326.1, read as the reverse complement.
TACTATCAGCTAAATCACGAGTAGCTTTTTCTTTTATTGCATCATTTTTTCGATATCGATAAATTTTTAATAGATACCTTTTTGCACCTTGATAATCATCAAATAAGAGAAGTGTCTAAAATGAAAAATTTTTATCAAAATAAAAAGATAATATTTTATAATAAAATTTTACCTGTGCAATATCATATAAACATGATAAATATTCACTTGTATCTTTTGCTAATTGTGCGTAATGTACAGCTTGTTCCATAGTAGTAATAATTTGTTTTTTATATTGTAAAAAATTTGGTATACTAAGATAGAATGTTGATACTGATGAATGAAGACGTGCTAATTCTTCATATAATTGATGTTTTCTAAAATGAAATGATAACTGGTTAAAATTTAAATTATGATGTGAAAGTTTTGGGCACAAATGTTTAGTCATTTCTTTGGATATTTGAATATCATTGAAGGATATTAAAAGCAGTTAGTTAGAGTCAAAAACTGGTTAATGGAACTGAATTTCAAATTGAAAACCGTTTTAATTAGAATACAAAAGTAGAAAATGTAATAAATATTTTTTGGCCAAACTTTCGTGCTATGAGTTATCTCATATACTTTTAAAAAAATTAAGAGATGCAATGATTATTCTACAAAACATCTTCTATCATTCCCCATTATTTTTTGAATATATAATTTTAAATAATAAATTTATTTACTTAGCAAGTTCTATTGCACTTTTAATATATTGACTTAGAGCTTTAAGACTAGCACCAGATTTATCATCGGTTGTATATTTTTCACTCATAGCATTAGCTAAATAAATAATAAAAATAATTATTCATATAAAATAATATTTATTTACCAATATTAATATAAGCTCGAACACGTTTTAATGCTAAATCATGTTGTCTTTTTTCAAAATCTTTTATTTTAATATTTTGTTTTTTATTCATATCAATTTTAAGTTGATAATCAAGTTTTTCAATCATTAATAAACTATTTTTTGCTGCATCTAAACTTTTTTTACATATTTCACGTGGAAATTGATCACATTTAGAATCATGTAATATATCATCTTGTAAATAACTTAACCATACCCAATAAGTATGTGCTAAACATGTATATGCTTGTTCAGTACGTTCATCATCTGCATATTCTTGTGCTGATAATAAAAAATTTAAATGATGTTTTTCACTTATAGAAAATTCATTTTTGCTAAAATAACATTCTCCTAAAAATCTATGACAATAAAGAATATCTTCACGTAAATCAGCAGATTGTGCTTCATGTAATTCAAGTTTAAAATATTTTATTGCATCATCATATTTTCCTAAAAGTAAATTAAAAAAAAAAACGAATTTATTTTAAAAAAACATCAAACAAAAAAATTACCAATAGATCGACATGCTTCAGCTGCTTCATGATAAATATCAATTTTTTCTGTCGAATTTTTTGAACCAATATGACGAACTCGTTCAGCTTCTTTTAAAAGTTCTATAAAGAAAAACAATTTTATTATATAAAACAAAATCAAAAAGAAAATTATTACTTTGAATTCTTTTTTCATCCATTTGGTTGAATAAACATCTAGAAAATAAAATAAAAAATTATTTTATATTAAGATCTAACAAAGATACGAAATAATTTAATTATTTTATAAAATAATATAAAAATTATTAATTATAGAAAGATATCTGATTGGGGATATTTTATTTATTTAAATAAAAAACAAAATTAATTTACTAATTATTGATATTATATCATTAATTTTTCGATATTAAAATAATATAAAACATTTTATAACCTTCAAAATGATGTATATTTGTTCTTATTAATAATGAACAAATTTTCCTTGTATTATTTGAATATTATTTATTAATGAATGATATTGAATTTTATTTCAATAGATTTATTTTCCTTCAAACAAACAATTTAGATTCATATTTTTTAATTATTATTAATATTCGCATCATTGATATCGCTCATCAATTGACAAAAAAAAGTGTCATTCAGAAACGTAATAAATGATGACATTTGACCTTGAAATAACGATGAGATTTGTTCGCTATCGGCAAAAAAATATTTTTATGATGAATATGTTTTTCATTGTTTTAATGCACTAAATTAATAACAAAATATTTTGAATACTTTGACTACAATCGTTATATTATAACAAAAGAAATACTATTATTCATTCGTTCGGTACTATTCAATTGGTTGAACATTTTTGACAAATAAACAAATATAATGATATATTGATAGAGGGTGTAAAAAATTTAAAATATTATAATTTTTGCTTCTTTTTAGAATTCATTTGAAAATAATAAATATTTCATTATTTTTATAGTTTGTATTTATTAACTAGATATATGAATATGAAAACAAAAAAAAAAGAAAGAAAATTTTCAAATAATTGCAAGAAAAAGAATAATAAAAAACAAGTGTCTTCTTTCTTTTCATATAATATTAATTTGTCCATTTATTCCACATAAAAAAATTTCAAATTGATTTTATTGAGAAAATGTTTGTTGTGATGAATACGATTCATAACTACTACTACCACCACCAGCAATATTGCCTGCATTTTCAAGACCAAAGCTACCAAAGGATGATTCAAGACCTCCAGCATAACCACCAGCACCAGCAATATTGCCTGCACTTTCAACACCATATGATGATTCAAGACCTCCAGCATAACCACCAACACCACCACCACCACCACTTGAACTATAAGATGATGATGCTTCATAGCTACCTGATGAGAATCCACCAGCACCACCAACTAAATCAAGACCAGCACCTCCAATTGTAGAAAGATCAGCACCCCCGACTGCAGAAAGACCACCACCAACATCATAACCACCAACCGAAGACGAAGCAATATTATAACCAGCAACACCAGCATCAATTCCACCTGATTGATAACCTTCATAACTGGATGATTGAAAGCTGGATGCTGCACCACCAGGAGGTGACTAAATGAAGAAAATAATATCATAATAACTATTACATTTTCTTCGAAATTAATAATATAAAAATATTAAATTGAAATAGACTTACAATATCTTCAACAACACCTGCTTGACGAGCATGTGTAATAAGTGTTTGAGCATCTTCTAATTGAGCACCATATCGTGCTAGGTATTCAGCTGGATTAGCACGTTGAACACCCAAATTTTCAAATCGACGAACAACTTGAGCCTTGGGTGGTTCGTAGCTATAAATAAGTATCAATTAGTACATGTATAATATAAATTATCAAGATTCTCTACATACTAAATGATAATGTTACGTGGTGGTTGGATTTTAGGAGGTGGTGCTCGTTGAATAATAACACGACGTTTCTGTTGAGCTTTATATGGTAACCAACGTTCGACGATAACATCACGTGGTTTAGGTGGTAAAGGTGGTAAACGTTCAATAATTACTGAACGAGGTGGTGTAGGTACAGGTGGGAGCATTTTTGTAATTACTAAAAATCAAAAATATTTTTTTCTTGTAAATTTATATATTGTTTATAAATAATTATACCTTGTGTGCCTACTTTTGGTGGCAATTTAGGTGGATTTTCACGAATAACAATTGGTGGCAATACAGGTGGTGGTGGTGGACGTTGTCCTTTATTATAAGATATATAGATTATATTTTTCAAAATAAATTTTTACTCACGAATATAAAGTGGAGGAGGTGGAGGTGGTTGTGGTGGACGAATTTCTTTGATAATAAGAGGCTAAAATTGTTGAAAAAGAAATTGTTTTTTTTTTAATATTTATTATATAAAATTGAATTTAGAATATTTACGCCTGGTGGAGGAACTGGTGGTGGTTGTAAAAATCGAACTAAAACTCGTTGAGTCAATGTTTGTGTACCTCCAGGAGCTGGTCGTCGAATAACTTCAGGATTAGGATCTTTAAAGAGACCTTGAGCATCAGTTGCATAAGTTGTTGAAGTTGATTGTTGTTCAAAACTGCTAGAAGTATAACCAGCACCACCACCTAAAGATACACCCTCAACAGTTTGCTGTGCGATACCAGCTTCTAAGCCACTACTAAGTGCTTCAGCACCACTTTCGGCTTCACTAAAGGATGCTGATGAATAAAATCCACCACCACCACCTCCACCACCAGCAGCTAGAAGTGCTTCACCAGCTCCAGCTTCACCCAAAGATGATGATGCATAATATGCACCACTATTACTACCACCAGCAGCAGCGAGAATTGCACCTGTAGGATCACCTCCATAACCTGCTGTAGATGTTGATTGATAACTTGAATAACTTTCTTGTTCTGTACCTCCTAGACCTCCACCAATAGCAACACCATATTCACCTAAAAGTATGCATGAAACAATATAAATGAATACAGTATGTATTTATTACTAAAGATTTGTTTTGATCAATGTGAGTTAAACTTACCTCCGCCAAGTTCTTGTCCACTAGAACTGCTCTGATAAAATGATGATGATTCTTCGTAAGACATATTCCAATCTAGAATCTCACCTTGAAAACAAATTTAATCTAAAAATAATAAAAAGGTAAAAACAAAAGATGAGATAATGTGATTAACACGGACTGCTTATTTTGCTCTATATTTATGCCAAATAAAGGTACTTACTTCAAAAAATCTGTACAATATAGATAATACAAACCATTTTATATTCAAACAGAGTGAGCTAGTAGTATGTTTGCTCTCTCATACTGGTGTTTAGTCGGGTGTGGAATTTTTTTCCTTTTCTTTTTTGTCGTCAATACTTTTCGTTACTGTCTTCTCGCATCTGTATGTGCGGTTTTACGTTTGATACGCACGTAAAGTCAAAAATTACATATGCGTACTACAAATGATTGCGATCGAAGGCCAAATACTTGTATAAATGATTAGGTGTCGTATGCATCAGTCATATACTCATTCATTCATTCACCTATTCTTTCCCTTCATCATCCATCATGTTTATGATTACATAAGCTGAAGATGTAAATGAATAGGACAATCAACAACCTTGAATATATGTTTATTTTAATTTATGTTCAGTAGAAAAGATTTTTTTTAATATAGAATGAACATATTTCATATGACAGACATTCACCCTCAAAGAATCATTTGTAATTGTTGATGGTTGATTTTAGTGATGATAGAAATGTAAATGAAGGTGTTTGATACCAGTCATATGCATAGTAGCAATTTATCTTGTCATGGACACATAGATACTATACAAAGATTGCAGCTTCACATATAAACAAAATAATATAGGTAAACACGACTATTATGTCGGATTGTTATTATTTTGGTTTTCTATCATCAATGCTATTCATAACACATCGAATTACTAAAAAAAGAAAGCAAGTACAAGGTCATTTAGTAGTCAGTTGTGGTTTATAAAATGCAATGACAGGCATGTTAATATTTTTTTATAATCATACAATTTATTAACTGATTCGTTATTTAAGTTTTATTAAAAAGAATATTATAATAATAATTCTACAGATATTTTTATGATTCGTTTCTGTTTTGTCAAAAAAATAAAATCCAATTGAAAAGAAGGAGAATGAATGTTATTCAGTTTGATTAATTTCTTTTATTACACTAATCAAGGATGATACATAATTATTTTAGATAAACTTTTAAAAACATTTATTAGTAAATCGTATTAGATATACATATAGATAATATCAGACAAAAAAAAAAGTAATCTTTTAGTGTTATTTTTTATTATTTAAAACGATTTTTTTTATATTCATCACCATCATAATTATTTAGTTTCTTCATGAGGAATGAGTTTGATTCATATGGTATAAATCATTCAGTATGTGATCTGTGCTTGCTTTTCCAATCAGTAATAGTTTTTACAATTTCATTATGTATGTAACGAGAAATATCAAATAATAAGACTGGTTGTTTACGATTACTCTCTACAATGGATAACATGAAATATAGTGTAAGATGAATAAAGGATATCATTTTGTGTTGAAGGTAGGTATAAGTTTCTACCTAAGTATATTTTATATATTTGTCATTTGAATTTTATTAATAAGAGAGTAAAATAGGACGATTAAAAGAAGTATTCGTTTCCTTCTAACTTCTCTTGTTCAACTAAAAATAGTCGTTATTTGATAAATTGAATTCGTAAATAATGCACATTTTATACAATAAATTTATTTCATTAATACTTGTATCATTACATACTCCAATTATTCGTGATTGAACATAGATACTGTCGTTTTCTCTATTAACACCATGAATTCCTCTATGTAAGTCATTTAAATCAAATATTTCAGAAACATACTTAATAAAAAGAACAGCAAAGATAAACTCATTTATTGGTATTTTTTATTATCTCCTTCATTGCACAAAGTTTCATTTTTATTAACTTTTTTCTACTTCATATAACTAATATGCCACATACGTGCAATCAAGTATGATCTTTTTAAAAATAAAGACAGTTTTCTTTATTTTCAATGGCAAAGAACAAAAGAAGACCATTGGCCTAACAAAAAAAATGGAATTTTAAATCTAACAATACAAATCAATCTTAAAAGTTTCTCCTGTGTGAGTGTTGAAAATGAATTCTTCTATCTATTTGTGTAATCTTCATAACAAAGTTACATCTATCTTGCACCAAAAATAAGAAAATACTTGTGTATTCTCATAATTTTAACTACCTGAAAAATAAACCAAGTTCCATAACCATGTTTTATTTCAATTTTTGACAATTTCAAACAAAGAAATTTAACTCCAATTATAAATAGATCATACTTGAATGAATTTATATATATATAGATATCAAAAAATTCTCTGCTCTTATAATTGTCTACAGTACTATACAAATTATCAATAACGATCAGCGCGTGTATCTCAAATTTTCTAGTAATCACTTACCCTTCACGCTCACTATTCATACGCTTATTACAGATCGTAGAAAATTTATTTCTACTTAGTCCTTAACATCTTGATATATTAAAAGGACAATCGAAATTATATATTATTATGCATAGTCCATCTTCACAGACTATCCAAAGTTCTATTTCATACGAAGATATTCCACCATTGATCAATATTGATGTATCCTTATAAGCACAATAAAATATTTCTATTTCATAATTACTTGTATGAACAAGAATCATTTCTGAATTCTTCTATATATTCTCACTCATAAGATTGTTTTACTTTCAAGAGAACCCGAAAAAATGTATCTTGTTGTTTTTCATTGAAAAATATTAATGGAAAAACTAAATGCAAAATTCTATATAATGGCGTCTTTTATCGCTTTATTACAAGATGATTTAGTAAAATCTCCAAATATATATATTGAACTCTTTTTTCTTTGAAATATTTAACCAATTTATTTTAGTAATAGATTATCACACTAGTTTATTATATCTCTACATGGAAAACAAAACTTCATTATTCAAAATGACCATTGAGTTCAGCAAGTAAATAATCATCATCTGTCATTGGTATTGCATCTTGTGATTTGAATTTCTTTGGTTTACAATTTGGTTGATCAGTTAGACTAAGATAAAAATAAAAACATAAAGATTTTTATACAAAAAAAAACGATATTTACTTTAACAAATCTTGTTCATTTTGGCAATTAATGGTCAGCTCTGATGTTCTTTTTTCACAACGTTCAAGTGCTGCTGTTTTCTGTTTAACAATCAATTCCAAATATTGTTCTTTGTATTTAATTGAAACCTACAATATAAAATTGAATTCTATCATGTATCTAATAGGAAAAGAAAAAAACTCATTACCATTTGTTTTGAAACAGACATTACAATTGATAGTATTACAGAATACCTTTAAAACTTTGATAACATGATGATAAATCATTTGTGTGATTATTATATACCAATATATACGTTAAATCGATCACATCAATTTTAGAGAAATCAGCATCAATTAGAGATTGGTATCAATATATACATACATACCAATTATAAAAAAGAATGCATCAATTAACATATAGTTGGAAATTAATAGAGTTATCTCGTGTATAATACTTTTCATAGATTATGAAACTAAACTAGAGAGAAGGTTAGGACCAATTTTTATACTTTAAAATCTCTTCTTTTATTTTAAAGAAAAAAAAGACACTTTTTCACTATTTTACATACATGTTCTTCTATAGTCAATGTAAAACATATATAAAATGTGTGACAAAGAAACGTTGATTTTTGCGTACACATTTATAAGTAAAATCTATAAACAACATTATAGTGATTCATTATTTTGTAATTTAAAACTTTGCAAAAAGAACGAGAAAGTTTTTTTCAAGGCTAAACAATCTTTTGATTTTTGGTGAAATAGGATAGAAAGGAAAATATTGACTAATATGTCCGTTTCCATTACAAGAGAAAGAAAAATTGATCTATATATATGAAATCATTTCTATCAATGTTTGTCAAAATTAACTAACGGTTTTCCCAATTATTTTCAAAGATTTTATACTATTTTTCATTATAAATATTTACATGAAATATGTCATTTGTGTTAAATAAATTCGAAAAAAACGACATGTTCAAACTTTATATGCTTAATATTCCATGTCATTATTTTCTTAATATATATTTTGCGTACAAAATATTTTTCGTACTTTACCCGTTATACATTTTTAATTGATCAAGAGAAGTATTGTTTTTTTATTCTTACGAATGTTAGTTCTACTTATACTATTATAGGTAAGTATTGATGATTGAATGTTTTTTCTCGTTCAAGAGTAATGAGAAGACTAGTAACATATATACATACTTTAGAATATTTTTTTGTAAGGACATAAAGTCGCTATAATAAGTTAGATGCATTAGAATAACAATAAGAATTTCGCTTGTGATAATCACAACGATCGATGATGGTTTATTATTTAACATAATCGCTTATGCGTCAAGTATGCTATGTGATGCGGCAAAAAAAAATCAGTGACGAGAAGACAAGTGTTTCTCTTCTTTCCTCTCTTTCTACTGAATTGTAGACATACTCAAGTGGATAAAATGTCGTGTCTCTTCATTTCTCTCGTTCTCTCTTCATGCCTATAAATAAAAAACACAAATTATCGACATGTTCATTGTCATATTTTGTTCCTGTCTTAATTATCTAGATGGACAACAATACAATGTTAAGCAGATCATCGACTTTATTGAAATCAGTACTAACTAAAAATATACAATCACCAAGAAAACCAAGTACTCCTAATTCATTATATTCTGGTATACAAAGTGCACAACGTGCTATACAACAACAACAACAACGGTATATTGATGAAAAAAGTACTTGATTTTAATTGTTCTATCATTTGTAATAATTATTATAGGATATTACAATCTCGACGTTCTAATCAATCCAAACGTGGAAGTGAACGTACGAATCTGAATATAGCAGAAATTTGTAAACTTCCGATTGATTATCATCCATGGGAAGTAGAATATCATAAACTAAATATTCGAGAAAAAAATATTAAATCTATGACAAAAGATCCATATACACCAATAAGACATTTGATTTCTCATGCTGTAGAAAATATAACAACTGAAATTGAATGTTGTCCTACTTTAATACCAGCTAAAGCTGTAAAAATTGAAACATTCAATATACAGGAAGCACCAAGACCATCATGTATGTTTATACAAATATTTTATTGTAGAATCACTATCTGAATTTTTTTTCAGTACCAACTATTGTTCGTTATTTGCGACGTAATGAACTATTACCATCTGAACGACCTGTACCACCATTAACTCAAATAAAAATTCCATTATCATCTCAATCACAATATAGAAGACCGACTATTTCAGTTGTTAATAATAGTAGAATAACTGGTACTGCACCTACTTTAGTTACAAATGATCGATTATTAAATCGAGCTAAAATACGAATAGATTCATCCAGTATTCGAAGACCGCCAAGAAAAGTGGTTGTGAATACTTCTCACGAAACAATTATACCATTATCAGTATATGGCTGAAATAAGACTCATTACTATTATTATTCGATTAGTCAGATAGTATATTATCTTATATTTCTTTCCGTTCTTCTTTATTCATGTTATCTAATCGAAATTGATTTTAGTTTTTTTTTGTATGTATCAAAGAAAAACAAAGTAAGATAATATTGTAAAAAAAAATTTCCATATATAATATTTTTATCCAGTGATTATAAGAGAAATCAAATAAAACTGATTGATTTTTCTTAATATTTTTTTTTTGTTTCGAAATGAATATAAAGAAATATCTTACAATGATTAATTTATATTATTACTATTTTATTTTATTGGAATTGATTAAAATTTCGTCGTTTAATTATAAGAATAAGTATTTTTTATGAATTATATTTGTCAAACGCAATTCTCATAGGATATTATTTCTTTAAATAATAATAGCTTCGGAGAAAAAAAAACAATATTTAAACGTGACTTTATTTTTTTTCATATTATTGTTTTCTTTTTGTCTATTGTCTAGATAGCCTAAAGTATTTTTATATGATTTGTGGATTTTATATTCAATTTTAATAGAATAAATGAATTTAAAATTGCACTAAACTTTTTTTTTTCTTCTCTCAAGTCTGTCAATATCATTAGAAAAAAAATATAATATACTTTTCTTAATGTTCATAATATAAAGGTATTTGAATAGAATAAAACTCAAGAGAATTTAATATAAAATATCATAGAAATGTTCTAAAATGAAAATGATAATTTAAAATCACGATAAAGATATTTTCCGATTAATATTAACATCGACATTCATTTATTGTGATTTATATAAAAAAAGCTCTAGGTAGAATAAAGATAAGTTTCTAAGTAAAGATTTAGTATAATATTTTTTATATTATTGATTAATCGATTGCTTCAGCCAAAAATGATTCATAAAGATTTTTCTAAAATAATAAAATTATAAGAAAGAAATAAGCGATTAATAATAAATTAAAACTTACTTGTTTAACACCAATATTTGTTTCAAGATGTTGTTTAAACATCATAAACATTTTCTTTTCTCGAATATTAAGAACATCCTTTTGACGACTAGATATATAAATAATAATTTCAATTTTTTTTGTTTTTTTTTTTATTATAATTAATTATACCTTCGAATAAAACGTCCAATAAAAAAAATGATTCCATTAATAATTATAATTAATAATAATAAAGAATAAGCTGGATTAAAAAGAAAATCATCAATTAAATTCTATTTTTATAAAACAAATACAAAATATAATATTATATAAGTAAATCTTTTTTTATATATTAAATCTTACAAGTAAAGAATTAATTTGCCATGATCTTGATGATTCATCAAGAAATATAATTGGAATTTTAAAATGTGATGTTTCAAGATAACGTCGTAAGAGTAATATTAATGAAAATATCATAAGTAATAATGATATAAATTGAACAATTGATAATTTTATATTCCATGATCGATGTTTAATTTGAGTTTTTCTAATAATAAAATCAAATATATTAAAAAATCAAAAAAAAAATAATTTACTCATGTAAAATTAAACGTTCATTAATACATTGTTCTAATCGTTTACAATCATTATGTAATGTATTAAGTGATTTTTGTACACTACTAAATACAGCATGATCAATTGTTGAACAAACTTCATGAATCTGATTTGTACAACGTGTTTCCTGAAAAAATTAATTTATTAATTTATTTTAATATAAAATTTGATTTTACTTTAGCTAAATCAGGTAAATAAATAGTTGGCATATCAAAATTAGTTTTAGATATTTCTGGTTGTCGACATAAATTTTGTACAATTTGCATAAGAACACGATGTCGATCACGATCACTACCAGCTTCATCTGCTTTAGCTAAATAATAATGCATTTTCTCAGGATTTGTTTTATTTAATTGTTCAACAAGTGTTAATGTTCGTTTGCATAAAGCTTGACCAATAGGATCAAATAGAACAAAGATAAGATCAACATAATTACCTAAATAAAAAGAATTATTTATTTTTTAAGTTCAAAAAAACAAAATAAAACAAACCAAGCCAAAGAATTGCTTGTTCAACATCGAATGGATATGCCATAGCACCATCAACAAGACCGGGTGTATCGATAAATGAAACAAGTGGAAATTTTTTTTGTTTTGATGAAGATATTTCCGTTGTTAAATAATTTAGAAGACCTAGAAAATATATTATAAAAATGATTGAAAAATAATATAACAAACCAGGAATATTTCCTAAAGGACGTAGATAAGGAAATAAATGCATTGTTGCTGGTCCCTAGAAATTAATTATTAAATATTTTATTTATTTGTTGTTTTTAATTTTACCATCAGTGATTCTCGTCGTTTACCACTTGTAATAATCGATACACCTGAAAATTTAAATGTAATTATTATTAATTATAATAATTAATCTACCTTGAGTTTCAATAGCTACTCCAGTTCGTTGAACATTATCTTCAATATACCAATTGACAAGAGATGATTTGCCTTTTTATTTTAAAAGAAGAATTTAATATTTTATATATCAATAAAAATAAGATTGATTTACCAGCACTGTGATTACCGATTAGTAATATACTAATCTTCTTGTTTGGTGCCATGATGGATATATCAAGCCATTGAGCAATCGTAACAAGTCCTAAAAGAATTTCAATTATGAATGTAAATAGAATAAAAAAAAATGTTTAACCTATATCATTATGATGATAGATATTATCAATTTCATTGACAATTTGTTCATATTGAGGTGTAATCATACGTTGCATTAATTCCGGTAAAGCACTGCTGTTTTTAGGACTATTTATAAGAGTAGAAGTCATTGTAAATGTAATCTATATAAAAATAAACAAGTGTAAATCAAATCTGTTAATGTTAAAGAATAGATAGACAAAGTGATTGAATCATTTTGTATTCGAGCCATTGTTTTACTTTTATTAATAAAAAACAACTGCCGATAGATATCGTGCATCGTCGTTTAATCAAGTTAGCTTTTATTCAACGAAATCATTGTTCTTAGACTGGTAGACAATTCATGTTAGGTAATTTTACAAACTAGGCTTGATTTCATGAACGATATTATGATCTATATCATTATCTTTAATAGTTTTCTTGAAAGCCTTTTATCTATGTTAAACATATAACAATGATTAGGTTATTCATTTAGTAGAATATATGTTTCAGAAAAGACTTCTTACAACCGAAGAAGATAATCGCAAGACAGTGATCTATTTTACATGATGTTGATATTTTTTAAATTATTTTAAAAGAATAATTGAGATAAGTTGTTCGAAATATTTTTACTTTATCTACTAAAAAAAACAGCAGAAACATTATTAAACTTAGGTTTTTCTATGATTACAGCTGTTATTAGTTCATCATTGATATGCATATTAATAAAGTAAATTTAAGTCTAGGTTCTCCTATCAAAATTAGGAAATAGTAATAAATATCACTCTTGCTATCACAATGGTTTTATTTATTAAATTTGAGAATATAACAGTAAATAAGTCTTCTTCTTTATTTAAAACTATGTGTAAAGAAGAGATTGAACATTTTTACTGAATAATTTTTTTTTCTGATCTTTACGATAAAAAGCCTGTTATTAAATAAACCATTAGACAGCTTTCATGAGACCATTGAGAAGTCGCTCAGAAATCGAATTACTCGTCAAAAATTAAATTTTTAATTTCATGTTCGCATCTTATTCAACATCATCTGAAATTTGGAAATGCAAATATTTAATACACTTGATTGAGTTGATAAAAAGTTAATTCGATTGTAACTTATTTTTTTGACTACTCATGAATTTACTGGAGGGGATTCATTAATAATTATCGATATGATGTTGAGTTTTTCGTAGATGACAATATACTAACGATCCTATTAAAAGATCATTATTTGATTAAACGTTTTTAATACCCTAAAAAATAAATTAAAGGATTACAGCGTTTATAAGCATTGTGTAATTAATTGACATGGGATTGTCTCTGAAATGCACTAAATACATTCTTTTAAAAAAATATCAGTTTTCATATGTATGTTCACAAAACAACTATGCCGTATAATAATATTCACGGATTGAGTTAATTATACTGAGCGCTATATATTCTTCTTCAATTATATTTGTGTATCAATTCCCATATATAGGATTATTGGCCATGGATCTGGATAATCTTTTCCGTAGTTTTTGTCTGCGGTAGATAGACTCCATTCTACTTCAAAAAGGAAAGATTTGTTCAGAAAACTTACATCCTTGCCTTCTTTGGTTGTATATTACTAGGAAATTTCACATTCCAGTAGACATAATCACAATCTTGAAACGAAAACAAGATAGACATCTAGCATACATGTTTAATGGAAATTTTTCTTCGTTGTGATGTTTGTCTTTACCATCATCTCTGTACTATCTCAGTTGAACAGATAGTAAATTTCAATCAAAATAATAGTAAAAATCATTTTACTGCATTCGCTTTTCCAATTCGTACATAATCTACATTTAATTATGGCAGCCTAAGGCTAGTTAATTGATCTTGAATTCACAAAATACATTAAATGTTGGTATATTAATTTATGTAGAACATATGCTTATTGAAAAGTGCCATTAATAATATTCTGAAAGAGTCACCTTTTCAACAGGAAGAAATATCTATAATAATCATTTTACTAGAAATCCTATCGGATTAGCCAGCGCTCAGGAATAGGTGAATCAAGTCATTTTTTGAGTCGAGATACTGAGATTTTCCAATTGAGTCAAGCGAATTTTGTCATTGTTTCTGTTTTCTGTTTATTTCGCTAAAGAATGTTGACAGTAACTATTTCAATTACTCCATCTACAATCAACATTGCTTTATCATTTGATAAAGTCGACGAAAACTTTCCATCATTTTTTAATCCATTTCATTTCGAATAATAATAGAATGGATAGATAGTCTATCTTTGTCTTTATCAATTCACACAAGACCGAGATCGATAACTATTTTCATTTCAAAAGTCCAAATACTATACTGACAACTAGTGATCAGTTCTTTCAAAATTTAAATAAAATATACTTTCTCTTATGATAGTTAGTAGTTTTTGATTTCATGACATAATTTATTAACCTTTAGGGTTTCTTTTTGTACTTGGAATAGCATGAAAGTATATAGAATATATAGTCTTCAATAGAAATAAGCTAATATCTTTGGTCAATTTTATCATTAATTTTTACTCTGCTTGTGTGTAGTCAATCAGATACATTTAATGTGCATCTATTGTACAAGCAATGTAACGTATTGAGTTGACAAATCAAATGTTTAGGGGAACATATAAAAATGACAGATGGAAACACATGATCACAAGTATTTCTTAATAATATATGAGTATGAAATGATAAATCATCTCTATCATTATATTTCATTGTGATCCTTTCTGAATTTGCTTATTCACAATTCTAATTGGGTACATTTTATCTACTAAATAAATTGATATAAATGCGAAGCTAGATACTTAATATCGAAGTGAAATATTTTTTTGTTAAATTAATAATCCGAAATCGTAGTTATGACACAAAATTGCTAAATTAAAATTATTATTATCAAATTATTTCTAATAAAAACTAAATACAACTATCTAAGATAATATGAGTTTTTTAATGATATAGCATGTATATTTTCTCTTTTTGTATTTTTCTGTCAATATTGAAGTGTCATCATGATATATGTGTATTTCACCTATATTTTTCGTTTGAATGTGGTGCTTGAATGCATTCATTTCTCTTTGATAATGCTCCAACATAATAAATTCTTTTTCTTTCTTATTTCGTATATATTCATCATCTGTATTGATTTTTCAAGACTATTTCGTCTTTCCCGGTTTTTTAGTTAGCTCCCACATCAATCCGTCTCGTTTTTTCTATAAGTATTTGTCACTGAAAGTTAACGTCGGTTTTCGAGTGTGGGTATGTGTGTCGAAGGGAAAGTATTTGTTTAAAAATGGCTTTCACTAACATTAAGAATTTGTTTCGACATATACATACAGTCACTAACAAAATTCGGTTAAAATTAAAATGGTCGAAAGCTCATTTTTGATCTGTGTGAGTAAGGATGTGAGTAGGAATAAAGAGACACTAGTTACAGTAATCAGGTTAACTGGTAGTAATTTTCCAGTTGAAACAGGTAAGAATCCCTATTCACCAGGTTACAATTTTGCGCAGAATTATGAGTAATAACCATGTCAACATGTACCAAGCTGACATTCACAAGTGGAAAAAAAAGATTATTGACACTTGGCAATGTTTTGGTTGCATTGAGTTAATGCAATGAAGTTGCCTTCGAAAAAAAGAGTCAGACACTGATGAACTATTAAAACTACAAAAATAATTGAAACTCCTAGGTAACCGGTCTCAGTTTGGCAATTTAAAGCTTAATGTGTTGCATCGATAGATGGGTATAGATTTAGGATGTTGATGTTTGGGATTGTAACGTCTAATTTACCAACGCAATGAGTTACATCGCTTATACAATAGATTGACATTAAATCTAATTGAATATACACAAGCGGGGTAAATATTTATGATAAAATTGACCAAAGATATTAGCTTATTTTTATTACAGACTACCGTCTATTTATTTTCATGCTATTTTAAGTGCAGAAAAAAAAACACTCTAAATGTTAATAAATCATGTCATGAAATCAAAAACTACTAAATATCATAAGAGAAAGTATATTTTATTTAAATTTTGAAAAAACTGATCACTAGTTGTCAGTGTAGTCTTTGGACTTTTGAAATGAAGATAGCTATCGATCTCAGTCTTATGTGAATTGATAGAGACAAAGATAGACTATCTATCCATTCTATTATTATTCGAAATGAAAAAGATAAAAAATGATGGAAAGTTTTCATCGACTTTATCCAATGATAGAGCAATGTTGATTGTAGATATTGTTAAAATATCAACATTCTCAATATCAATAGCAATAGAATAATAAGAATAAACGTTCAAATAGATACAGTGTTTTCTTTTTATTGTTGCCATACACACATACACATTTACACTTATAGAAAAGAAAAATACAAGATGATCATATAGATTTTTGTTTAGTGTATTTTAAAGAGAAAGACAAAGACACACGTTTGTACGAAGAAGAGTAAAAAGAGAAAAAAAAACTTCAGCATCATCAAGAAACATCTCAGAGCAGCAGTAGAAAAAGAAAGCAACAACAAAAGAAAAAAAAATAAGTACATTGTACATTATGGTGGTGAACATTTGTCGTTGTTACTGGAACAATCTGCTCTATGAACAAGGATATTTTATTTTAATATGGATTAGAACGATGGTCTCTGCTTGAACCATGGCTTGCACCGCGACCGCTGCCACGATATTCTCCACCACCACCACTACCTCGGTAATCACCGCCCCGATCTCCACCTATTAGTAAAAAGACATAACTATAATAATGATAAGTGCAGTAAAGATACTCACCTCTACCACGATAGCCACCGTGATCACCTCCACCACCACCACCTCCTATAATAACAAAGAACATATGTAAGTTAGTATCGAAGACAATGATCATATTTTTGCATATGCAATTACCTCGTCCACGAGATCCACCACGGCCACGAAATCCACCTCGACCACCAAATGCAGAAGCACGCCTAGTGGCTAATGAAATTTTAACAATATTTGAAAGGACTTCTTTGCCTGTTTTTATTAAATAATATATCATTTCAAATAAAATAAACAAAAAAAAAATCTTACCATCGTACCAATTAATAGCGGCTTGTGCTGCTTCTTCATCTTCATAAGTAATTGTTGCTTCACCTTTACCTTCTCCAGTTGCTTTATCTTTATAAATCCAAATTTTTGGTGCTCCTGTTTTTCTATCATTCTATAAAAAGAAAATATAAAGTTCCACAAATTATATTAACATTATTTATATACTCATATCTTACTTTTATTATTCCAATTTGACTGAATACATTTCTAAGTTCGTCTGTATTGACATTTTTTGGTAAATTTTGAATAAAAATTGTATCACGTTGTGTTTCCATATGTGAGTCATCTCCACCATAACCACTGCCACCATTATCATTATAGTGATCATTTCGACCACGACTATATCCACTACTTCCTCTATCATCACTATTATTTTGATAATCATTTCGACCACGATTGTATCCACTGCTACCACCATCATCATTACTGCTTTGATGATCATTTCGACTACGATTGTAATTACCACTGCTGCCGCCTCCGCTTCCATAACCTGCAGAGAGGACAAAGTGTGTGCTGGTGCCATTCATCATCCTGTATGAAGTGTCAATTTTTGAAGTTCAAAAACCGACATACAAGACATGAAAAAAGTATTTTTTTTTACCTCCACCGCCACGTGAATTATGATCGGAATAGTTTCTTTTTTGTCCGCTATAAAGAAAAATGAATAAAATTAAATAAAAAAATTTATTTATTAAATAACCTGTTATTGTCATAATTATTTCGACTACTACCTCCTCGGCCTGAATGATAATCATTACTTGAATGACCACCACCATATCTAAACATAAGAAAAAAACGAAATATCTTCCATAAAAAACTAAAAATCTTATTGATAATTAAGATCTCACCCTTCACCACTACCGGAATCACGACCGTAGCCGGACATTTTATGGAAAGTTTAAATGTAAATCTAAAATGTAAATTTTAAGAAAATAAATGAATAATTTTCATCTAAATGAAAACGAGAAGAAAGAAAAAAATAAAAAGAAAGTAAACAGTACGTTCCCTTTCCCAATACTGCTACATATACAATAGATATAAGTAGGTAACCAATCAGAAAAACAATTCAAAAATTTAAATACATATTTTTAAAAAATATAGTCATAGAAGAAATTAAAATATTTTAAATATATAATAAATAATAAGAAAATAATTTTAAAAAGAAAATTTAATAAATTTTAGGATTGATAACTATCTCCATCTATCATTAAAAAAAAAGAGAATTTATATATTTATATACATAATAAAATATATCATCTGTATAAATAAAATATTTTGCTGCCTACGGCCACTATTTATTTTATAAAAAAAAAAGAAACTAAGCAAATATACAATAGATTATTTACAAAAAAGAAAAAATTATTCTTCATCATCTGTCAATTGTCGTGATGGTCTTTCCTCTTCTATTTCTTCATCTCCATCATTACCTGTTGTACTTTTAGCAAAAATAAGACCATTACGTGTTAAACCATAGAATGTTGATGGTTTAAGTGATGAATTACGAAAACGCCAACCTAAATGATTTCCACATAAACGACATTGAACTATAGTCCATTTATATCCTGGAAACCATGAATGTTCAGCTACTTCATGACCAAGTAAACGAATATTTTTTGCTTGAAGAACAGTTAAAGTTTCATGAATTTGTCCATGTGGATTAACATATGCTGCCATTAAACCTGAAGCAGACATTGAAAATATATCTCGATCTTCACAAATATCTGCTGCACAATGACGACAAGCGAATTTTTTATAACGTCGAAGCCAAGATAAAACAAAACGTACTAAATACAAAAAAAAATACTATTTTATTTTTAAAATATTAGTAAGAAAATATTTACATCTTTGAATTGTTGTAGGAAACGATAAAATTTTTTGTACAGTTTGAATTTCAAATGGTATATTAATTAATAACCAATCAGCAAAACGATCTGCTGTTACAGGTAATGAACCATCATCATTAGCTAACATTGTATTACTTAATTCTATTTTAACTAATGACATTATATATACATCATCATATCGACGTATAACCCAATATGGATAAGGTGTTAAAGACCAAGGACATGTACGTGAACGTATACGAAATAAATGTTGTTTTGAAGGATTTAAATGCATTAAATCTAAACAGAAAATAGTTTATCTAAAAGTTAAAGAAATATTTTTTGCTTACTTTTTATATCAGGTGAAGTTGGTGCTGTTGTTGATGATGATGATGATGTGGTTCGTTTTCGTTTAATAAAATTAAATAATCCTTGTGTACATCCAGTAGTTTGGTGATCATTATTATCATCAATATATTTTTGATTTAAACGTTTTTGTCGTTGTAAACAAAGATCATATTGTAATACAAAATTAACAGTATGAATATAATTTTGACTAATTGTTGGTAATGCAGGTCGTTTTAATTGTATATCAGGTAAAATTCTTACAGAAGCACGAAGTATACCATTTAAATCACGTTTCATACTTGATGGATCATCAATAATAAAACGTTGTCGACCAATAATTTTTAATTGTAATGAATTATCATTTAATTCTTCATAATAAGAAACAATTTCAGCTGTTGTACCATATTTTGGTTCATTTGTTAATAATGATGAACATGCATCAATAACACCAAATAAACGTTGTTCTTGTTTAGCTTCTTTAATCATTCGTGCTGTACGTGTATTAAATACTTGCCATGGTACAATTTGATTTGGTATTAAAATCATATTTGCTAATTCAACTATATGAAGATAACAACGACGATCATCAGATAATAAACAAACACCACTAAATTCTTGAAAATTTTCAACATTCATATATGAATGTGTTGTTGGTAAGAGACGATCATAAGTAACTACATGATCTTGATTTTCATCACTAGATGATGCTAAAAAAAAATACGAAATTATTTATAATCGAAATGATTTTCAAAAATACCGTAATTAAGTTACAAATATAAAACTATCTGCTAATATATATATTAAATCCAATGTACAGAAGATTTTTATTACTACTATGAATTTCTTTATAAAATCTTACCAACTTCAGCATCTTCCCACTCTCGTTCATCATCATCATCGTCGTCGTCGTCGTCGTCATCATTCATTTCTTCTAAATCTCCTCCTCGATTATTTAAATCAAACAATAAATGTCGTTGAATATGACGTATTTGTTCTATTTATAAATATAAATACATATAATAAATTAAGGAAAAAATATATAATCTTATCCATATACCTTGTAGACGATTAAGTTGTTCTTGTTCATGATTTAAATTATCTTCAAGAACATCCATTTCTTGCTCATCATCAACATCTTCATCTTCATCTCCTATTTGTTGTTGTTCAAT
>JAJEKB010001325.1:90195-102045 GCA_022393335.1 Macrotrachela quadricornifera | reverse complement strand
TTATTACGTGGAAATCATGAATGTGCATCAATTAATCGTATATATGGATTTTATGATGAAGTTAAACGTCGTTATAATGTTAAATTATGGAAAACATTTACAGATTGTTTTAATTGTTTACCAATTGCAGCAATAATTGATGAAAAAATTTTTTGTTGTCATGGTGGTCTTAGTCCAGATTTACATTCATTTGAACAAATAAGACGTATTGCAAGACCAACAGATGTACCTGATACAGGATTATTATGTGATCTACTTTGGTCGGATCCAGATAAAGATACAACAGAATGGGGTGAAAATGATCGTGGTGTATCATTTACATTTGGTGTTGAAGTTGTTACAAGATTTTTAACACGACATGATCTTGATCTTATTTGTCGAGGACATCAAGTTTTTATTTTAATTTATAAAAAAAACCGAGAAAATATATTTAATTATAATTATATAAATTTATTTTAGGTTGTTGAAGATGGTTATGAATTTTTTGCTAAACGTCAATTAGTAACTATTTTTTCTGCACCAAATTATTGTGGAGAATTTGATAATGCTGGTGGTGTAATGAGTGTTGATGAAAATTTAATGTGTTCATTTCAAATACTTCGACCATCAACTCAAAAACCAATGCAAGAAACACAAATAAAAGGAATAACAGCAAATACATTTTTTTCAAAACTTTCATCATCTACAAAAATTTCTAATATTAAAAAATGAGAAAATCTTGTAATATAAATACAGTAAATAAATATAAAAATTTTAGTTTATCATTCGAATAGGAACGAACATATAGAAAGAATACTGTAATATAATCAATGAGAATAGAGAGATATAACGAAAAAATGATACAAGTAACAATGAATGATGTTATCATATACCTTAAATTAAATAAAAATGAGTTTATTTTAAGTAAACTTTCTTAGTTAACATTCCTAATTTATATGTCATTCTATTAATTGAAGATATTTTATTTCATCTATCGAATTCATTTCGTCAGTTTCTTTTTCTATTTCATCTTAGGTTAATTTAATAAATTCTTTTACATATTTTTTTCTGTAGATATCATATATTCATACTATAATAAAAAATAATATTTATTTTACTTTTAGCATGTTCTTCAAGTTCTTTCATTTGATTGACTAAATTGTTTAGATAAACAATTTGAACATTTTCATTATTGGCTAATAAATATCTATCAAAACTATTAGAAAAAGTTTTTTCACAATGAGTTTTTGAAGTTTATTAAGAAATGATGGAAATATTTCGATGGTAATCAAAATCAATTTTAGATGATAAATCTGATAAAATATTCATTCGAAAATAGTAAAATGCCTTATAGTATTGAGTCAATAGAATATTAATTTGCTTAACAATAGCTTAACTTTAATTCACCTAAGGATTAGATATTATTAGTGTGTGTTGAACTTTACATTATATTGATACGCATTTTATAGCTTCGATCTTATGTGAATACATTCTTCAATTAACCATTTAAATGAATTCACTCGAAATATTATTAGTATATGAGTTAAAAACGTTTGAACGTACAATTTAAAGTGTTATACTAATCAAATTATGATTTGAAGAGGTTTTACGGACATTGCGATTTTGACTAGATTTTTAAATAATTATTACAGTTTAATTCAATATTAACACCAAATATTAAAAATTAAGTAGGATCGTATTTATTTATTGGCATGTATCAGTTTGTTGAAAATTACATGGCGATTCATTTGATAAAATAATTTAACTGAAGAGACTCACTACAGTATTCCGTTGTTGGATAATAATTTTGAAATAAAGAACAAGGACAATAAACACATAATCTAGTAAAATAAATTTTAAAAAATAATCCAGTTCATACCAGACATAAAAGACGAACAGAATCTGAACTAGTTTTCGGAAAAAACTGATACTTAAAATGAAAAATGCTTAAGTAGACCATAATCGATTTTGTGAAAATAAAATGATATTTGATTGTTTATTTTTTAATACTTAAAGTGAATATCCGCGTAACGCAGTCTTTTTTTTTTGTTTTTATAACAATGGCATAAGCTATATTAGTGATGACCAGTTACATCTATTTGATGAAACTTTTTACTCTATTCTCTCTTATTTTTCATTATGGTTTTACATTGTTGTGTGGTCCTCTGTACCGATGATAGATTAGTATTGACTTACCAAAAGAGTTAGTATTAAGAAAAACTATACTTGATTCGGTTTTTCGTTCACATTCACTTTTCATTCTATTGATATTGTAGTATGGTTTGGAAAAAAAAGAGAATAAATATATTAAAGTTACTGTTTGATGAACAAATTCATCATATAATTCAAAATGACAAACAAATCAAATTAGAATAGTAGTTTATATTAACCATTGGTTGACTTCATGGCATAGTATAATCGGAATCCTGCATAGAGATAATTTCGAAGTTGATTCCATTATCTACTAAGCTTATTCTACCCAAATTAATTTTACCGTAGAAACATACCAATATTGGGTTTTGTTCTTTTATGTTTACTGTGCATATTAATGTATTTCGGAGGTTGAAAGGACGCGTGATCTCGGCATATAGACATAAAAAAGTCAGAATCGAGACAAGTTGAAGCTGAATCAGATTTTGACTTTCTTTCATATCTATAGAGCGTGATAAGGACCCCATCAAACCTTCAAAATGTACCAATTTGTATATAGTATATATCAAAGAACAAAATCTACTCTTGAGAAAAAAGCTTTTATGTTAAATCAACACGATTGATGATAAACTTGGTTGACTTCAAAATCGACTCCATATAAAACTTTATTGTTGATACTGGCATTTTTTTGTGAAATGTCTACTTAATTGTAAAAAGCAGGACTTTCATAACGTATCGTAACCAGTTGATACCTTTCCTTTCTAATAAAGTCGAAGTTTTGTCAATAAGAAACTATCAGAGTCATATCTCTAGACTGTTGATATTATAGAAATTGTTGAAAGTTAGCAAAATAACCAAGCTTTAGTATCCAAAGGATTTTTAAGTATCGGTGAAGGCCGATCGATCCGATTCTAACTATAACTCAACCCCATATTCCACGTGATTTTTGCACTTATCTTGGCACATTTCTCCAAAATGAACATCTGTCGTTGAATTAAAAAATAAAATTCTATTGATTAATTTTTCTGAGCAAAACGTTTTTGTATAATCAACAGGACGAGTCATTGTCATGAAGCAACCCATTATAGAACAACACACTGCTAACATTTCTGATATATGATTTTAAAAAAAGTATTATTTCGTTTTCATATGAGAAAATGCGAACTCCCAATATGATACGCCTATGTATGCAAATATCAATGAATATTTCTTTATCATAAAAACACGAAACGTAATGAAAAGCAAAAAGAAAAGTAGAAGGCTAAAATAACAATATGCACGCAAGAAGAAACGCATACGTACACGAAACCGACTCATTAGTGAAAATCCCATGCTTCGTTGATCACATAAAAAAATAAGTAGAAAAAAATCCACTGATTTTGTTGATAATATATATGCAACAGAATCGCTTGCAAGCACGCAAAAAACAACTCATACACTCGAAAATCTTTTATCACGTAAGTATATTTTATTTCAAATATTCTTAGACTAGTCACAAACTTAAAACTGAATATTAATAACAGTTACAAATAACCAGAACTAGAATACATAGAAATCAGCGATTTTAATATTCATAGAGTACCCATGTAAAACAATTTAAAGAATAATCAAATTAAAATCGATTATAATCAATACAACACAAAAAATCAAAATCTCATTAATTATTTATATTATTTTTCGATTATGACTGATTAAAAATTCATGAAAATTATTGAATATAACCGATTTTCTTGAGAGTAAATAATAATAGCTTTAAACAATTTCCTTCGATTTGTACCAATATAATCAATTTTTTTCATAAATTTTTTATTGATCGTAATCGGAAATAATATGCATAATAGATGAGGTCTTAGTTTTTTTTGATTATAATCGATTTTACTCTGATTATTAATCCAATATTTTTACATGAATAAGTTCAAAAAGGTTCCAATTGGCTCTTATACTTAATAATCTCACCGCAAAAGAAGTCAGATAGAATGACGTTCTGACTCCTTATATTTCATTTAGAATTGTAGAAAGATCAATAGGGCATAGCAAATATCTCAAACATCAAGTTATTAAGGAAAACGCCTCACTGGAGTGTGACCGTTGATGTAGATATTTAGTTTGTCAACACTCCCTAGTCATGGTCACATCCATACTTGGAACTGGTCAGATTTTATTTGGGCCAACCGATAGCAGGCGATCCACGTTCTTGAATTAACCAATCAGCGCTTTCAAAAAACAGTCTATTACTTCAGTTTGACGAAGATATACGATATCAACTCATAATTCTTTACAAATTTCTATTAGTAGCAGTTCCTATTTTAATCTTTCACGTTTCATGTATCAGTATTGAGAATGAACGAAGATTTTTCACAAAAGTTGTTGACGGATAACTCCCAATCCCAACAACTAATATTGAGCAACATCTAACTATCTTTTTCGGTGATCTCTTTGGAATAACGTTATAATTTCTTTACAATTGATAACTTTTATCTACTTTTCTTATTTACAGTAATTATTTCAAACAGCTAAAGGGAACTCAATCAGCAACAAAGAATGCTATTGTAGAGAGAACGATAAGATGAGCTAAACCGAACAGTTTTATATATCAGATTTCCTATTTAAGTTTTCTTAATATCTCAGTATTCTCAAGATTAGATGATAGCAGTTGTCAACAAGATCTTAACAACAGAACTTAGTCTTTTTTTATATTTTATTATGAAATCATAAGTTGAAAACTACTAGCTATTGGGTTTCTATAAGAGTTGAACAAAATTGGTCGAGAAAAGTGAACTCAAAGTTCCAAGATGCAAAATCTAGTTTAAATCGATATCACCTTCGAAGCCTTAAAATGAGTCATCCAATCTGACGTTTTTATCTTTTTTTTTTCTACTTTTTATCAAACTTTGTACCTTTCATGAATGATAGAAATCCCTAAAAATTTTTATGAGCAGAAGAATTATTTAGATTTCAGCCCGAGTAGCATCACAGACTACAATAGCTGCTTACGTTGATCGTGCTTCTCATCTACATGTAGTATTCTGTAGTGTATCAACGACTTTAATTACTATGAGAGATCTGATTGACAAAGAAAATTTATCGAAAACAAGCTGTTATTGAGAGCAGGAATCGCAAATAACTCTTGATCTAACTGTTTAACTTCCTAGGTCGAACGATACAGCTCCGTATACGGCACCATTACTGTGTCTAGTAAATAGTTTGTGATGAATATCCGTTTCAATCAACCTGGATTTGATTAGCGAGTGAATTCATATTTTGATGAATACACATATGCATATAAAAAACTGTATACTGTTGCCAGTGACGATCATTATATTCAAAATTAAAACTTCAAAACCAGTTTCGATTTTAGTGATACGTACCGTAGTTTTACAAAAATATTATTATTTCGAATGAAAGAGAATTCAAGAATTAAAAAAAAAAGAAAACAAATTGATAGATTGGAGAACAGTTGCATAATGATTAATATGATTTTACTGTTAAACAAAGGAAAGGAGAAAAATGGATAGAATATAGTAAATTATAGACTTTAATTTGATTGATTAATTTTTTGTATATGAAGAGAACAACAGTTCTAGGGCTAAGGTATTTGATTCACATACTATAGTTGATTCATAAACCCTTCAAGGATTTATGAAGAATTGCACATAGGGCAAGAGCTTGATATTCTATTCTTTTTTTTACAGTGTGGTAATACAGTTAACTGATACTAGTGCATATCTCGCCACAATAGTCGAAAACTGAATTGGTTATATTGTAGATAAAAAGAAATAGTCTATTCGGAAGTAGACTATAACATGCAAGCTTCTAGTCGTGATGTGGCATTCCGGAGAGAGCCGGCGAACTACTACCTGTTTCCCTTTAATTAGTAATGGATGTTATGTTTCAGTTGGAGAAATATGACATATTTTCTAAAAGACTATGTCAATGTTGTAGTTGTAATAGAATTTTAGTAGAATAATTAAGTAGTATCGTAAGGAAAATATGTAGATTTTGTCTAGTTATGAAGTTTACCAGAGAGAATGAACTTTAGAATGTAACTATGTGAACCGATTCTACGAGAAACTAGCGAGTTTTTTTAGAGAAGCGAAAAATAGCGCAATGAAGTCGTTAAAAAGTGAGTTGTTGACTCTTCAATAATATTCGATGCCTGTGAACTGCTATCCATGAGTGTCGTCTCAGGGCAATGATGGTGAAAGATCAACCATTTGTCTTAAATTAATCACAGAAGTTATAATCCAAGACAGATTTGGAAAAATAAGTGACGGGATGATTTATAGCAAATTACATGGCGATCGTGACTACGACACAGATAGACTGCTAGTATTTTGAAAAATGTGGAATTTTGTCTTTCATACAAAATTCACTAGGAAAGCTTAATATGCCATTTTAGGATGCAGCTACACAGAGTCATTCTAGGACAAATTGGCTAGTTTGTCAGAAAAAAGCAAAAAATAAAAGAGCGAATTTATGAGATAGTGAATGATCGATGGTTTAATGCATGGAACGGCTAACCATTTATCTATAGTTAACCACAAAAGTTGCGTTTCAGAGAAGATCCGAAGAGATATGCCATGTTTTCTAAGAACCTATGCTTTAATTACGATCATAATAGAGATTGAACAGAATGCTAGTATCATAAATAAAATAGACAAATTTTGGATGTATTGTAATATTTATCAGAGATGAATAACTTTAGAATCTAACTCTCTGAACTCATTCTACGTCAAATTGATAAATTTTTCAATGGATGATTTTATCAAACAAACGGATAGAAATGTAAGGTATTTTCGAGGACAAAATTTTTTGTTTAAACTCAGTCATTTTACACACAATTAGGTGTCTTCAACACATACATGTCTGTGAACACATGCGAATGAAATTTGTTAAAACTGATTTTGGTATACACAACTTTTAATGCAGATCGAATTAAATAAGTCAAAAGGATCATTAATAGGTTGAGCCGAAAATCTTATTATCTGGAGACTCTTTCTGTTATTTATTTTATTATCTTCTATTGTGCTCTTCTTATATTTCGTATACTTAGAATATCTTGTAAAAAATCGCAGAATATGGCATATGTAAGTTTTCAACATGCCTTCTCTTTTCCATTAGCTTTCATTTAAGACTGTACACTAAAAGCTAAAATAAAGATTTACATATGTCAGTTTTTCTTTTTGCTTTTTATACACAAAAGACGAAGTTAGAATGATCTTTGAATTGTTATTAGCAAACAACGTGTAAATTAAAAGCAATATTTAGAAATGCCTTTTTTAATAGTTTTCACAATGTCATTGAAATAAATGATGTTCATCCACTGAATGAATAATTTTGACCTGACAGAATAGTCGTAGATTACCCTTTCTTCATCATATTCTAACGGCGAATGGACAATAAGGCAATTTTGACTTTCTGAAGTACTCACAAGACAATGTAACACGAGTACAGGCACATGTAGAAAATGTGTAAAACGCATCAAGCGGATTTACAATGGCAATTTTCTGTTTTCAAAAGTTCAACACTTTATCTCTTCATAAAACGACTATTCTTAATTTTGTGTGTGATGTAAGTTGTACAGAATTGCATTCAATGCAGCCTATCTGTACAAATGTATGCAATCACGCAATGAAATTAACATATATTCGAAAAAAGTCTTAAAATTGATTTGTTTTGATGTATTTAGTTTTACATGAACTGATTGAATTGAATTACTTGTAAATCAAAAATACACTGTAGATTTATTTGAATACTTTATTTAGTCTTTAATGCATAGAAATTGTTGGTTGCACTCTTTAACTTTCTGTCAAAAGAAATAGTCAGTTGTTTAATGAAGTTTGATGCTCGGAACGGCTAACCGTTTGTCTCTGATTACTTATATAAGCTATGTTTTAGATACTATTCGAAGAAATAATTTGTAGAATGATTTTTAGGCAACTATATAAAGGTCGTGAATACTCTTTCTCTAAAAAAGAAGTATGATATAGAATCTTTTCTTGGTGCTATTTTCAAAGCCATTTTTAAGTCCGGGCCAAAAAGCCTAAAACTTAAAATGGTCTTAGTCAGAAAAAATGCGAAATTGTAAAAGGTTCTGAAAATGGTACCCAAATCTTGAGCCTTTTATTATAGAGTAGGTAAATTCCAATATGCCGAGTACATTTATATTGGTAACCTCTCTGATTACTTTTCAAAATATATCGGTTGGTCTTCTTTCACCATACATTCTACGTGTATATCGTGTATAACGGATGCAACAGAAATAATCACCGATTTTTGATAGGCTGTTTTTTCAAGTCAGGTTCAATTGCGGAATTTGGCTCTGATACTAAAAGATAGAGTATTTTGTGCAGAATTTATTAATATATTCTTTTTTAAATGAACATCTATCGTTGCTTTATAGCAAAATTAATAAGGAGGGAACATATTTAGGCGTTCAAGTCGTTTAAAGTTCATCTTTTTGCAATAAATATACCTCGATGAGGTATGAAATACCTGAAAAGAATATATGTCCTTAGCCCTTTGCTCTAGAATTATAGCCATTTTATCAAAATTTCAGTCTTTAGCTCAGTTTACATCCGTAAGTTGAATGACGTCATTTCGAACTGAAATTTAGCCCATAGATAGATATACTTGTGACTAGAATGTACTGAAAATTTCAGATTAGAAAAATATTTCCTACAAGAGCTATTGAATTTTCAAGTTATCTAGTATACTATGAAAGATGCACGAATCTCATGTGTTCTTTTGGAAATTCACTATCACTTGTAGGAAATATTTTTCTAATCTGAAATTTTCAGTGCATTCTAGTTGTAAGTATACCTATCTGTGGGCTAAATCCCAGTTCGAAATAATACCATTTAATTAATTGATATATACCAAACTACAGGCTAAACTTTTACTAAAAAGACCATAGCTTTTGAGAAAATATCTACAGGTAGATATCTTTTTTGAGGTATTTCATACTTCATCGAGATCTATTTATCATGAAAGAATATAGTCTAAACGGCTTAAACATTTAAATATATTTCCTCGTCCGTATGTTTATGTACAGAGATGATCTGAATTCTCTTTCTCTAAACAACAACTAACTATACATAATTTCACATAGGTATTTAACAAATTATTCAGCAGATTATGGATGGATCAAATTCAAAAGAAGACATTTCTGCAACATCACAAACTTCTGGTTTAACTACGACCACAGCAGTCAGTACTATCAATCCTCGTAAGCGAATTGCTCAAAATTATTTATTAATCTGGGTCGATGCCAGTATTGATCAATCAAAAAAAGATTGTCAAGATACATTAGTACAATTAAATGGCATCGTAAATAACATCAATATCTTTACCAACTCAGACCAATGTATCCAGTATCTCAAAAATATCGATAAAGAGAAAGCATTCGTCATTACATCAGGATCATTAGGTCAAAATTTAGTCCCCGATATTCATGACATCTCACAATTAGATTCCATTTACATCTTCTGTGATAACAAATCCAATTACGAACAGTGGGTGAAACAATGGAAAAAAATCAAGGGTGTACATACATCTATTACATCCATTTCTGAAGCATTACAAATGACTATTAAACAATGCGAACAAGATTTCATTCCGATCAGCTTTTTGTCAGTAAATGAAGAAAATTCCAGTCAAGATTTATATCAAGTGGCACCCACCTTTATGTACACCCAAATACTCAAGGATATTCTCCTTGATATAGAACATAATCAAAAATGCATAAAGGATTTAGCAACTTACTGTCGTAAACTTTACGATGGTAATATGACTGAATTAAACGTTATCAATGAATTTGAACATAAATATAATCCAAAATTAGCAATTTGGTGGTATACACGTGAATGTTTCATCTATCAAATACTCAACCGAGCACTTCGAACATTAGAAATTGATACCATCATTAATATGAGCTTCTTCATGAGTGATCTTCATCAACAAATCAAACAACTACATCAAAAACAGATTGGTGCATACGGAGGAAAGCCTATAACAGTTTATCGCGGACAAGGTCTATCGATCAAAGATTTTGGAAAACTCTGTAAAACCAAAGGTAATCTAATGTCTTTCAATAACTTTCTACTTACCAGTACAGATCGGCAACTTTCCCATGAATTCGCCGAACGTGCCTTAACGAAAACCGATATGGTTGGCATTCTATTTCGAATATCCATTGATCCTTCTGTATCGTCTGCTCCTTTCGCTTCCATCGAAGAATTTAGTTACTTCAAGACCGAAAACGAAATTCTTTTCCCTATACAAACTGTCTTCCGTATTGGTGACATTAGACATATCCAGAAAAATGAGCCACTTTATCAAGTGGAACTTATATTGGCCACAGATGATGATCAGCAACTTCGACCACTCATAAAACATATACAAGAAGCATCAAGTGGGACCGGATGGCAACGAATAGGCAACTTTTTACTTCATTTGAAAACGTTGGATAAAGCTGAAGAACTCTACACATTATTACTCAAACAGACATCCGATGAGAGTGATAAAGCACTTTATTATAATCAACTAGGATATGTTAAAAATACTCAAGGTGATTATGACAAAGCCATATGGTACTATGAAAGAGCACTTGAAATCTATCAAAAACTTCTTCCTGCAAATCTTCCTGATTTAGCTGCATCCTACAACAACATCGCTGAGGTGTATGACAACAAGGGAGAGTATTCTAAAGCACTATCCTTTTCCGAAAAAGCACTCGAAATTCGTCAAAAAATTCTTCCTCTAAATCATCCTGATATGGCTCTTTCCTACAACGACATCGGTTTGGTATATAACAATATGGGAGAATATTCTAAAGCACTCTCGTTTTACGAAAAAGCACTTGAAATCGAACACAAAATTTTTCCTGCAAATCATCGTTTATTGGCTAATACCTACAACAACATCGGTTTGGCCCATCACAACATGCAAGACTATTCTAAAACACTTTCTTTTTACGAGAAAGCACTTGAAATCGAACAAAAAACTCTTTCTCCAAATCATCCTGCTTTGACTATCTGCTACAACAATATCGGATTTGCGTATAACAATTTGGAAGAGTATTCTAAAGCACTTTCGTTTTTCGAAAAAGCATTTGAAATCTTTCATAAAACTCTTCCTGCAAATCATCCTGATTTGGCTATTTCATACAACAACATCGGTATCGTGTATAACAATATGGGAGAATATTCTAAAACGCTTTCATTTTACCAAAAATCACTCGAAATTCGTGAAAAAACTCTTCCTGCAAATCATCCTCATTTGGCTACTGCCTACAACAATATCGCTGTGCTGTATTATAACATGCGAGACTATTCTAAAGCAATCTCATTTTACCAGAAAGCATTTGAAATCTATCAAAAAACTCTTCCTGCATATCATCCTGATTTGGCTCATTCCTACAACAACTTGGCTTTGATGCATTACAACATGGGAGAATATTCTAAAGCGTTTTTGTTTTACGAGAAAGAACTTGAAATCTACCAACAAACTCTTTCGGCAGATCATCCTGATCTAGCTCAGTCCTACAACAACATCGGTAGCGTGTATAACAAAATGGGAACATATTCTAAAGCACTTCCATTTCACGAAAAAGCACTTGAAATTCATCAAAATAGTCTTCCTCCAAATCATCATTCGTTGGTTAGTTCCTACAACAACATCGGTGAGGTGTATAACAACATGGGAGAGTATTCTAAAGCA
>JAJEKB010001325.1:65726-90185 GCA_022393335.1 Macrotrachela quadricornifera | reverse complement strand
ACAACATCGGTGAGGTGTATAACAACATGGGAGAGTATTCTAAAGCATTTTCGCTGCACAAAAAAGCACTTGAGATTGGTGAAAAAACTCTTCCTGCAAATCATCCTGATCTAGCTGCGTCCTACAACAACATGGGTTTGCTGTATAAGTACATGGGAGAGTATTCTAAAGCACTTTCGTTTTATGAGAAAGCATTTGAAATCTGCGAAAAAACTCTTTCGGCAGATCATCCTCATTTGGCTGAGTCTTACAACAACATCGGATCGATGTATAACAACATGGGAGAATATTCTAAAGCACTTTCGCTTCATGAAAAAGCACTTGAAATCAAACAAAAAACTCTTCCCAGAAATCACCCTTCATTAGCTACATCCTACAATAATATTGCTGTGGTGTATTACAACATGGGAGAGTATTCTAAAGCACTTTCGTTTTACGAGAAAGCACTTGAAATCGAACAAAAAACTCTTCCTACAAATCATCCCGATTTGGGTACTTCGTACAACAGCATCGGTTTGGTGTATGACAATATGGGAGAGTATTCTAAAGCGCTTTCGTTTTACGAAAAAGGACTTGAAATTCGCGAAAAAATTCTTCCTGCAAATCATCCTCATTTGGCGGCTTCCTACGACAAGATCGGTATTGTGTCTAATCACATGGGAGAGTATTCTAAAGCGCTTTCGTTTTACGAAAAGGCACTTGAAATTCGTAAGAAAAGTCTTCCTGCAAATCATCCTGATTTAGCTACGTCCTACAACAACATCGGTTTGGTATATAACAATATAAGAGAGTATTCTAAAGCACTTTGGTTTTGCGAAAAAGCACTTGAAATCGATCAAAAAACTCGTCCCGCAAATCATCCTGATTTGAGTACTTCCTACAACAGCATCGGTTTGGTGTATAACAGCATGAGAGAGTATTCTAAAGCACTTTCGTTTTTTGAAAAAGCACTTAAAATTCGCGTAAAAACTCTTGGTCAAAATCATCCTTCGTTGGCTACTTGTTACAATAACGTCGCTTTGGTATATTGCAACAGGAAAAAGTACTCGAAAGCGCTTGCACAGTATGAACTTGCTCTCGGCGTCGCGCAACGTTCATTACCTCCAAATCATCCAAATATTAAAAGTGTGCAAGAAAATATAGAATTTGTGAAAAAGAAATTGTGAAATGTTATTGGATAAATAAAGAACAATCGCTGTAACTTGGTTGAATCCAAGTCTTTTTTTCACTCTTTCTCACGCCTACATACAAAGAAACTCTCTGTAATAATTGAGACACAATGGAGAGAGCCGATCGATAAGGCTATATATGTTCATATGTACATGTGCAACAGACCTTCACAGACATATATTCATAGTAGAAAGAGAAAAATTAAGTTATTTTTTTATACAAGATACATGTACTAGAGCGTACATGATGTCAAGATTTTATTGATAATATATATTCTTAAAAGATGGGACAATATAATTGTATTTAACTTAAAATAGTATTCTTCACAACTGTAAGAGGTATTGTAGAAATTTTAGTGCGAAATTCATCTAGTGGATTTTATAGAAGATGATTCACTTTTAATAGTTTTCTCTAACATTTTACAGAAATATAAAATGGTAGAAAGTTTTTTTTATTTCTGTATGATTCGATAGAGCGTTGATTACTCTATCCAACGGTATAGTTTTCATTTGATTAATCTAATATGTTGGTTAAAAAATTAGTAAGTTTCGTGAAGTAGGTAAAGAAATCTTTTTTTTCTGTTGAATTTTGAGATATTTTTGTCGAGTAATTCAAGTAATTATAATGTATTGAACAAGCGAATATTTCTCCTTTTATGTAATCAGATAGAGAATTCACTTCTCTATCGAACTATATATTTTTTGCCAATTTATTTTCTACTTCGACTGGAAATTTAGTGAACGTTTAACAATTTTTTTTGACGGATCATCAATTATCTGTTTTTCACGAATAAATTAAACTTGTCTAGCTATGCCGATCTTTGCGATTAATATACAGTCTCATTGATTAACAATTTCTCCATTAATCCATGTAATTTTAGCCTAATTTAGTTATAAAATCTTACAGGTAAATTTAAGATTATAGAAATAGCACCGAAAATGAAGAAGTGCAAAAGTGTCGAAATTTCCAATAGTAAAATTTTATTTTCTCCTCGAATTCAAAACCATTCTATTCAATACTTGGTGTAACTCTAAGTTTGAAGGATCTCTTCCTTATAAGACTAATTTCGTGACAATCGAACGTAGTCTGAGTCAAGTATACGGTTACAAAAGTTTTATTAGCTAGTTTTAGAGCTTTTTTTAATTATTTAGACTATATTTAAATAAAGAAATGATAATATCGGTTAAATTTAATAATTGAATTGAAACATTGAATGATAAATCTAACGAGTGAAAACTTCGTAAGAAATAAAGTGATTTTATTTCAATTTAGATTAATAATAATATTTGTTTAGTATTCAATTTGAAGAAAAAAATTTTAAGCTAGAGATGTTCAATAGTAAATATAGTTGTATAAATTAATC
The DNA here is from genome assembly GCA_022393335.1 of Macrotrachela quadricornifera. Taxonomy (NCBI): domain Eukaryota; kingdom Metazoa; phylum Rotifera; class Eurotatoria; order Philodinida; family Philodinidae; genus Macrotrachela; species Macrotrachela quadricornifera. Next base: position 87,652 of record JAJEKB010001325.1, on the reverse strand, counting down.
GAAATGATTTTATCACTATATTGATGACTGGAATAATAAATTCAGCTAGAAAACAAAAAATTAAATAAGATAAAAACAATTTATGTTAAAATAGTATATTAATAAATGTTGTAATCCAAAATTTTATTTGAGTAATGACAAATTATATATCAATCGATAGAGCTCATCAAAATGAGTGAAATGCAACTAATTTGACATGTGGCATGATTTATCGAGCGAATCGTTATATGAAACATTTTTTATATGTTCCAAAAACTATAAGTCTTCATTAGTGTTATTAATCTCATTTTTAAAAGTAAGTATACCATTCGATAGAACTCATTGAGTTCTATCTAGCACACAATATACCACACTTGACATATGTGATTCTGCGAATCGATCTGAAAAAACTCGAATCCGTCGCTAACTTCCCCTATATTACATATGGGTATTTAACTGTTGTAGATAAAAGGACTCTGTAGTGACAGAATTATGAGTATAGGAAATCGATTCAAATTCTGTTAAGGATAAGAATACAAAGGAAAAATAATTTAAACAGTCATAGGACATGTCTTAATTTTTTCGAGAAGTCGTTATCCAGTGTGTCCCTTAAATTGAAAGGATAAGCTGTAGGAATGAGAGTCCATTTATATCTATGTCTGTCTATCTGAAATATAGTTTCTATACGGTTACTACGATATATTTAAGAAATATCTGATAGTCATGGGGAAAATGGCCATCTTTTGACGATGATTTTAATGAATGTAAAGAATATTATAAAGTGTGTTTATAGTCAATACAACTAAAAGTTAACTGATTATTAGAGAATTTAGTAAAAGCCAGAATAGAATGACGCGCGTTACTGTATTATAAGTGTAATTCGATTGTTTTTCAATATTGTGTGTGTATAATCTTATAATAAACAACAATTACTTCCTCTAAAGTACTGTGACATATAGTTTTTCAGTGCATATAAAAGAACTGATGCATTAATAGCTATCATAGTTTCTGGTATGAATAAGTATATCTTAAATGTATCAGGGAATGATCTGTATCAAAATCAGTTCTAAAACTTTTTCTGGATGTTTTCTATTTGAACAATTCAAATACACGTTTCTAAAGAATTGGAGTTGAATGTTGCTAATAAAACTTATAATATAACAATATGTGTTATCCATACTGATATACTTAATAAAGTATAGACATAGTTCATTGGATACTTATTAAGGGTGACATTAATAGAATAAAAAGTTCCATGTTGATAATGCTTTTAAACCCTGCAGGAGATGCATTAGATTCTATGAGTAAGATTTGTATAGAACATTTATAAAACTGAAGCATCCAACTTTTCTTCGTTAATCAATCAAACAATATTATGATCATTGATAAAACAAGAAATATAAGTAATAGTTCAAATCTATTAACTAATTCTTATTTATTTGTCATTGATAATTAACTGAATCTGTACATTATTGATGAAAAACTTCATCAAGCGATTAAACGACTTTTTTTTATTTTGAAAATATTGCGTGTTTTAATTACAACAAATAAAATACATCTATAATCTCAGTATAAAATAATATTTTTGCTAGATCATTTTGTTTTTTTGAATATAAAATTGAATGAAGCCAAAATATAATTCCATCTCAACCAAATAATATTCTAAAATAAAATCTTATTTCAATTGAATTCTTTTTTTAATACTTTATAACATTTCTATGTTTTTATTATATATACATTTGCTCATTCTGTTAAGAATAGTTTTAAGTTGATCGAGTTCTTTTTTATTTTTTTTTAAAATTATATTCTATTCTTCTTAGAATGAAATTGAATTATGAATAGAAAAGATAATCATTCTCGTTCAACTGGTATTCAATCACTATCTAATCGAAATTTATCACGAATATACTCATCAGATAGTGTGAAAAATGTTGAATTAAAAGTTGAATGTAATTCAAAACTTCAACGAGCTCGTTTTCATGGTGTTTCAATGCAACGACGATCATCAATATCTCAACAATCTTTTGTTTTATCATCAAATAATGTAAATAATAAATCTCAAAACATGAATTTATCAACTGACATACATCCTTCAGTATTAAATTTACGATCTAAATCAATTTCAAAAAAATCTATTAAATCTAATCAACATGATATTTCAAATGAATTAGATAATAAAAAAAAGTAAAATTTCAAAATAAACTTTTTTTTCAAATTTTATTTCTTTTTATAGTAAAAAAAATTCTTTTTGTTCTCGTCGTAAAATATTTTTATGTATTATAATATCTATACTTCTAATATTATTAATTGTTTTATCTATTGTATTACCATTAAAATTAAATAATTCAAGTAAATTTTATTTTTTTGTTATAATAATTATAAATTATATATATATATTTTATTTAGAAACAACTTCTTCAACAAATCGTAAGTACTCCTTTTTTATTTAAATTTCGATTATTTTTATATTTTTATTTTGAATAAAAAAAAAGAATTAACAACTACACAAAATTTTGCTTGTACATCAGGTAGTTTAATATGTTCAACACCAATATTTCATTGGAATTATTATTGTACTCCAACATCATATAATTATTATTCATGTTGTTATTTATCACCTATATCAACACAATTAACAATTGAATTTTACTTGCAAGATGATATATCACATTGGTCTATTGATGATATTAGTGCAATACAAAATAATGGTGAACTTATTATAAATGGTGGTTTTGAATCAAATTTAAATGGATGGATATTAACAATGTTACCAAATGCAACAACAACAACATATGTTCATAATCAAATTAGTTCATCACATACTGGTTCATCTTATCTTTATGGTGGATCACAAAATGCTCCAGCTTATTTAAAACAAACATTTAATATAATACAAGGACAAAATATAAATATTAGTTTTTGGTGGGCTGATGAAGGTAGTACAACATATATTCCAGGAAAAATTTGTCAAGCAACTGTTAAATTAATATAAAAAATAACAATTTAATAGATTTTCAAAATTTTATTTTTTAATAATAAATTAAAAAAAAAAAAATTATTCATTATAATATTAAATTTATATTTCGAATTTTTCAATATACTTATGGAGTAAGTGTAATAGTTCCTTCACATCTTTCTGTTGGACCAGCTGAACCACCTTCATCTCTCCACCAGAAACTAACATTTACATATTGTCCTTGAATAACATTAACAGTTTGTTTTATAGAATCCGATGTTAATGTTGCTTCGGAATGAAGATATGATAAACCAGAATGTGATGTACCTGGTGAAAAATATGCTAAAGGTGTTATTGAATGATTTGCTGAAGTTATTATCCATCCAGTTAAATTCGCTTCAAAGCCACCATTAATTATAAGTTCACCATTACCTTGTGTCATACTAACATCATCAATAGACCAATGACTAACTTGTTCTATAAGTTTAAATTCAATTGTTAATTGAGTTGATATTGCTTGATAACAACAAGTATAATAAAGATATGATATTGATGATCTTGTACAATTTCCTGTTCCATTTATAGAAAATATTGGTGCAGGACATATGATACCACCAGTTGTACATGCAGAATTTTGAGTAGTTGTTAGAACTATAAAAGAAAAATTGATTTATAATAGATATAAAAAATATTTACCTGAAGATACAGTAGTTATTGCTAAAATAAAATCAAAAAAAAAAATTAGAAAAGAAAAAGAAAACTCAAAAATTTCACTTGTAGTTGTAGAGCCTAAAAATGTAAGATAATCAAAAACTATATCAAAACAAAAGATAAATTTATTTACTTGTCGATTGATTTAATGCATATATAAGTATAGCAATAATACCTCCGATAAGTAAAAGTAAGAGAAGAATACATAAACCAAGTTTATAAAAGAATAGTTTAGATCTTTTTTTCTTTCTTTTTTTTCTATGAAGTTTTTTTTTAAAGAATAAAACAAACATTTTTTTAATAATTATTTAACATACTTTTCAAATATATCTGTTGTAAATTCATTTTGACATAAATTTCGATCATTAATAGGACTTATTCGATGATTACGACTTAATATTCGATGTGTATTATACATATCAAAATATGTTGTTGAATTTCTAATTGAATTAATAGAATGAAAATCTTGAATAGGATCAGATAAATTCACATGCATTTTTTCTTCTTTTATTGATGATGAAATTTGATTTTCTTGTTCTTTATTTTGTTCCGAATTGATAATTATCATCTTTCTAGAATTTGTTGATAAACCCGAATGACATACAGATATATTAGCAAAACGAGTACTATTTAAATTTGTTCGATGTCTAATATATGATTGGGATGTTTTTAAATGACTTGAATGAAGTTTTTTATCATTATTTCGTTTTAAAGAATTTTTCCGAGATATACGATGTACTATTATTCGATCAAAATCACGATTCATATCCATATTAGAATTCATTTTTAGTTACAAAATTCAATTGATCTACATATATATATATTTGCTGAAGAAAGACTTTTGATTAAAAAAAAAAAAGAATCTCATCAAAAAAAAAACAAAGGAGAATAATATAGAATTAAAATTTGAAGTGAAGACAAAAAAGATGCATGACAACATATCGATAGTTGATGTTCTTTGAAGAATCTATTTTATAGATTTTTAATTTAAATTTAATAAGAAAATTAAATCAAAACATTTTTCAATATTTTATATAAATAAAACTATAAATATATTTCTAATATATCATTTTGTAATTAAATGAATGAGTTATACTTGTGACTAGATAACATATCACAAGGGATAATATTATTGATTCTCTAGTGAGAATAGATGAAAGAAAGAAATTGATAGATAGGCAAAAATTTTCTCTTATAATTTACAAAACTAACAAACAAAAAGAAAATATAAACATATATTTGACAGATTTAATATAAAGAATTTTTTTCTCATCTACTTATTTTCTTAATAAATAAATTGCTTTGCAATATTTATGTCGTTTTTTTTTTTTTATTTTTAAGAAAGACAATAGACATCAATGTGAGAATTACATTTCAAGAAAGAAACAATTGTTAATTTCTTTTTAAACATAATAATTGTCTGAATCGAGCTTAATAGTAACGATCATATAATAATAATAACAAGTGTGTAAAACAAGAACAAGAAAAATAATTAGAAAAATAATATGAGATTGCTTATTCATCATCATTATCATCATGGCATTGCCTTACTAAAGTTCATCGGTCTCGTCGATAGAAAAAAATGCTTGAATAAATGTGAAGACAAAAAAAAATGATGAGTAAGATTGGTCTTTTATTATCTATTATTTTAACATTCTTTTTTGTGTGGACATTGATCATGGATTACGCCATTTATTCGGCCCCAAAACATACAATATCTACGAATCCTGTAGCTCATTAGAGTAAACTACTGAACGCGATAGACACAAGAGAGAGAGAGAGAAAGAAAAAAAGAAAGAGAGTAAAAATCTCTCGTTTTCTTTTCTCTTTTAGCTCATAAAAAAAGAAAACGAGAAAGAACGGGTCTAACAATAGAAAGAAAGATGGAGAAAGATTTTTTTTTCTTCTCCTCTTTCGATGAGAAATAGAAAGAGATGCATGTCTCTCTCTCCCTCTCTCTCTCTCTCTCTCTCGTCTAATGTTGAACATATATACATACATATAGATACACATAGAAAAAATTATCATTCTTCATCGTCACTTGTCTCAAAAGAGATATAGTTGAACGAATGGATCTCGAACTTCGTTGTCCATCATGTAAAGAATATTATCGTTCACCTGTTTATTTACCATGTACACATTCTCTATGTTATACATGTGCATTGACTTCCATTCAACCAACAAATGAACATCATCAAAATCAATCTACATATGATATATCATCAACATCTTTTGCATCCGATCTTGATAAACTTTCACTAACAAGTGACAATGATTCAGGTGTTATTTTAAATCGACATTCACCATCATCATCATCATCATCATCTAGTTCATCATCATCTATATCATCTTCCAGTCGTCCATCTAGTTTACTTTTACCACCAGCTTTACCTGAAATATCAACATCATCATCATTTTTATCAACAACACCTACTCGCCATCAAACAACTAAAACATATTCAACTTGTTTACAATGTCCTGTATGTTCAAAAACAATTTTTATGGATATAACTGGTGTAAAAAGTTTACCAAAAAATCGTCTTCTTGCTGATATTATTAATCGTTATCATGGAGAAATATCATCTGAACAACAACAAGCACCAAAGTGTCAATTATGTCGACCTTCAGAAGAACGAATAATTACACGTATTTGTGAACAATGTCGAATTGGATATTGTGATCAATGTCGTGATCAATATCATCCAATGCGTGGTCCATATTCAAAACATAATTTTATTGATGCATTACAACAATTACCTAATAATATTAATGAAAAAATTTTTTGTCATGAACATTCAAATCGTTTAGCAACATCATATTGTCTTCATTGTCGATTGGAATGTTGTCAACAATGTTCAATACATACAAATCATGATATTGTATCTATTCAACAAGCCAGTAAACTCTATAAGGTAAATCGAAAATTCAGTGATTGCATATTGAAAAAGGAAGTCATTCTTTCTTTCTTTCTTTCATTTTTTTAATCAACTCTCGTCTGTCTGTCCAGTTTAGTTTACTAGTGCAGACACAATGCTTATCACGCACATACATACGGTCAAGATCACATCCGTCTCCTTGCTTTCTCGAGAGAATGGTCAGTTAGCCCTGAGGCGTCCTTCTCTCGCGTTTTTTTTTATGACAAAAAAAAAGAATGAAGGAGAAGAATCAAATTCGAACGTCGGACACATTTCCGATCCTCACGAGACAAAGACAAAAAACAGGAAATGTGCTGACTAATGTCTTTTGCTTTCTATAATATTCCAAATAGTTGAACATGTTGCCTCTTCTTTCCCATTCGCATATACATATATATACTTGAGCGCATCTGTTGTCACTCGAGCGAGAAGACAAAAAAAATTTGTTTCAACTGATGACCCTGAGAAATACGAAGGCGTCGGCCTGAGTGCTCACGCGTGCGCATGTCATAAAGATCAATCGTATATCTCATCAATTCAATCATAACAATTCATCTTATTGTTTTCACATTTTTCAAATAATGATAGATGATCATAAATACATATTGTTTTTGAAAATTAACGAAGCAAAAATATTTATATATATATACACTTAAAACATTCATTTGGGATTTACTCTTAAATAGTCTTTGAACTTTTCACCTGTTACATAACATAGCATCATGAAAGACATTTGATTCAGTTTTTTTTCCTCTCGGGTATGTACATATAAGTATTCATCTAATCTGACCATTGTCCCTTGTCTATCATCTTCTCTTTTCACATTATTTTTATTATTAATGAGTGCAAAAAAAAACGGAAAAAAAACCTCTATTTCTCTTTTTTCAATTAACGATGCAAACAATGGAAAAAGACCGGATGACCACTCTCACTCGAGCGGCAAGATTCTTTTTGATGACCGTCTATATGTATGCGTATGCTATCTAAACTATTATTGTTCTAACACGAGGTGAAGTGTCGTGCTTCTTTTTTTTTTTTCTATTATAATACAAACTTCCAGTTTCTTGTTCCGCTTGTCTTCTCAAGAAACATTACTATGTAAATTGAAAAAAAAAAGTATGATGATGCAATCAACGGAAATATATATGTATGCATAAATCACATTCTTTTTTTTTCGAATTTTTAATGTGACTTAGTGACACCTCCTCTTTTTTATTATTTTTTTTTTATTTCTTTTATTATCATTAATCAAATTTTAATATTATTAACAAAACAAAAAAAAATTTTTTTAATGTCTGTCCTTGTGTCTAGACTCAATTGTCATCACAACTACAATGTTTATCGGAAAAAGCTAAATATGGTGCAGAATTTTTAACCAAATTAAAGCTATATCCAGACTATATCAAGGTAATTTACTTCTGATAAGATTCATATCATTCTTCATCTTCTTCTTCTTTTAAGACAAATGAATAACTAGTAGAGAATGGAATAGTTGAAGACAGCTAGCAGGAGGTTAACATAGATAGAGATAATCAAGGCAGATGGTCAATCGTCTAGGCATTTATTATTGAAGGTCAATGTTCAGTTTCGATATTTATTTTATCATTCGATTAAATAAATTGATCCAACTGAGAAATAAATTTAAATCACCTGGCAATTGTTCTTATTTAAATTATAGAATAATAATAATAATATATACAGAGAATAAAAGAAGCAAACAAAACAAGAAAGAATAAATCTGATCTTTTTCGTTCGGGAATGTCTAATGACTATTAGTCGTATGCTTCATTAGATCCATCATTCAAACAAAATAACCTTGTTAGAAGAATCTCTTTTCTTTCTATTCCTCAAGAGATGTGCATGTCGGATGTGAATACATGCAAGAATAAAAAGCTAAAGCAACGTAACAACATCATCATCATCATCATCATCATATTTCTCTCTTGATAAAATCATTTCAATGATAAAAAATGATTGAATAAATAAAAAGAAAATCTATTAAACAATAAAATAAAAACAGAAATTTACTTTTATTTTCTTTTTTTTTTGTTATTCAAATAGAAAAATGGTGAAATATTTGAAAAAAATTTAATTAAAGATATTGATAATCTTATTCGAACACTTGAAAATAAGAAACAAGAATTATTAACATATATTCATAAAGAAATTGAAAGAAAAATTTCTTTAATACATCAACAATATTCAACATATAATACACATATACAACAAACAACAGGTTTTTTACAATTTTCAATTGAAGCATTAAAAGAGTCTGATCCATATGCTTATCTTCAAGTTTGTTATTCAAAAATTTTATTCTCTTTTTTTCACAAAAAATTTATTCTTTTTTTAAGGTATGTCATGGTTTAAATAGTAAATGTTCATCAATATATGAACATTTTTCTGATGAATATGAATGTAAACCACATACATCATATGAATTTGATTTTACATTTAATACTGAATGTATTTATCGAGATATTCATCATTTACAATTCCAACAAATAAAACGTAAGAATTAATCTATTTATTTATTTATATAAATACATCATCCGAAATAATATATTGTCTAATCAATTTATATTTGATAAAAGAATATTTCTCGATTAAGTATTTCTGTTTTATACAAAGAAACAATTAGTATGTTCTATCTATATTTACTTAGACAAAACATTTTTCTTTATAAACATTCGAAATATTAAATTACAACAGACATCTCTTTGCGGTATATTAATGTTCACATAACTTCTTTTTTTCTTTCTTTCTTTTCTTTTTTTTTGATAAACGAGACAATACATAAACAAAAAGGAAGTATATACATATGTGAATATTCTCATCATTGTTTAAATTATATCATAAAAAATAAATTTTCAAATGATATTTTATTATTTAATGATTGATAGAAATTATTTATGGATTAATGAATAAATTGACACATGTTTTATGTTAATATATATGCTTGAAAAGAGATTTCCGGATAATATTATATATTGATTGTCTTTTGTTTGTTTTTTTTCTTCTTTACATATGTTTTATATTATCAATATGATCAAGATTGACCTTGATTTCTTTTTCTTTTTAAATACATCGAGGAAAAAAAAAAAAGATTTTATCATTTAACGGAAATACTTCTTTTTCTTTTTTGATGATGTTAAGAGATTTCTCATAGTAACAGCCATGTACGGATTTCCTTTTATGCTTTTCAAGGATCTTTTTTTGCTTTGGTCTCTCGTGAGAGAATAAGAGAGTTCGATTAACAATAAAATGAACAATGCTTTTTATATATGTGTTAATCGAATGAGCTAATATTGACGTTGTATTACGTAAATTGATGTTCTTCATTTTCTTCTTTTTTTTTTCTTTTAGCACCCTTATCTCCTCGTTTTATTGCCGAACAATGTCTATGCCATGATGAACAATCGGGTACAATATCTGGAACACTTGCATGGTCTATGCGTGATGTTGGAGCTATACAAGGTTTTATTCTTGAATTAGATGATGGAACATTTGTATCAGATTTTCGAGTAAAAAATAATAATAATATTTTCTTTTCATATAAATCATATCTCATGTATATATAGGAAGTATATGATGGCACTGAAACAATGTGTGCAGTTGATGGTCTTCTTCCATCAAATGTATATACAGCAAGAGTAAAAGCTTACAATCAAGCAGGTGAAAGTGCCTATAGCGAATGTATAACGCTTCATTCATCTTCCGGTATGTAAATAAATCAAACAGGATATTTATAATTTTTCCTTTTAATTCTCTTTATCATCTATAGTTTCTTGGTTTACATTTAATCCTCGAACAGCACATCCGGATATACAATTTTTATCAAATAACAATCATTTTAATTTTGATTCTATAACATGTCTTAGTTCACAAGAACGTGTTGCACTTGGTTCACGTGGTTTTCGTAATGGTATACATTATTGGGAAATAACTATACAACGTTATGATGATAAACCTGATCCAGCATTTGGTGTTGCTCGTTTTGATGTTTTAAAAGAACATATGCTTGGTAAAATTTTCTTTTTTTTTCTTTTATTCAGAAGAAACATATTTTGTATTTTAAGGAAAAGATTCAAAATCATGGTGTATGTATATTGATTGTCAACGTTCATGGTTTATGCATAATGGACAACATACAAATCGTATTAATGGTGGAATAACTGTTGGTTCAGTAATTGGAATTTTATTAGATTTAAATAATGGTACATTAAGTTTTTATATAAATGACGAAGCACATGGTCCAATAGCATTTTCAAATTTAACACAAGGTGGTGTTTATTATCCAGCTGTTAGTTTAAATAAAAATGTTCAATTGACACTTGTCTCAGGACTTGATCCTCCAAGACAAATAAATCATGACTTGTAATTTTTTCCTAGATATTTCGTTTTCTTTTTTTTATGTTTTTTTTTTTTTGGTGTTTCGTCTTGTGCTCGTTTTATGTATAGGTAAACTTGTATACAGATGATGAAGAAAAAAAACAATAAAAAATAAATTAAATTATTCTATTAATTGAAAAAAAAATCAATTGCATTTCTATAGTTTCTGTTATTATAATATCAAATGACTTTTATCTTTGAAAAATTCTTTTTTTTCATTGATTCATAAAGAATCGAAATAACTTTTAATGGATAATCGTATATATTTATTTATTTTTGTTTGAACTTATTTTATGACGTTCGTTATTTTTATGAGCTATTCAATTGTATTTGTTCACTCCTTTTTTCTTTTCTTTTCATTGATTGATAACGATAGTTGTTATTCATTTTTGACCTATACAAACACATATTTCTGTCACGCATTCGACACGGATGAAAAAAGAAACAACTTTAAATCGATCGGGTCAACTATTAAACGCCCCGTTTGAAGACAAGAAATGATGATGTATGACTATTTGATTACGCCCTACAGTCTGTCTACTTGTCGGCGACGTTTATATATAAAATGAAGAAGTCCAAGAATGCGAACTAAAGTTAAAGTATCTACTCAATATAAAGTAATAAGAATATGATAACACTATATATGTATATAGAAATGTAACATCAAATATTGACATGTAACTTATCGATTTTTCGTCATCATTGATAGTTTCTAATGTGTAACAGTTTCTATACGATGAGAATCAGCTGTATTACTTAATAATGTCTCATATGTTATCGATTGTATAAATAAGATAGAATTGGAATGTATAACAAAAAAAAACGGAAAAAAATAAATAAAATAAAGTAATTGATCTCTATCATGATATGTCAATCTTTATTTATTGTGATGATTGAATATATTTTTTTTTGTGATTATTTATATTAGAGAAGATCCTTGACTTTTCATTCTTATAAATCTATCAGGGTGTGTCCGGAACTTAACAGAGCAATCGAATTGCTGTCAATGTCAAGTTTAGTTCAATTTGTCACACAATGAAATAAATGAGTCTTCTTTTTTCCTTCTTCTTCTTCTCTCTTTCTCTCTCTTTTAATCACTAGTCTGTAAACTGATCATTATATTCATTCTTTTCAATCAATATCTAAATGTGTTCATCTTTAACTACACACCCTAATCATAGGATGGATTGAATATTGATGATGATTGACAACGCGTGACCTTACTCGTATGCACGTTTAACGTCAAAAACAATAGTCATACTATAAATAACTGTTTCTATTTCCCAAGAGTACAATAAATAAATGGTCATAGTAGCACGTGTGCTAACATTAGTAATGAAAGTAAATGATGACAGATCCACTCCAATCAACTATTGACTACTCTAGTGACATATCAATCAAGGACATATATATATAGAAATTGAAGTATCTGTCAGACAAATGATGGTACTTATAATTAGTCTAATTTATTTTTTATTATTTAATGATGAAAAGTCAGAAGGTGATGATGTAGAAAAAAAGATTTTGTTTTTTTATTTGAATAAAATGATCAATTTTTGATGAATATATTTGTTCATGTTGCTACTATCGACAATCAATGGAATAACAAGTAGCTTGCGGGCAAAATCGATCATCGACGCACTTTTTTTTTACACTTCAATTTTCAATGAAGTTTTTTTTTTTCTCATTTAATATAAAAAAAAAAGAAGTAATATAGTCACAAATAGAAAAAAAAAAGAGAAATGAAAATTTGATGGCTACTGAAGGATCAATAACAACACGTACATACCATCGGTCAGTAGCACCAATCTATTTATCATATTCGAATCAAACCGGTTTTATTGAAAGATATTTTGTTGTTAAACTTTATGAACAATTAATAGAAAAAGGTTTAGGTGAAGGTGTTCTTTGGTTTGATCATCATCAAGGAATACATCCAGATAAAGTAAAATATTTATTTTTTTATTTTTTATTTACTTTTGATAATTTTAGTCAGCTACTTGGTTTGCTGATCGTCTTGAAGTAATTGATTTATCAATTGGAAGTCTTTTAATATTATCTAATGCATGTCAACATCAACGTTTAATGACAATTGAAACAAAGGCTATTGTTGATAGAAAACTTTTATCAGGAACACAATCTATTTATGGTTTATTTGTTATTTTATTAGATGATTGTCATGATTTTACATATTTACAAACACGTGCAGATTTTTTTTATGCATTTAATAAAGCGGAATCGTTATTAAATGTTGAAGAACGTATTGAAATTATTTTTAATCAATTATTAAGTAAATTATTACCATATAAACAATTTTCTTCGATTAAAAATAATATAACAATAAATGAGTATAGAATAGATGAAGAAGAATTTAAACCATTATGTTCTTGGACACCAAAAGATATTCAATTATTGTTAGCACGTATTGGTGTACATGAAACAAGTCGAAATCTATTTGCTGAAAAAAAAATTGATGGTTATTTATTATTAGCATGTACTGAAAATGAATTAAAAGATTATTTCTTAATGAATAATCGTAAAATTCGACAAATGTTAATTGAACATGTTATACGTATAGAAATTATTATTCTTTTTAAATAAATAAAAAATATTTTTTTTGTATATTTTTAGAAACAATTCATCGTGAACGACAAAATCCATTACAATGGCATTATGAAGCTAAAAAACATAAAGGAAAAAATGATTATGTTTATATAATTTGTGATCCAGAAGATTATGTAATAAGTACTCAAATTTCAAATTTTTTAAAAGATAAAAAATTTCGAGTAAAATTAATTTTTCTAATAACAAAAAATAAAACTAAAATTTTCATTTTTGCTATTATTGAAATAGGTATTTACACATAATTCTCGATATGGAAAAAGCAAATATGAATTTTTAGCTTTAAATGGACCAACTATAGCTCGAACAAAAGATGTTATTTATTTATTAACAGCAAAATCATCTCGTTCAACATTTACATTTCATGAATTAACATTAGCTGAATGGTTTGAAAAACCAATTGTTACAGTTTATAAAGAAAATGTTTGGCCTAATATGCGTTCATCAATTCGTGCTTTACTTGGTAAAGAATTTGTTTTTCTTTTTAAATAAAATTACATTTTTTTTTTAATTATAAATTAGCTGATTATCCATCAGTTGATTTTATGCATCAATCATTACATGAAAGTCTTACAATTTTACATACATATCTTCATCCACAAATGCTTTCATCAGATGAATCAACTGAATATATTGAAAAACTTAAACAAACTGTTCGACCATTAGCAAGTTTAGCAGCATATAATAGTAATTTAAAACCAAAAATATCTCCTCCATCTGATGAAAGTAAAAGAAAAGAAAAATAGAATACAAAACATTTCTTTATTTTTGTTTCTTATTATGTAATCTAGATCAATCGGATAATCCTCGTTTTGTTTATTTAAGTTATTCAAAAATAAATGAAAAATGGAATGTTATTCATGCTATTGAACGACTTATATTTGTACTTGAATCACATCATTTTCATACTGGAATTCAAATAACAAATAATAATAATAATAATACCAGTAGAGAAAATGATTCGTAAGTATTTTTTTTTCTTGAATAATTAAATGAATCAAAATTTGATTATTTATCATCTTACTTCTAAAAATATGGATTAAAGAAAAAGATTTTTTTAATATTCAAGAGAATTTTATTACTCGATAGATAATGAGAAAAGTTAAATGTAATTAAATATTGTAATGAGTTTTTCTTTATTTATGTTTTTCTTTTAATTGTGCATTTGAGAATTCCTGAAGGAGTTTTATTACGACTATTTACTTTTTTTTCCTTTGAAAAAATATAACAAATTGAAAAATCTAATTGAGATCTATTATTGAATTAAGATTTGTTTTCATTATATAAAAAGACATTTTCTATAAATAGCTCCTCATTTTTACTGAGTTTTGTTGAAGTATGAAACTTGTCATCTTTTTACTTTGAATAAAAAGTAACTCTGTAGTTTTACATGATTTTTCAAATAAAAAAAAATAAGTAAATCGGAGTAAATGTAAATGTACTTTGTTCGTCTCACGTTTTCTTCATAAAATATATTTTATTTATATAAAAAATTGTGAACGATTGACATCGACTCAATCGTTCAACTGTAATCTTCGGTTTTTTGCAAACATTTATCAGTTTATGTCAGCATATGGTTACTAGATACTATGCTTTTACCACCTTTTCAAAGATATTGAAACTATTGTTTAGGAAAAAAAAGGCTTTCAACTAACATCTAATGAAAGTATCAGATGAACTATCATCTTATTACTTTTCTTATAGAGTATTTTTTAAAAAAATTTTAATTTTATTTTTAGACATCATTTACCAAAAATTCAATCAAAACCTTCTTCTATTAATATTAGTGATTCATATCTTCATGGTTTTACACCATCAATTCCAATATCAACTGATATTCGTCGTGTAATAGGTCCAGGTGATATTCGTCATTGTCGTTTAATGATTGTTTGTTTAACACCAAAATATTTTCGTAATGAACATTGTTTAAATGAATTACGTTTATGTGAAATATATCAAAAACCAATACTTGTTTGTTTATTACGACATATGAATACATATCAATCAAATCAAATATTAAATACAAATATGAATCTTGATGAACAAATAAGTATGTTTATTCCAGCTAATTTACCAATGACAACATTAAATTTTTTACGTAAAAATATTCGTTCATCATGTATTAATTTAACAACAAATGAATTATTTTCACGAAATATACCGATTTTATTAAGACGATTAGAAACAATTATAGGAAAATATCGAAATCCTATGGAAGCATCAACAAATTCTTTAAATACAAATAATTTTATTCAAACAAGTGAAGTTTTTTGAATAAATTCAAATAAATAAAATAAAAAATATTTTTTTAAACGATAGATGACGCAACAAATTTTTTATATAATTGATCATTGAAAAAAAAAATATATGTGTATATTAAATTTAATATCATTCATTCAAATAATAAGCATTTCTTTTTCTTTTTTTTTAATTAAAAAAAAATATTTCTTGAAAATTAAAAATAAAAGAAGAATAAAATGAAAATCTCATGGCGATATTTAACCAATCATATAAAAAAAAAATGCCACGCTCTAATCAATGCATTCTACCACGGTATAATAGTTATTTGTTAATAGTGCACACAAAACATTGAATTGAATTCTTTTGTATATATTGTTTTAACTTCTTGAATATTTATAGATGATGAATATGAATCAATCAATGTCTGATCATCCTCAAACTTTACCACCACCAATGAATAGTTACATTCCTCCTTCAGTACCTTTAACTTCTACATTAAATCAACAACAGCAACAACCACCATTTATAACATCAGAACAACCAACACATGTTCAATATCCTCCAACAGCTATCAGTTCAACTGATGCTGAAGTATCAACAACTAATTTTAATGCTCAACAACAACAACCACAACAACAGCAGCAACAGCAACAACAACAACAACAAATGGCAAATATGATGCAAATGCAACAACAATGGGCTGCAGCTGCTGCTGGAGGTTATGGTGCACCTTATATGATGGGATATCCACCAGGAATGATGATGATGCAACCACCTATTGGTATGGATCGACCAGCATCACGTCAATCTTCTCGTCCACCATCTCGACAAAGTGTTACAGCACCAGTGTCATCATCAAGATCAGTAGTAAATGGTCAAACATCTGGTCAAACACAAGGTTATCCTGGTTTTATTCCACCTGGAATGTATAATCCATGGTTTGATCCATATTGGCAATCAGTATATACTACTTATCAACATCCATATAATTTTGGATATACAGATGAAATGTTAAAATATTGGAAACAAATGTCACAAACCGATGATGATCGATATAGTCATCATTCAGCTGCTTATTCACAATCAAAACAATCACAACATAGTTCATCAATGCATACATGGGGTTCAAGAGATTCACTTAATGATCCATTTTAGTAAATATCACTTTCTTTTTAAAATATTTCTATGTATTTATTTATTTTTAGTCAAAGTCATAATGTTTTTGTTAATGGATATTATCCATCTAAACAACAAAATATTCCAAATCAATTGAAACGACCAACAAAACCTAATACAGATCCAAATACATTATTAACTACTGCACCAATTTCAAATCAACAAATACCATCAACTGAATCAAAAACAAAAACTATTAATACACAAGAAAATAATAATGATGAAGAAGAAGATGACGATGAAGATGAAGATGAAGACGAAGATGATGAAAATGAGGATGAAGAAAATGATGATGACTCTGATGATGCAAGTAGTGATCGTTTTAGTATAAAATCTGATTTAGAACAAATTAATGAACAATCATCAAAAGCACGTCAAACACCACCTTTGTATATTCGTCCTCATTTACGAGCTAAATTTGTTTTTGATCAACTTATTCAAGTTTTACCTCAATCACCATCGGATACAAATCAACCAGCAACTGTTGAAATTATTTCTGCAAATGTAAATATTTTCTATTATTTAATCAAAAGAAAACAAATTTCAAATAAAATTTTTTTTCGTTTATATTTATTTAGGCTATACATTCATTAGCACCGTCTTTAAATGAAGAAAAACAATTAATGTCGGATTTTATTGGTCCATTAACTGCGTAAGATTTATCTATTTTAATAAAATTTATAAAAAAAATAAAACAAACATTTCTTTTCTTATTTAAGATCAACTGCTAAATCAAATGTTATTCGATATTGTGAACGTCAATCCCAATTAGCTAATAAATCTCTTCATATTATTGATCGTGATGCTTTATCTATACTTTGGCAATATATGGCATTACTTGTTAAAACTAATGGAGTAAATTCAAATAAAATAAAAACAACCAATATTTATTATTAATTCTTTTAGGTTATTGATGTTCGTACTGACATTCCAAAAATTCTTTGGTCATCAAGTATTACACCAATTGTTGAAGAATCATCTTTAAATAGTACAAATACATCAACAACATTAGAAAATTCTTTAAGAGAATTTCTTGCACTTGGTGAAATTGATACAAGTATTAAATTTGCTTGCGAAAATCAATTATATACTCATGCACTTATTATTTCTTATTTAACTGATAAACAATCATTTGAAAAAACAATACATAAGTAAAAATAAGATGACAAAAAAAAATATTTTATTTTAAAATATTATTTTTTTGTTTTCTCTTAAGTATTATATCAAATCTTGATAATGGTGATGTATTAAAAACATTTTATGAATTAGGAGCTGGTTCAATACCAACTGTTGTTTCAGTAAAATTTAATAATTAAAAAAAATATCAATATATTTTTATTTATTTTTAGAATGTTACAAAAACACATTATGGAGATTGGAAACGTCATTTAGCAGTTATATTAGCAAATCGTACCGATGTAAATGCACAATTTGTTGATCTTTGTGTTAAAACAATGGGTGATACACTTGGTAAAAATTATTTTATTTTATTAAATAATATTTAATACAAAATTAATATGATAAATATCGATTCCTATTTCTTTTTCGAAAGAAGCATATTCTGATAGAAATATTTTATTACAAGTTGATAAGAATTTCTGTTAACTCATTGTAGAAACACAATCATAGAATTCATTAGATATTTCATAAATAGAGTTGTAAAACTTTACAATTTGTTAGTTGGCGCATTATTTCTGATGTGAGAAGATAGAGAGTATCTAAAAATTATAAATCAGTTTTTATGAATTACCGAAAATATTCAGATACTTTCTATTTTCTTACGATAAAAAGGATGACCTAAAACACAAATTGTATCGTTTTATAGCCATAGTCGGTACGTATCTATCCAGTCTTTGTTACTGAAAATCCTTCTGCGTTCGCTTTAATTATTCGTCTTTGGGTTTCAAATGATATATTATTTAAGAAGAATATTATGATAAATTTTTTGAAATTGATCTCTAGGATACCATATTAAAAAAGAGAAAAATCCTTCAATTAATAAATATATATATTTAGTTTCTATCACTTCTTATTATCTTTCTAAGTCTCTCAAACATTTCATTGATCAGTTTTTTATTACAATTATAACAAGATGTTCTCATACTACTTGACTTAAAATTCAGTAAAAGATGAATTCTTTTAGTATCCTTCCATTGAAGATCGATATTTCTTTCATTACTTTTGCATTATATATAATTTAAAAAAAGAAAACCTAAACTTTTCCTTTTCTATTTTAAAGTAACATCTGGCCGAGTATATGCTGGACATTTTTGTTATTTAATTGCAAGTGTACCATTTGGTTCGTACCGAAATAATGCGGATAAATTAGCTGTACTTGGAAGTATTCATGCTGGGTAAAAGAATATTTTTATTAAAACATAATAGAAACCTTTTTCGTTTTTTTAGTCAATCAAGCTTTTCATTTGCAACAATTCCAAATTTACAATTAACTGAAGTTTATGAATATGCATTAAGAAAATGTTTAACAACATTTATTGTAAAGAATTTTTAATAAAAATAAAACAAAGAATATATATATACAACAAAATTTTTTTTTGTTTTTAGCCATTGAAAATTTATTATACATCAAAATTAGTTCTTCATGGTTTAAAACGTGAAGCATTAGCGTATTGTGAAGAAATTGGACAGACACTTATTCGACAAGGAAATAGTTCATTTATTCAATTAACTGATTTACAATTATTTATACTTGTATTTAATAATTATTTTAAAAAATTGAAATATATATTTTTTTTTAATTTTAACAAAGATTGCAGAAAAATCACGAGCATTTAGTCGAAATTTTCAACTTGATCCAACATCATATAAAGAACCAACATGGTTAATTGAAGTACGACGTATTATTCAAAATTTAATTGTAAGATTAAAAAAGTTTTTTCTGAAGAATTATTTTATTATTATTATTTTAAAGGATAATAACTTTTTAAATAAAACATTACATGATGATTTATTAAATTCATCTCTACAAAAAACAAATATTTCTACATGTAAGATTTTGAAAGAAATTATTATGAAATAAAAAAAAACTTTTTTTTGTTTTTTTTTCAAATAGATACAGATAAACAGATATTAAATAATAATCAACAGCCTGAACAAATAGTAACAACTATTTCATCTCCACCTACAACAACAACAACAACAACAACAACACCAAATGTTAGTTTTTATTTAATATTTATTAAATATTCTATTATTTTTATATTTAGATTTCAAATGGTTATGATTCATCAAATCGAATTTCCAATGAACAAATATCTTACCAAAATACAAATGATTATCAAAATACTCTTAAAGGTAAATATTAAAAAAAATTTTCTTTTTAACTATAAATTTGTTTTTTTAGTTGATACAAATGTGCATTATCCAACATCAAATTATTATCAATCATCATCACAATTATATTATCCAAATGATTCTCAACAACCAGAAATAAATAATTATACACAACCATGGTCTCAACAACCAACAATTCCAACACAATCAGATGTTTTAAATCCATCATCTCAACTTCCTTCAACAAATAATTCATATTATCCACCACCTGTTGAACAATCACAATATATTCAACCAGGTTTTACAAGTACACCGAATCATTATTCATCTCAACAACAATGGCAACAACCTGGACAAATTGAACCAAGAGAACGTTTACCATCAAATGAAGTATGTATAAATATAATTTTATAAATAATAAATAAAAGGAGAAAAAAAAATTTCATATTGAAAAATAAAAACTTTCATTTGTTATCATCATAAATCTCTTAGCAACAACAATTGGAAACAATGAGACGTTCATCAGTTATAACATTTAATCAAACTCCTAATATATCATCATCAAATTGGCAACAAAAGTCTGTAATAGATGATAGAAAATTGTCATCGACATCAAATCAATCAAATACTAGTAATAGTAGTTCAAAAAATAATTCTGATACATTTAATTTTCGTCATCAACAACCACAATTAATTCCTTATCCAACGGTATAAATGTATTTTTGTATCAAATATAAGTTGTGCTTTCGATTTTGTCTCACATTTTATCTGAGCACTTATAACACGGAACTAATTATAATTTTGTATTGCTTTTTAAATTAATTATTTTTTAAAATATATTTATATAAATATATACATATATATATTTATTATATAGAATCAAACACCACCATCTACTGAAGAACAACAAACAAATGGATCAGTCAAGAAGAAACATGCAATTTTTGATGATAGCGATGATGTTTTTCCGGTTAAAACAATTCTTTTTTGTTTATATCTTAAAATTCACTCTTATTTTTTTTTCTATTTAGAATAATTCACAAAAAACACAAGATTCAAAACCGGGCACAAATTCTGCAACAACATCAGCAAATCAAACGAATGCAAGCGGACAAAAAAGTGGTTTAGTTGGAAGTATTTTTAATCGTCTTGGTTGGAAACGACCAACACAGGCACATTTACCTGATGATAAAAATAAAACAGTTAGAATATATTAATTCATTTAGAAAATATATCTTATTTATTTATTACTTTTTTTTAGTTAAAATTTGATCCACAAACAGGTCGTTGGATTGATACATCAAAATCAGCTGATGAACAAGCATCAACACAAGTTAAACCACCACCAATGATGTCAACAAATAATCCATCATCTTCATTTGTAACTAATCAACAACAACCGTCATCATCATCAACATTTAATCCTTCAATGCCACCTGCACCTTCTCAATCATCTCAACCTCGAACATTAAGTTTTGCTGCTGGATCGACCACAACGGCTGCTAATGCAACAGTACCTCAAACTACACCTGTAGTTTGGCCTAAACAACCTAATACTAATACCGCACCAACAAACGCTCAATTACAACCACAACTACCATCACAACCTCCACAGCAACAACCACAACTACCTCCACAAC
>JAJEKB010001325.1:43117-65716 GCA_022393335.1 Macrotrachela quadricornifera | reverse complement strand
CAAGCGCAACTACCACCACAACCTCCCCATCTACAAGCACAACCTCCCCAACTACAAGCACAGCCTCTCCAACTACAACCACAACCTTCGCAGCAACAACAAAGAGCTCCTCGACAGTTATCAGCTGCTCAACAACGTCTTCAAGAACGCAGACAACAACAACAACAAGAAGCAGCTATGCAACAAGCACAAGCTCCACCAACTAGTTCATCTAATCAATATTCTCTTAGAAATCGACGTAAATTATTAAAACTAAATCAATTCTATAAAACATTCTATTTTTTTTTAGAAAATCAATCACGTTATGTTGATGTTCTTGCATCAACTACAGGTGCTGTTGCATCAAATCCTAATGTTTCACTCAATGATCTTATTCCAACACCTTCAAGTGGAGTACCAACGCATGCACCATCAAATCAAACAAATAATTATTTTGTACCAGGTTTGTTTCATATTTAATTTGTTTTTTTTCTTGTGTTCCTTGTTTTGATAATAAAATAGCTTATAGCTAATAAATGCATTGACTTGACTGCACTGCTTTAGAAATGCGTCTAGCAAATGATTCAACTGATGCGGAAGTTTCATGGATCAATTCTCATGTAACATAATTTATTTAATAAAAAAAAAATTAAAAGAACTAACACGCATGCTTTGTCAGTCACTTAACCCTTTTTCGTAATGGGATATCAATTATGTTTTAATTTATTTTATTTTTATTCTTAAAAACTTCTTAAAGAAAAAAATCTTTAATTTATCTATATTTAGGTCCCGTACAATCAACAACAGACAATTATGAACAATCATCATAATTAATTTGATGAAAAAATAAAAACATTAAGATGATTATATATTATTAAAGACAATAGTGAATATTTTGATGATTTTATATGTTTAGGGTGATGGTTATGATTTTAGAATGAGATCTATCTGTTTGTTTTCTCTTTTTTTTCGTTGTTATATTTGTTTTAGGTGGTTGTCGAACGTACACACATAGAGACATACATACATTCTGTTTGTTTTCTTTTTTTTTTCTTTTCGTTATAATTATTTCTTTATTTTTTCTCTTATCTGCTTATTTATTTGCATCCATATATCTTGTGAGGAGGAGCTTATGCGCACATCGATCGTTGTTTGTTTCTCCCCACCGAATTATTTTATTGTAAATGTATACGTGCGCATTCTACTAAAATTGTTTTGTTCTTTGTCACCGCCAATTTTAAACATATATATATGTGATAGATAAGAAAGTGGTAACAACAGATATAATCTATATATATATATATATACTATTATCAAACAAATTGCATTGATACATACATACATACACATGTATTTCACTATTTGAGTATTGCTATGAACAAATTTCGAATATTTTATTGTTATTAACATATGATCAGCAAGAAGGATAAAAAGAGTTAAATTTATTCTTTTAGGATTTGATTAAATAATTTTTGAGATTTGTCATAAGTATGTATCTACTATGAATTGATATTTAACAGATAGTTTTCTTGAAAAATATAATTTATATCTATAGTATATTTATATAAGTATTGATTTTTAATAGAAATATGTCAATAACAATAAAGTAATGATTGTTCAAGAAGTATATTTTTCATCTTTTATCTTAGAAAAATTTTTACTTGTCATATTAAAAATAAGGGCGTTGACATTCGATATGTTTTGTACAAGGATACTACATTAGGAATACAAATCAATAATAATGACGATATTTTATCATGAGAAAAATGAAGGACGACGTAATGTACACATAAAATTAAAAATACAAAAAAAACCCATTTGAGTCACTATATATATGCCTATTCTAATTGCCTAACCTTCGTTTGTACAGAAAGATAGTCGCCTTCTTTACAAATAAAACAGTAACATGCACAGTAGTATTATTAAATATCTGTCTGTTTTATTTATGTTTTTATTAATTATTAATCAAGCTAATACTCAATGTATTTATCCAAAATGGGAAACAACTTGTCAAAAATATTGTCTTGAACATAAATTCTACAATATTCAAACAAATCAATGTTGGAGTAAAGATCCTAAGAATTTACGTTGTAAATGTAATGATCAAGATTTTACTGAAATAATTAAGGCTATGTTTATGACAAATAAAGATACAAATCAAGTGCAAAACAATTTATTTTAATTTTATTTCTAATATCAAAATTAACAACAATCATTAAAATATTCAATATGAGTGAAAAAATTATTGAACTATAATCTTTTATATTAATCGATTCTATGTGATATAATTTAAGTATAATAAATTTTCATTGAATTATTTACTATTGATCAAAATATCGCGAAGCAAAAAATATAATTATTAAGTTATTCGTAATTTAGTTTGCCAAAAAACAATATTAAGGAGTAAAAGCTTTGTTCGACACAATGTAATCATATGTATTGAACTAATCATATTGTAACGATTATCATATAGTCTTTAGTGGATATGAAAAAAAAAATTAGTAATATAAGAAAAAGTTCATCAATTTATTATGACAAGAACTATATTTAGCGAATGCTTTCGATACAAGAGGATGAGATTGATTAAGTTGAAAATACATTAGAGGAAAATATTTTGCTATAACTTTTATCATAATCAATAAAACATTCTAATGCTGTTTCATTAGAAATTATTCAAAATCTACAACTACTTTATTATTATTATCTATTACCATAACTAAACGCTACCTGTCAAAATTCAAAAAAAGAAAAGAATTTCTTGTTTTGACATTAAACTTTATTGTGGCATTTTTAGATTCATCAAAAAACAAAGACATGGTTATCTAATCTTACAGAGTTTTACAATTATCTTAAAACAAAAGTGACTCTATTCTAAAATTCCAGAATTTTCGAATGAAACGTCATGTATTAGAAACGTACTCTAAATCGTAGAATCCGTAGCATTCTGGAATTTAAGAATAATTGGAATTTTCAAAGATTTAGAATGTTGAAATAATCCGAATTATGAGAGATTGAGAATCATAAAACTTAAATATGATACAAGGCAGCACTCAAAAAGAATTTTTGAAATAGAATTTGATGTGTACCAAATTCGAATGGAATTTTCAAACATTGAGTCGAACTGAGTAAAATCACATTCAATCTAGCTCTAGCCAATTTGAGCTACTCTGGTAAAGTATCTGTTACATCGATTTGAATGCATTGAGAAAGCTATATACACGCCATAATTGAATTTTATAAGATGGCAGACCCGAAATACATTTAAATGTGGCTCGAAAAATGTATCAAATTACTACAGTTAAGAATCCGTTCAGATCGACCCGGCTCAAGTTCAACCTAATGGAACTCAAGTCCTACCGAAGTTAGACACGCTTTTCGCACATTAAGTCTAATCTAGCCGAAGACGAATCGAAAAATCTCGGTTCGATTTAGGGTGTGTTCTGCAGTTTTGGAGTTCCAAAATTTTAATCTGCTCGAGTTCTGAGAATTTTCGTCTTTTTTTCAGTCGCCGAATTGCTCAGTTTTAGTCTAAATTGTGAAAAAGATGTAAACTCGACTTTTATCACAGAAAACTAAATTGCTACTGAGTTCAGAGGGATAGAATAATCATGAATCGCGCCTTTTTATTCTCCTACGCTATTGTAACCAATCTTTATCCAAACGACTACAGTTTACAGAGACACTCATCAATATTACCATCGTGAAGTTACGATGAAGCTGCATCTCAGACATAATAGAGCTGTCTCGGCATGACCTTCAACATTTGTTACTACATCTGATTATTCTAGAATTTCGATTAATGAGAAGTATGAGTAACAAAGGCAATTCTGAAAGTTAAACGAAAATTTAAGAATGTTGCAAAAAAGATAGGTCTCGTACTATTTACTAGTTGAGTCAAATCAGATTCCTATAGGAATGTATTTTTTTATTGTGCACTCGCGTATCACCGATGGAATTGAAATTCGCAATCAGATACAAAGATTTCAAATAGTCAATGTCAAACTTCATGAAAAATACGCGATACTATAAAAGCTGGACTTTAAAGAAAGGCTTCTTGTTCAATGATTTCATAAAATAATAATAGAGAAACTTTAGAAAAGAGAAAATATCAACAAATTTTTGTCTTCATCAAACTAGCTTAACTATAATTTGTAGTCTGTTTAACATCATTATTTAGATTTATAAAAACCTTGCTAGTCATTTCAATATTTTTATATATTACATTAAAATATAGTCTAAAAATTCACTTCATAATCTTAATTCATCATATTGATTTTACTTTTCAAAGGTTATAATTAACAAATGAACTAATTAAACCTATAAAAATAATCTTTAATGATTTTTTATCAAAAATTTCATGCATCTTTTTTATTATTTTATTAATATTTTTATGTACATAAAAATAATGAAAAAAAACCCTACAAAAAAAAATAACATAAACCGTTTCATCTTGTTGAATAGAGTCCAATTATCTAAAGATTATACTTCATAAATTCACACAATATAAATAATTGATTTACCGATAATTTCAAAATTACTTTTTCTTTTAATACATATAAATAGCAACGGAAGTCTCTCAATTCTTTCTTTCTCGAACCAATTGACCTAAAAAAAAAATTTTGCACTCAAATCCATAATATTAAATAAAAGAATTACAAGAATATTTTTTTTTCTCTCCTCGAAGTTTTCATCTCAATGATTAAACATTGAGAATAATATTTTTGTTTTCTTAATTTGTCATAAGTAGTTATTAAGTTTTTAAATATTTTTTGTAAAAAATTGTATGATTATATAACCTTCATTTGAAGGATAAAATTATTGATTTCATAAATACCTACAAATTAATTACCTTTCTATCTACCTCAATTAACTATAAATTACTAAATTCAAATTATATAAGAAAATAAAGAAGTCTTCTAATTTATTTATACTAGAAGAATACCAAGTTATAACTAATTAGAAAAAGAACTACAACTTATAAATAAAAAATTATTCTACAGAATATGATATATTTGATTGATTTCATATAAGTTTACAAAGATTGAATTTATACATATATATATATATTTAGCAGCCAATATTTTTATTATGATAATACTAAAGGAAGTAAAAGAGAAAAAAAAATACCCAAAATTATTTTCACAAAAAATACTTCTAAAGACAAACTAACACATGTTAATAATTCCCAGCAAAATTTTATATAAGATTAGTAAAAATAGAAAAATAGTTAGTTGTTTGTTTTTGTTATGTAATCATATACAATTACAAAGAAAGAAAGAAAGAAAAACATTGATATTAAGTATGTTTGTAATGCATATGAATACTAGCAGAAAGTAAGTTTGAAAAAAAAAAACATACACACGCATACATTCATCTAAAATTGATCATCATATTACAAGGTACATTATTCACTGTTTAAATAAATCATTGAAGGACAATCAATCACAATGTTTATGTTTGTGCAAAGCAACCTGAGATGAGATGGTAGGTTTTTTTTTGCTAAGTATGATAAAGAAAACATGACAAGAAGCATAACTAATCTACTAAAAATCTATATCTATAGGATTATTTTTAGTTGCTTTTATTTCATTTTATTTTAATTTTGCATAAATCGACGATTTCCTTCATATAAATCATTATCCATATGTCCATCGGAATAACGAAAAGATGAATAATAATTATGCCATGGTTGAGCACTCTAAATAAAAGTATTTTTATTAATAAAAATGAAGAATTTATTGGGATTTTTTTTTCTTACATAAGATTCAAGATTATGTCGAAGTGTATGAATAACTTTATCACTTAATTCACCTGCTGGTGATTGTCGATGACGATATTGAAATGGATCACGAAGTAATGTTGCACTACTTGAATAACGTGATGGACTACTTGAATAAATATCTAATAGAAAAAACAAAAGGGAAAAATTTAATTATTAATTTCAATTAAATATATTAAAATTATGGGAACAATAGGGTTATTGACATATACATTCAAACAAAAATTTACCCGGTGAATATGTTTTAAATTTTGAAGTTGTTGTAAACTGTTGCTAGAAAATCAAGAAAAGAAAAAAAAAAAAAGTTTCTCTTGAATTTTATTTTGATTGTACTATGCTTATTTTTTTAATTCACAACCTGCTCTAAAGATTTTGCTCTTCGACTTTGTTCACTATGAATATGATGTAATCGACATATATCACAATCTTTAGTTGAATGAAATTCTAGATAGGTTTTTAGATAGAAGAAAAATAAAAGATTAAAGAAAAAAAATAAAATAATTTACCACTATTTCTATGGTGATCATCATAATTAGTAGAAAAACCTGTTGTTGCACGTAAATTTGAACGTCGTTCTGGTGTTCGTGAACGTCCTTGACGTTCAAAATCAACAGATTGTGATGTTCTTAATGAACGACGTGATGGTGATGGTGAACGAGATCGTCTACCTCTTATTGAACCATAATTTCGATTATTAAATGGAGAAATTGATCGAGAACGATTCATACCATCATTTAATGAATATAATGATGTTGGACTTCCAGTACGAGATAATGAAAAATCATTAACAACTAAACCATCATTTAAAACAACATGAGATTTAGGTTGACGACCAATTAAATTATCATTAACCTAGAAAATAATTAATTAATATTATAAGATTTTTTTTTAAATAAATAGATTTACATGTCGAACAACAAATGGTTGTCGTCCAGCTGTTTTATCAATTGGAACAACATATTTAACTTCTCCTGGAATAGCTAATTCACGTAATTTTTCTTGTGTTTCACGTTGTGCATAATCATTTTTTACTGCTGATGATATTGTATGTGATGTTAATGAACGTGATACATTAGCCGAATTATTTAATGAATATCTATTCAATTATTATTAATAATTATTTGCAAAAATTAAATAAATAAAATATTACCGATTAGGATATGCTGATGATGGTCTCCATACTGGTGATTTTGATGGTTTTGGCTAGAAAATAAAAATAAATTCTTTAGTTTTAATAAATAATAAAATGATAGTTTACATTTTTTCCATATGAATTAATTGGTTTTGGATATTTCTGTGTTTTAGTAGTCTTTGTTATTCCCGTAATATCATCAACAGATGGACAAACAGTAAATTCAAGACTAGGTGAAATTCCTGGAAAATTTATTGTTCGATTAAGAACAATATAACGTCGTAAACCCGTATATTGTACTCGATTAGATGAATATGGATAAAGAAAATCTTTTGCACTTGTTTCATTACTTGCTAATACAACTGGTGATGAAACATCTGATTGAAGTAATTCAACAAGAACATGTTCACCTATTTAAAATTTTACTTTTTATTTAAAAATAAAAAAATTCTTCTTTTTTTTTTTTAATTAAATTCTTACGTTCAAGTCGTCGAATAATATCTTGAGGTTCATAACATGATTTAAAAATCTATATATAAAAATATTTACTTTTATTGTGTAAGTTAATTTTTATAAATACTTTATCAAAATAAAGTCGTTGATCAATTTGCATAGGTAAATAAGGTGGCATTAAACGTGTACGTTTATGTATACCCAATAAACAAATATTGATATAAATATCACCTTTTGTTGATAATCGAGTACCAGGCGCATCAATTGCATGTACATTCAATTCAACAGAATATTTATATGTTTTACGTGGTGTTGCCATTACTAATTTTAAGATTATGTTAAAATTTTAACCTATAAAAAGAATATTTTCGTTTTTTTAAAATATAAAGAATTGATTATAACCGCAAAAATGATTAGATTTTAATAGCCATTAATCAGTAATGATAAATAGGTTACGATGACAACATTTGTATTATTATAATTATATAAAAAAATTCGAAGTTTTCTAACAATATTATTATTTTTAATTAATTTCTATATAATTTAAATGAAAAAAACATTATTAATATTAGTGACATCTGTTGATAAAAAATATAAAACAACATTGATTCTTTTAAAAAAAGAAATCTATTGAATTGACATGATTCTTTTATTATAAAATTTATTGATATTTTTTCAAATAAATATTTTATTAAAATTTAAGTAAATATCCAATGATTCATTACTGTCAATTTTTATTAAGAAAAAATAATATTCCTTGCTCATTCGTTAATACCTTTGTTTATTTGTGTGGACTGCCTACCCTTTTATTTTTTTTTATGAGTCAGGAAATTTATTAACAATGATCAATAGTCTTTACATTTTTATCTACACCTCCAGAGATAAGTACACGTATACATATATATATATATATATATATATATGACTTATATGACATTAGTTCGTCTATTTCGAAAATGATTGTTTGTAATTAAGTCAATAAAAAAAATACTATTCTTCTATATTTATTTTAGATAAGCTTTAAATAATAAAAACAACAAAATAGAATGACAGACGATAAAAACGATTCATCCAAAGAACTTGATTTATGGATTGAACAATTAAAGGAATGTAAACAATTACAAGAGAATCATGTAAAATTTCTTTGTGATCGAGCTAAAGATATTCTTTCAAAAGAATCTAATGTACAAGAAGTTCATTGTCCAGTAACAGTTTGTGGTGATGTACATGTAAGAATAAAATATTCTTCTTCTTTTTTTAATATTCGAAATATTCCCTTTTGTTTTTCATTTATCTAGGGTCAATTTCATGATTTAATGGAATTATTTAAAATTGGTGGTAATGCACCAGATACAAATTATTTATTTATGGGTGATTATGTTGATAGAGGATATTATTCAGTTGAAACAGTTACATTACTTGTTGCACTTAAAGTTCGATATAGAGACCGTATAACAATTCTTCGTGGTAATCATGAATCTCGACAAATAACACAAGTTTATGGATTTTATGATGAATGTTTAAGAAAATATGGCAATGCAAATGTATGGAAATATTTTACTGATTTATTTGATTATTTACCATTAACAGCAATTGTTGATAATCAAATATTTTGTTTACATGGTGGTCTTAGTCCATCAATTGATACATTAGATCATATACGAGCATTAGATAGAATTCAAGAAGTACCACATGAAGGACCTATGTGTGATTTACTTTGGTAAGAATTTTTTCTTTTTTTTTTCTTTTTTATAATTTAATTTTATGTAATTAGGTCGGATCCAGATGATCGAGGCGGTTGGGGTATATCACCACGTGGTGCTGGTTATACATTTGGACAAGATATTTCTGAAACATTTAATCATACTAATGGTTTACAATTAGTTTCACGTGCTCATCAACTTGTTATGGAAGGTAAATAAATTTTTTTAGTTTTTTTTTTATATATTATTATTATTTTTTTCTTTATTTTTATTATTAGGATATAATTGGTGTCACGATAAAAATGTAGTAACAATATTTTCAGCGCCGAATTATTGTTATCGTTGTGGAAATCAAGCAGCAATAATGGAATTAGATGATTCATTAAAATATTCATTTCTTCAATTTGATCCAGCTCCACGACGTGGTGAACCACATGTAACACGAAAAACTCCCGATTATTTTCTTTAATTTATCTTTTATTTTGTCTATATTGCATAAGCAACAAAAAAAAATAGCATTTTTATTTCCCACCAAAAAAAAAGAATCTTTGTACACATGCCTTTTGTCATTTATCTTTCTTTTTATTTAAGGCAATGTATTCAGAATTAAATGAAAACTTTTTTTAGGCAAAATAACTGTACTATTATTTCATTTCTTTTTTCTTTTGTTCGTTCAGTTAATGTGCATTGTGAATGCTATTTCTTTGTCTTCTTTTTTTTAAATCGTGATCTATGGCTATGTGTGTGCGTGTGCGTGTGTGTGTGTGTGTAATTCATGTCATTATTATTTCTTT
This sequence comes from Macrotrachela quadricornifera, assembly GCA_022393335.1. Lineage (NCBI taxonomy): Eukaryota > Metazoa > Rotifera > Eurotatoria > Philodinida > Philodinidae > Macrotrachela > Macrotrachela quadricornifera. Next base: position 55,876 of record JAJEKB010001325.1, on the reverse strand, counting down.
TCATCTCGCTATCTGTCGAAAAATAAAAAGTGACAAGTTTATTTGTAATATTTGACTTACACTCGTTACTATACATGGTTTTTATATGTGTAGTTTTTTGATTGTTTGTTAAAAGACAGTGTTTAGTGAAGATGTTTTTTTTTCTCCTTACGCTTTTGTCTCCGGCCAAGTTTTTTTTCGTATGCATCCTATAAGAAATCCTTTTTCTGAAAATATATGAATATAAATTTACAAAAAAAAAAATTTTTTGAATATTTAAATATCAAATAAAAAAGATCATAGTTTTCGAACAGATACCTTGGGACCATACCGGTTTTGAGTTTTAAAATAATTTAAAAACTATGTATTCTAAATCTAGTAGAGTCCAGAAGAGTCTACCATGATCTTGTTTTTTATTTGTGACCTTGCCCTTATCTTCACTCAGAAAGATGCCCTGTATATGTCTCTCCGACCTCATCCTCAAGATCAGAGAGATACTCAATGTGTGTGCTTCCACTGTCACCCTAAACCCTAACACATGTAGAATATATAGGTTTTGAATTACTTTGTAATTTATTTTCATGATCCAGTGGCTGAGATGGGAAAGAAATTTTGTCTCCATGAAGAGAAAAGTCAATGATAGGGTTGATGTAGTCGAATAAATTTTCTAATAAAGGAAAAAGTTAGATGATCTTTTTCCTTTCAATAACAACCTTGTCCTATCTATATGAAGATGATATTCTCTGTATGATTGATTGTTTGTTTATTTAACAGATATAGAGAAATTTATATCTATAATATTGTTTTTGCAAATTATCTATTTGAATAAAATACTTTCGAAACAATTAATTACATGAATAACTTGCCATTAATATATCAAATTCATCAATATATTATAGAAGATCAATAGAATCCTCTTTTCGTGTTTATGAGATGATTTTTTCAAAGATATAATTGATGCTATGTTAAAAATGTAGTAGAAATATTTTCAGCCTTGAATTATGGTTATCATTGTGGGAATTGAGTTGTATTCATGGAATTAGTCGAATAAGTAAAATATTCATTTCATCAAAATTAATCCAGCACGATATGATAGTCAAGTTCAAGTAACATGAAAAATATCTGATGTATGCGTTGACATGTACAAATATTAAGAATCTTAGATTTTGAATTAGTTATGAGTTTTTTCAATAAAATATTTTAATTTGCTTATCAAGCTTCACATAATATATTAATTTCGCTAACTATATATACTTCTACTGAAAGATTCATCTGGTAAATATCAAGGAATGTTAGATTTTCTTTCTTAGTTATATTATACGGAATTTAGGAAGTAAATCGAGATATTTTATTGTAATAATCAATATCATAATTCAAGAAACCCAAAACTGATTCAAATATATTGTGCTAAATTTAGTATTGTAAACATGTCTATGTATACATATTGATTCGTAAATGAGTTTGAAAAAAAGTAATAGATAAGAAAAATATTGATTGTATAAATAATCTTTATTCTTGTTTTCTTATAAAAAAATGTACAAAGCAAAGAAATGAAAAGCATAATACCTATATTTTATGTTGTTATTATTATTTTATTTATTAAATTATACACGTTTTGTTCTTGGTGTAGAAGGAGTAATTAAATTATTTCTTTTTGATTGACGTGGAGTTATATTTGAATCATAGATACTATCATCAAATGGTTGCGTACCATTTTGTAATACAAGAATTGCTGTTTGTGGAGTTTGATGTTTCAATCGATTTGAATGTCGTTTTGAATATGCAGATGATGGAAGAAGTTTTGACATATGAGAAAAAAATGAATGTTGTTTATCTGAAAAGATTTTTTTATTATGCATAGAATTATTTTCTTGTAATACAGGTAAATTTTGACATTTTTTAAATGTTGATATAAGTATACGAGAATTATCCGAAAGATCCTAAATAATATAAAAAGAAAATAATTAAATAAATTTATAAATTTTTATATTTATTTATACCTGAACAGAAGCAATAAGATGAAAACGATGACGATTTTGATATGCTGTATTATTACTATGTTTATATCCTTCATGAGCACTATCAATCCATTTCCAATATTGAAAAAATGCTGTCCAATCTTGATTTGACATTAATTGCATATTATATTGAAAATTTTCTCTATAATGTGTTCTTGCTTGATCAATATAAGATTCAAGTGTTTGATCTATTATTATTTCAAATATATTATAAAGTATATCATTTAAATTAGTAACATATCGACATGGTACATGACTATCTAAATTCCATTCAATAACAAGACCTTCTTGTGTTATACCAACAAGTAAATCTTGTGTATGTTGACGTATAAAACGAAAATATTGACAAAAAAAATTATGTGGTACTGGACCACGTACAAGACGAATACAATTATTTGTCTTATTATTATTTGAAGATGTTACACGTTCTATAAATTGATTAATATTTGGTATTTGAGTTGAATGAAGATAAATTTCAGGTTGATTTTCTTGTTGTTCATTTGATGTTGCAATAATAGAATATCGACCAGATTGATCCATTTTAATAAAAACAACATTACTATCTTCATCACAACATTCAAGATAATCATTAGGAATTTGATGACCATCAAATGTCCATTCTGATGAATGATGAATACGTTCAGCTCGAAATATTGCACCTTGAGGATAATTTTTACTTGACCAATTTGATGAATTTGTATCTTGAAAAAAAGCTAAAACAGAATCTCGTGACATAAATACAATAGATGATGACAAATTTGATGTAGATATAATAAGTTCTTCAGGATTTTTATAAATTCGACTACAACGATGTCCATTAAGAACAAATTCAAATAAACCTTTAATAAATATAATATAAATAAAAGAAGAAAAAAAAAAATTTTTTTAATTTACCTTTAAATAAATCTGTCATAAGAAAAGTACAATATTTTGGATAAACATGAAATTGATCAGATTGATCATGACGTGGTTGAAGTGGTGTTAATAAAATTTTATTTGAAAGATTTCGATCAAAAAAAAATATCATTTGATAGTTATTATTTGTTATTTGTCCTTCATTATTATTATTATTATTAAACGATATAAGTAATGGTAATTGATTAGCTGTACGTTTAAGAATATCTTTTAATGAATTATATGTTTCACTCCATGTAAGTTGAGATAATATATCTTGTTGAATATGTTGATTTCCATTAAACGGAAAAATATTGTTCATATTTCTTTTCTTTTTTTTTCTTTGTATTCTGTATTTTTCTTGTAGGAAGGGCAATAAACTCAATAATATAATAAAGAAACATTATCGATTTCAATACTCCACGCATGATCGAACGACGGTAATTATATGGTGATTATTAATGTACGATTGGAAAAAAGAAAAAAAAAAATCAAATGTCAGGAAATATTTTCTACAGATAAAAGTAACTTATTATAAACGAGTGATATGTTAATAATAATAAAATAGAGGAAGGAAAAAAAAAAGATTCATATATATATATATGAAATAAATAAATATGATTGATGCCAGAATTTATTTCCTAAGGAAAAAAGATTGGAAAAAAAGGAATAAATAAATAAAAAAAAAAAAGAGAATCTATAGTTTATATGAAGGTGAAAGCTGAATCATTTATTCATCACTTTAAATAGAACTACAGAATGCGTAAAAAAATCTAACTGGTGCGCAGTTTGTGTTGTTGTTTTTATTCTTCTTCGTCGTCGTTGTCGTTTTCTGTTTTTTTTTTCTTCGCGTTTTTTTTTTATCGTATATTTTTTTTTTATTCGTGCACTAAACCAATACATCATCAGTTTATGTTCTATAGATTAGATCTGTTTTTCTTTTTATAGATATATATATTAATAAGAAGTAAAAGATTTTTCTAAGAATTTTTAAAAAAATAATTATTTAATTTATCGATAAAATAATATAATTATTTGTTTATTTATTTATTTAATCGAAAAAAATTTAATTAAAAATTTTTTGTAAGAAATAAATTGATTGAGAACAGTGTGACGTAAACAGAAGTTTTAGTTTCATAGTATTGCATAAGTTCTTTTTTCTTGTCTATATTACTCATTTTGGTCACGTTCGTTCTGTCTTTACTAGATATTTCCTTCTTTATTTTTTTTTTTTTCTTTTTGCCTTCTCCTTCATTCTCTATGCCATCAATTCTCTTACTCAAATGATGTCGTCATTAATCGAGGAGAAAAAAGAAAAAACGAATACAACAAGATGAAAGCCGTCAATTCATCTTCATCTTTACTCAACATTATGATACCACAGTTTCAGCAATTATTGCCTCTAGAGACTTCAGTATCAGGTACGATATTATTGAAGAAAAAAAAAAACAACAATAATAAATTATACTTTTTTTCATTTCTGTTTTTCCCTCTTCTATTTATTTACGTAGGAAGTTGTTTAAATACTAACTATTCTTCAGAATTATTATCGACAACAAATAAACTATTATCACCGCCAATTTCTATGACACCTTCGTCAGTTTGTACTGGTTAGTTATATTGTATGTTTTTTTTAATTTAATTTTATTCTTATTAGATTTATCTGACACTGAATATCAACCAGTTGATCTTACATTATCAAATAAATATTCTTTATCATCACCACCATTATCAAATATTAAAAATGAATCAATGGATTTAATGGATTGTATAACATCATATTCAAAACAAGAATCATCAGTAATTATAACTAATAATAAACCAAGAAATTTTTTTCAAAAATCTAAATCATCATTTAAAACAAATAAACAACAATTATCAAATTTTTCTATTGAACATCTTTTATCATCATCATTTCAATCACCAACATATGAATTTTTAACATTATCATATAAACAAATTTATAGTATATTTACAAAGAAAAAAACTAAACATTTTTCTGATAAATATATTCATCAAATAATACATTATAAAAAATCTTTTAAACATGAAAAAAAATCTTATATATCAAAATATTCTAATCAATCTCAAGGAATATTTATTCGTTATATATTTAATTTATATAATGATTTAATTAATCAACAAAATCAAATAAAAACTCAAGAAAATTTTTTTACTATTGATGCACTTGAACAATTAGCTGAAATAGCTTGTAAAATTGATACACGTCAGAATAAAATATTATCAAATAATAATACTAATAAATTAACATTAAAAAATTATGATTTATTAATACAACAATGTTATTTATTAATAAAAGAACTTTATCAAAAATTTCAATATAAAAAATTTCGTAAACGTCTTTATTTTAATTATAAATTAAATATTAAAAAACGATTTATACAATTTTTATTATCAATATTAAATATATTAAAAATGGAAAAGAATATATTATTAAATGGAACAAATCATTTAAAATGTCATATTTTAATGTCAGATATAAAAAAATTTTTATTAGGAAAAAAATCTGTTCAAAAATCAATTTGTTCGTATTTAAAATTTGATGATATTAAATCAAATCTTGAAATACTTGTACCAAATAATGGTCTTTTATATGAAGCTACTATACAATTAATTGATAATTATGATGATTTATTACTTGTACGATTAAAACATGAAAGACAAAATTATTTAATACCAATATATGACTTATGTCGTTTAGCATGTTTAGCAATTATACCAACAAATTTTAATAATCTATCAAATGGTTTACGTGTTTGTGCTTTTTGGAGTACAAGTTTACGTGGTCTTCATCCAGCAATTATTAAAGATTTACCATTAGAATATAATGAATCATCTATGATTAATTTATTATTTGATGATGGTGATACTGGATTAATTAAACTTAATGAAATACGTTTATTACCTGATGATTATGATGTTAAAGGTATTTTAAAATTATATGATTATTTTCATATGTTATCTATTTCATTCAATAATTGAATTTAAATTTTCTTTTATTTTGTTTTTTTTCCTTAAGGTATTAATTTAGATGAATGGCGTGTATCATCATCACAAATTCCATCTATATTATCTAATACTACATGTCGAACAACTCGACGTATATCATCAACTACATCTGTTAAGACAAATTCGTCTATTAAAAAAGAAAAAAAAGATAAAAAAACGTCTTCATCTTCAATTCCTCAATGGACTTTAAATACTCGTAATTCGACAATATATTCTCATGATAATAAAAAAACTCTTCGTATTGGTGATTGTATTGTACTTCATGGTATTGATCAATCATTATCATACATTGGTAAGGTGCTTAAATTTTATCATAATAAATCAACTCAAAAAGATTTGGTCAGATTAAAATGGTATTATAGTCCACAAGAAACTTCAATAGGTATTCATGAAAATGATTTGCCTGTAAGTCTAGAAATATTTTCTTGTTTTATTTTTTTTAACTATAAATTTTTTTTTTATTTTTATATAAAGGGTGCGCTATATGAGAGTACGCATATTGATGAAAATCCTATAGCAACTATAAGATATAAAGGTACTATTTATGGATCGTATGACGATTATATAAAAAAAACTGATTATGGAAAAAAACGAAAGAATACCGATTTTTATCTTGTTGGTCGTTATAATCCAACATCAGGTGAACTACAACGATACGACGATAAATAAATTTAAAAAATAAATGAAAGGTTATATATGAAAAACATTATTTTACGGTTATATAAAGCAATATGAATAATATATTTTTGTTTTGTTAAACAGTGATATTAATAATTTTGTTTTATTTATTCTTCTCCATTGTGTGTATATATATATAACCGGTGTATAACAATCAAGAAACTTAATAAAGTCATAGTTATGTTACATGTATGTATGTGTTTGCGTGCTTATATCGATGCCTTTCTCAAGAAAGAAATAAAAATTTATTAAAAATAAATATTCATTCCAGATTATGTCATTTTTTAATTGTATAAAATTTTCGTTTTTATGAAGTAAACTGCTATCTGTCTTATAATATAATATTATCCATTATTTTTTTAGTAACTCAAAAATACAGTTAGCTCAAGATAATTGATAAAGAACTTTAGGTGATGTAAGTCTATAGAAGAATTTACAACTAATCTTTCCTTAAAAGTATTGCATTTTCGAAGTCTTTCAAACGGATGACGAGAAGATTATGACATATATTTCCTACTAATCTATATAAGCTCGACTTTGGTAGTTACTGTAGTTCGAGAGATACATTTTTTTTATTAAATTTTATTTATTACTTTATTTTCTCGATTAAGTAGTTTGAAAAAGAAAGCGCAAATGAACTGAAGGAAAATTATTTTTGAAAAAAAAATCGAATACAATCAAATATTCGAAGAAAACTGATTGACTGAACTATCATTTAGTTTGTAAAAGTATGATGAGATTGAGAAAGTTGAAACAAATTTTGATTGATTATTTTATACTTTTATTTCAACCTCAGTATATCAATCTCTTTTTTCTTCATGATAAACTTATTCATTATATTTATGAAGATAAATCACTTCTGTTCAGTACAGTTTAAATTTTTGCGTTTTCTGTATTACAATGGACAAATGTTTGTAGTCCTATGGGATCAGTATTAATGCTAAAAAGGATTGTATTACTTTACGTCAATACTAACTCTAATATTATGATCTAATCGTTCGAGAGTCAAGCTTTTGCTTTTTGTTTACTCCTGATTTAGTAGAACTAGAACTACTAGAGTCAAATCGAACCTGACTTAATTTTTCAAATGTCAATTTCGAACCAGCAAAACTGAGTCTAATTCTTTCTCTGGCCTGAAAATAAGCACAAAACCACCATTTCTAAAGAATTTTTTCTACATAATTAATGCTATTTGCACCCATTTTTCGACTACTCAAATTAGAAGATATGAATATGAGCGAATTTTAACAAAAACTGTATGTCTCTTCGGTCACAATAGCCACCAAATTTCACTCTGCGTACATGGGTAGGAGACATTTCAGCCTATTTATCCATCAGAAACTGTCACAGGACACTCTTTTCGCTCTGTTCTAGCTCATTAAAAATATCTTCGTCCTGCCCTGTCATCAAGACAGAGCAGGACGACCTGTTAACATTTACACTGGAATCAAATATGTGATGGGTTCACGACCTAATATAAAATTCTGATCGCTTTTATATTTAGTATCCACATCATGTTTACATTATTTCAAAAGAAAGCTAACCATGTATAAAAATCTTCAATAAATCTGTTTGGTACCTATTAAAATTATGCTTTTTTATCCAATTGTAATCTGATTTTTTTGTGATAAAAAAACTACTAAAGATTCGACTGTAAAAGAGTGAAAATAGTCCCATTTTATAGCAATAGATTGAGATTTATTTTTTCTAATTTGCTAAACGAAGTTCTAAAGTGATAAATGATGTAGAATCTTTTCGAAATCGCAACAGTGCACAATGAACAATGAGGAATCAGAATGAGTGTCGTACCTGAAAGGTCTAATAAAATCGATAGAAAACATGAAATCATCACTAGATCATAGAATTATATAAATAGCGCATATCTTGAAAAAATTCATGCTCACATATAGTAAGCACCTTGCCTGCAGTACAGGGCATCAGATAACCGGCCCTAATGATGATCTCTGCTATCTATGGCACAGAAACTAAATAACTACTGCAATATTATAAATTTATAGGACTCTTAGAAAGGTTTAGAAAATGTAATAGTTTTAAAAAAAAAGACTAGTTTTGAGTTCTGGTATCGATTTATATTCTCTGAAATTAAAGCGTCAAATGGATGGGACTGAATTTCTTTTAAATATCCCATGGGTTGAAATAGAACAAAGTTTCCATCTCGTGGGTTGCCCTACTTTTCTGTCAGATAAAGAAATGCAAGTTTTATCTGATGAAATATGCGGTCTAGATACTTCGTCTATATGATCCTTAAAAGAATGTCTTTTGGTCTCATCGTTGAATTCTTTCATCGAAAGAATGTTCTGCTTCTCTGTTTCTTGTTGTATTTTCTATTGAATTTTAAACAATAAACATAGCACTGATTTTGTGAAACATTGGACTTTAAGATCGTTTCGAATTTCGAGTACTCTTTCGACAAAATATCTTGATCATAATAAATGTTTATCATTTTCGACATAGTGTGTTACAAATTTTGTTTAGGGACTAGCAACGAATATATAAAAAATTCTAGTGAATTTTTATCACAGAGCTCACAAAAATTTGAAAAAATGTGTCAAATTGCATCAGAGTATGAAAGAGATTTTCAGTAGATTCTAGATTTTTATAAAAACTAATCACATACATTAGAAATTCTGAGTTTATAGAAAAAAACTACATGGCCACAATAGTATCATGCCGTCTTAGGTCAAGTTTCGTAGCGATTCATCCAGAAAATAACGAAAAATGTAGAATTTTAAAAACAGCATGTTTATAAGATTTCTACAAAATATAAGACAATTTTTTCTAGTGAGAAGTTTTTTAAGAGGCTTACCAAATATTACAGTGTCTCCTCATTATCAGAATAAGGTTACATTCGACGTTGTCAAATAAATTAGAAATCAACAAAATTTGATTTGAAAAAATGGTTTCTAATGAAATAACGATCTCTGGTTGATTGATTAACAATTTTTGACTAATATCTATCTGAAAAAAAAATATAAAATAGGAACATAGAGGAAATGTATACAAAAACACTTTCATTCAATTATATGAACAATCTCCAAATCGGCAAATGCGAATTTTCAAGTTCTCGCACTTTAGCACTAGGTCGATATCTTTTACTGCTGAAACTTAATAGTAGTACTCACGAAGTTGAGAAATAAGATAGAAATAGAGGTTATAGATACGCATGATAATCATATGAATTCAATTAGGTATTTTTAATGAAGGCAGCAGTATTTTTCAAGAATAAAGATTATATATAAAATTTACTCGAACATTTTTGGGATCGAACGATCTGAATCAACGGATAATTTGTCGAACTTTTTGAGTTCGAATTTTTCGGTCAATGGAAGCTAATTTCTCATGAATCAGTCGACTCTTATATAGTTCATCTATTGTTTTGAAATATGTTTTTGCTGATTGAAAAACGTGAGCTCGGCATGTAAATTCTGAGTTTCGAGCTCACTTAGATATCCATATTTTATCAAATAAGTTTGGTCCAAGTTATATGATTTAAAGCAGGAAGACTCTCTTCGACTGAAATTTTTAGGTGGCGAGTACTGTGTGATTCGTAAATAGTTAGCAATAAATTAAATAGTATCCAATTTAATTAGTACTCATCTAATTATCACTAATTAAGTCGAATACTAATTAAGCTAAGTAGTAATTAATTAACTAAATTTCAGTTATGCAAGAATCTTTGTTTATAAGACTAGAATTAACAGGAGCTGACTATTAACTGTAAATTACAAAACATGAATTGAATTCAGTTTTTTTTGGGTACCTTTGCTGACCAAAAAAATAAAATTAAAAATATTTCGACAAAACATATCTAGATACGGATTCCTTGATCCTAAAAATATTTGAGCTATTCCTATACAAAATTGTTATTCTCGGAAATACGTTTGTTTTGATTGAAAAAATCGAATTAAATAGTATCACTCTCGTCCTAATTATAACCTCAATTTCTATCCGATCTTCCAAACTCTATAAGCATCTCAGCATCTTTCAACATAATTCAGTTCATAAGTGCTCTAATTATCCCTTTGATAACTTATATTATCTAGGTTTTTTTTAGTTAATGACATGTAACACATATACAAACTACATAAACATATATATATATAAATATAAATGAACGATAAGAAAAAGATCTTTTTTATTTAAAATTAATTATTAGGCCACCTACAGCCTTCTGTTTCATTTATTATTGTTCTGATTATTTAGCATATGCTTCATGATATTTCTTTTGTATATTAATTAAGTCTTGTATAATTTTGGATAATTCATAATTAGTAACTTTACTTCTTTTACTATTATTATTCATCAATATTACAATGTCATTGCTAACATTGATTTTATTGCAGAAACGAATGATAATATGTACAGATATATGTGTACTTTTTCTGTTTGAAAAGCATTTCATTTAGAAAACATCTTTACTCTTTCATAAAATACAGAAAATTTAGGACGACTACAAAGCCTGTCTTTTGGCGCATTAGATATGGTATTAAAAATCGATTAAAAGAAATAGGAAATTTCAATCCTAGCGCAGTTTCATAAATTTGAAGTGAATCTAAATGAAATTCAATGATATGATTTGGTGATCTTTTGAAAAATTGATTTCATTCCCTGTAATTTTATTATTTAAATCGTTTTGTGAGAGAGAGGTTTAACAGCTCTACAAAAAAAATAAGTAGGATTTATATGAATAGTATAAAGATAAAAATATAAAATTAATTTATCCATACGATAACAGAAGGAGGGATGTCAAGATGATAGAACAAGAAAATCATGTCAGTCAATACTATAGAACACTCTTTTCGTCTCATTCAGAATTCTGCCGGAAGTTCTTTATCAATTGGTAAAAACTGCAACTCTATTACTATTTACATTCTTGAGTTACTCAATAATCAGTGGAAAATATTATACTTCGAAACTGACAGTCACAACGATCAGAAACGATTTTTATATGACATATGCATATTGTTATTATTCATATCGAAACTTTTGAATCACTTGTTATACAAATAATATGTTAATTATTTATACAATAAATTTATTTTAAATCACTTCTAAGTCTTGCAACAAAATCATTATTTTTATCTAGGAAATTCGTATAGGGATGTATTAATGCATCCTTGGTGAGTAAAATCCTTGTTTTACATCGAGTATTTGTAAAATCGATATCAGATTCCTTATGATAGTATTATCTATGGAATCATTTAGAAATAAAAATTTTCGTTTGATTTTAGATTTTAATCCATTTTTTTTGTTCACGGCAAAGAATATATCTCAATCAGTTTTTCATTTTCTACATTCATGTTTCTTTATCTAAATTCTTTTCAGAATATAATCAACATATAGTAAATCTTAATAAATTAAAAGATAAAAAAAAAGAAAGTATTTGAATGTCACTTATATTATCATAAACGAAAAGTCAACTTCTAAAAGAATGAAATAAAAGAAGAATTAAAATCCATATAAATAAAATAAACGATAATCGATTTGTTAATAAAGATCCATTACAAAAATCAGTGTCACAAAAACAAAATTTTTTTACTTTTTCTCTCATTTTAACATCACGACATCCATTAGCAGCATTTAATCCAATCATACTAGCTTTTGTTAAATCATCACTTGTAAAACAACGTCGATCTGTATCAGGTATTTCATCAACCATTCGAATAGCTTTCTCTCGTTCAGCTTTTGTTTTTGGTTCAATAACTTCATATGACATCCAACATTTTCCATCACATGGTTCAGCTGAATGTTGAGTAAAATCAAAATGACGAAGACATGCAAATTTACGTGATTCAGCAAATCTTTCTTGATCAGATTTTAATGAATCACACCGCCAACATTGTAATGGAGTTTGACCAAAACCACCAAATTGACTATTGATTACGATTATTTGCGTCACAATCACAATGATGAACAAAAAAACCATAACTATTGTATTTTACAATACAAAATGTATACTAACAAAGATGACAACAAACGTTTGTTAAGGATTAATCATTTGTTCACATCCGAAAGAAAGAACAGAATGTTTACCTTGTGACAAACGAAGATATTCTTTTATTTGATCGAGACGATGAAAAAAAATACTATCTTACTCTATGCATAAGATTGTATTGGTTTTAATAATATAAATGTCGAC